>OZ020611.1:156117836-156717836 GCA_963971575.1 Liopterus haemorrhoidalis | reverse complement strand
TAAATTTGACGTCACAAACTGTTTTATTCCAAAGATCTTCTGTTACCCATTTCAACCGAATTCAAAGATATGTGTAGGAAACGAAGGCGGAGCTTAAGACTCCCTCTACTATGATTAGATTAGTTTAAAACCACGCTACCAGATGGATACATCTCTCGATGCTTGTAAATGCCAGTATTTCATATAAATAGTGTTTCGGTGTGGGCCAAAGAATTGGTGCTAAATATTAATTAATTTTCATAAATAAGGGCTCATTTTAAAGATAAAAGTACAATCTATAGGATTCTAGCTATGGAATTAGCAATTGTTATTGATTTACGGAGGAACAGTGATGTGAAGTTAGACAAAGTTTAGGACATTGTAAAACTGAAAATTAAAAATAAAACCAAATTTTAACTCTTAAATCCAACGGAGCCAATCTTTATCTTCAAATTAAAAAAAAAATCAAATTGATCCGACAACATCTGGTTCAAATTCTTTGGCCCTTTCAAATGCACGTATCCGTTGAGCGTAACCCAGGTACAGTACGCTCTTAAACGTACACATAAATGTTCAATACTCAAAATGAAATGGGAACTTTTGTTTTTTACAATTATTTTTATTTTTTACAATTAAGAAAAGTAATTGTTCAAACGAGTTATTTGTAATTTGAAACCTTTTGTGTTCTTCTTTGGAATTAAGAATAAATTATGGACATTGATGTCCGTATTAGAATAACTTTCTGTGAAATATATGAACAAAGTTCAAACTTATTAAAATGTACATTTATTTGGGATTCTAATAAAAATATTAAATAAATTTAACGTCTCATTTGAAGCCGTAACATTCAGCACGCTTTAAAAAATCTATAAACTATAAAAATGTAATTATTTCTAAATTGAAAAAAAAAGAAGAATTTCATGGCGCAAATACCAAAATTTTAATTTGAACAAATTTGATACAAATCAGTTATATGCATTGTTTTCAAGTATCTACGAGTCTGCCAAAACTAAATTTGAGTTTAAAGTTTTTCTGTAAGACAAATTGAAAGAAAATATTTAAGTTCTTACAATGAACTAAAATTATCATGACTGGAATGTTTATCTAGCTCATTCTATACAGTGTTGCCAGATTTAAGGCTTGACAACGTCGACTGAATTGTGCTGGTCTGACAAAGTCGGAATCGTACATTTTTTGTATAAAAAGTTATATACAAAAACTACTGGCGCGCGCTCTTCACGACAAATCAGTGAACTAAATTTGTATATAAATATACGATCTACCCTCGTATTCAGACCATTTGTGAAATTTTCTCTGTCATCGCTGCTATATAATCAGGGTGCAAGAGCTCCAAAAAACATGAAAAACGTTTTCAGACCATTCCCCTGGTCTGAAAACGTCAATTTTGGTTTGACACCGTCCATTGAGTACATAGAATTGGCTTGCATAAGCGGTAAAACAAATATATATATATATATATATATATATATAGTTTAGGAATACTAAGCATTTTACTTTCTTAAAATATTTGTTCGGATGAGTATAACATTGGTTTTTTATTAATTATATTTAATATTATTTTTCGACTAATTTTTATTATATTTAAATAACAATCCGCTGTTCCACCCCAAGCCAATATGCCATAAGTAATTATCGATTCAACTAATGCGAAATAGAAGGATATTGTTTTCTTATTAGAAACAAAAAAGAAAGGGAAAGGAATTGAAAAATTGAAAAATTGAAAGATTTTATTAATACATATATTTAGTGGAATAGATAAACACCAGCATGCGGAAGCAGGACTATCTATACTTATAAGGAAAAATATGGAAAAATATCAAATCATGGGAACAAAAGAATGAAAGGTTACTATCTTTGACAATTTTTATCAGAGGACGCCTACTTACAATTGTAGCCAGTATACGCTCCAAATGAAAACGATTCAGTTCTGTTTAAAGAGCAATTTGAAAAAGATTTAAGTAATATAATCGACAGCCTCCGCAAAAATCCAGAATACATACTAGTTGGTGATTTCAATAGTAGAATTGGGTAAGAAAAAAATAGTAATGTAGTAGGACAATATGGAGAAACTACATGAAATGACAACGGACAATGACTAATTAATTTGTGCGACGAATACGAATTAAAAATTACAAACACCATTTATCAGCATAAAGACATTCAAAAATTCACTTGGTATCAACATGCAAATCTATTTTCGACTACCTGATAATTAGACAAAAAAAAAGCTTTATAAAACTACAGGATATAAAAGTCAAACGAAGCGCTGACTGCGGATCAGACCACTGTTTTGTACAGGCTCAAGCATATTTATCTGTTTTAATGGCACGACCAGCTCAGTCAGAAAGCAAACAAAAAATAGACCAAATTACATTTAATCTGGAAAACGATAGTACTTTATACCTGTACAAAAGGCGATTAGAAGAGAAATTAATTGAACAAGACAGAAGTGTGGATGAAGAATAAGTACCAACACATCAAAGACACCATATAGAAGTTGCTAGTGAAGCCTTGAATCCATGAATTTTACCAAAACGACGGAAACTATACTGGTTTGATGAAGAAATTGAGGGAAAAAATGCAGAAAAGAAACAGCTATATTTAGAATGGGTTGCAAGAAGAAACAATTGCAGCCACGAAACAAAAGAAAAACTGCTATACAAGTACAAACAAGCAGACAAAGAAGTTAAAAGGAAGGTAATCAAAAAGAAGAACTCAACGTGGACGACAAAATGTCAGTATGTGGAATTTTCATTGGAGGTACAAGGAATTCAGAAGCCTGGAAGACCATAAACTCTATCAGACAAATGGAAGAGGATAGAGTTTTGGTAAATAATATATCAGAAAATGAGTGGACAGAGCAGTGTTTCTCAACAGGTGCCTGGAAGCCTGGAAGACCATAAACTCTATCAGACAAATGGAAGAGAATAGAGTTTCGGTAAATAATATATCAGAAAATGATTGGAAAGAGCAGTGTTTCTCAACAGGTGGTCCGCAGATCACCAGTGGTTCCCAGAAAATTTATATTTTGTTTATGTTCTGTAAACTTTCTCTGATTTTCAACAAATAATATAAATTTATTTAGTAGCACATTAAATATATTTGTTTTCTAGCAAAAAATTATTATATTATTAGTGGTCCGCGTTAGAAAATTATATATTATACTGGTCCGCGGTACATTTTTGGTTGAGAAACACTGGGATAGAGTATACCAAACAACTTTTAGTAGAACACAGACCTCAGTTTAAAGAAAAGTGGCTAGTATTGAAACAAAAAGAACACAGGACTAGAGAAAGAAAGGATACAAAAATCACTCCAATCAATGAAAAACCAAAAATCACCAGGTCCAGGAGGAATTCCAGCAGAACTCTTAAAATGTGGCTCAGAGCAGTGGCGTAGCGTGGATTTCAGCCGCCCGGGGCGTAGGCCAAATTCGCTGCCTCCTAATTTAGGTATTTAAATCCAAAAGGCTCCAAAATTTACAGAAATTCTCAGTGATGGGCGTTTACATGTAAACTTTAATTGTTTACGTTTACGTGTAAATTTATATAAACAATTGGTAAACTTGTCAACAATGTAAAAAATGTAAACTATGTAAACTGTCAAATAATGAGGTTAGTTTTAGTTATTTAATACCCATAATAGCTAATAAACAAGTATCGGGGTAATGAATCTGATATAACAGAAAATAATAAAATAGA
This sequence comes from Liopterus haemorrhoidalis, assembly GCA_963971575.1. NCBI lineage: Eukaryota > Metazoa > Arthropoda > Insecta > Coleoptera > Dytiscidae > Liopterus > Liopterus haemorrhoidalis. The sequence continues at coordinate 156,714,135 of OZ020611.1, read as the reverse complement.
ATAAAATAAGGTGCAATACTTCACACATCTAACAGTAAGCTGGATTTTCTCAGAAAGAGTATCAGCCTGTCTATGAGTACTCTGTCGTCACCTAAAGCAATTGACAGATCATAGCATAGGCTCGCTCCCTGACATCCTCGAACTGTACATATGAATTAAAATGTGTAACACATACCATCCATGGAAGACCTTCAGGAATAATATTTAGAATATAAACTAGACGTTTCTTTGTAATTATTAAACGCTTGTAATTCCACATAATTATATCAATGCATTGGGGAACACAAATTTCGTTGACTTGGACCTCACACTTGTTTTTGACTAACTTTTGGCATCTGAATTCATAGATGACCCCAGTTTTTACCTAACACGTGAACTTTTTAAGCTATAGGATACTCTCTCTTTGTCCCAAAAGTCATACAAAGGAAAACAAAGGAAAAATTGCCAAATATACTGTTCACAGAAAATAATTTTATTCACACAAAGGCTATATATAGTTACAAGTCAAATTGTATTCATACAAGTAGTAGTAGCAGTAATTTCTTTTACCAAACGGCAAACATACATATTAAGGTAAAAAATTTCGCTTATAGCTTTTCCTGAAGTGTCCAATCTGTGGACAATCTCACCTGATGCTCCAACAATAGTCAGCCATCATATGTACATCCCATCTACCCTGATACCGTTCCTCCATGATTTTCAAATCTTGGTGGAATCACTCATCCTGCTCAGCACTGACTGCACCAAGATTTTTCGGGAAGTCAGCAAGATGGCTATACAGAAAATGCACCTTGATGCTCATGTTGCAACCAAGCATTTTGAAGTTGTCCAATAGTTGCTGGACAACTTCGATGTAATTCTGTGCTCGTGTATTTCCAAGTATCCATTTGTATAAAGCCAAAAGTCCAGGGCTAGGAAACTTTGTCGAAGTTTATGGATTCCTGTGTTTAAAACATACAAAAGTCGTCTGCATATTGAATTATTTTAATTGAGGCTGGTAGATAGTCTGAAAGATCATGCGTGTATATGTTAAACAGCATGGGACTCAAGATTGATCCTTGTGATAATCCTTGAAATAGATGCCTGGGTGAGCTCTGTTTCTCTTTGAATCTAATAGATACTATGCGATTTCATAACATCATGTCCAATCGAACAATGAAGCTTGATGGGAATTTTAATTTGTGTAGCTTTTGAAGGAGCGTTGGTAAATGTACGTGATCGTATGCGCTGCAGATGTCCAGGAATACGCCGGCGTTGATGCTATTTTCTGAAAAGGCTAGGTATGTGTTTGTTATGATGGCCATTAAAGCATTTTGTATGCTTTTGACTTTTCTAAAGGCATACTGATACTTCGGTAGTAGGCTATAGTGTTCGATATATCAGTCCATCCTGTTTTTTATTAGTCTTTCCAGGGTTTTAATGATGATAGTGGTTTACCTGGTTTCAAAATAGGTGTGATAATTTGTTGTTGCCAATCGCTAATCCAATCATTGTTGTTCCATATGTTGTTGAAAATATATAATAGATCTTCGAACGATTTTGGAGGGAGATGTGCGATCATTATGTATGTGATAAAGTCCATACCTGGAGCAGAGTCTGTAGAATTCCTATGTATTACTATGTGCAACTCCTCAGGTAGAAATGGTCTGAGGAGAAAGTGATCGGTGTAGCTGTCTGGTTCATGTGAAGGGGGCCGATATGGGACTCCGAGAGGAGCCAAGCTAGTTACGAGGTTTTCAATCCACTCTTGGTCGAATTCCGGATTTTCTTCTTGTGGGGTTTAATAACAATTTTAGAGAGATTTGAAGGTTTTCCAAACCGAAGTGATTGGTGTATTTATGTTTAGACAAGCACAATATTTTTTCCAGTTTTCTCTTTTGGCTCTTTTAATGCTCCTTTTGGCTGCTGCTTTCTTCTGTTTGTGATTAAAGTAATTGTCAAGTGTTGATCGGTGCATATAGTTAGTCCAGGACAGTGTGACCGCCGCCATTTGTTTTTGTACTGCTTCATTCCACCAGATTTTGGAATGCTTAGCGTCGCCGCCTTGTTGATGGAATTAACCAGGTTCTTATATCGGGTGATTGTGTTGTCTGAGGGAGGTTGCAAGGCTAGATCTTGATCAGTTAGTTGGGAGAAGAGGGGCCATTTCGCCTTCTTCGTATACCACCTATTGGAACTTGTTATATATACTGGCGAATGATTGTTTATTTGTATGGATGTTTTAATGAGGAAGTGGTGGGAGCCCAGGGTTTCTCTGGTTGTTTGGGTAGTTGCTAACCCGGCGATAACAGGATTGCAGATAGTTAAATCCACTGCGGATTTCCCGTAGCCAGGGGTTTATTAAGGTGGCCTGACCATCATTCGTTATAATAAGGTCGTTCTCGTCTAGTGCTTCCAGTACATAGTTACCGTAGTTATCATTGAACTCGCACCCCCAGACGGTGCTGTGCACGTTAAAGTCGCCGGCTGTAATGTAGTTGTCCGTAATTTTTGATTTTAATAAATTTCAGCTCGCAACAGTAATAAAACTTCTTGGGGACGCATAGACATATACTATACATAAGTTCACCAATGCAAGTTTGATAGAAACGCCACATATTTGTATTGTGTCCGTATATAGCGCGTTAAGATCAATTGGCTGGTAGAATAGGTTTGTTGATATTACTATCGCTGACCCACCGTATCCATCTGCGCGATCACTTCGAACGATATTGTAGCCGTGAAATCTGATGATGTGTTCTTCATGAAACCATGTTTCAGATAATATAACGATATTTAGTTTATATGTTCCTAAGTAAATTTCTAGGAGGGTTTTATTGGATCTGACCGACTGGCCGTTACACTGGTTAATATTAAGGCCGATTGCTGTCTAGATGTAACGAGTTCCGTAAGAGGAGCACCTCTGAAAAATTAAAAATTGTTCCAGATTTTGATTGATCTGTTAGATAATTAACCATTGTGACTATGTTGTCTAGGATAAGTTCAGAGTTGTTTCTTGATCCTGTAGAATTGTCTGAATTGGACCTTAGGTACGGTTGTGGAGGGTAGGGGTTGAAACCTACAGTTCCGTTACGAGAATAATTATTTTATACTGAGTACCCGCGCGGGTGTCCTTTCTCTGTTACTTGCAAGTGTGTTTATCTGAGTGTGGCGAAACGTATTTTCCTGATTTTTGAGTATATTCCGGCGAAGATTGGAGAAAATTTGGCGAGGGTTCTGTTGGTGATATTAATCTTCGTTGTCTGCAGCGTTGCCCAGTGGATTGAATCGGTTACTCGTGCAAAGGGGAGGAAAGTCCGTGAAATTGTTGACATATGCGACCTCTGAGTACGATCTATGTTTAGTTTTGGCTTCTTTATAGCTCACGTTGTTGAACGCCATATAATTTTTTATTGATTTTTGGTTATTGTATTTCGGGCAATTGGTATCAATACTTCTATGTTCTCCTTTACAAGAAATGGCGGTTGGAGGTTGTGTTGCATTGTGTTGACTCATGGTTTTCACCACAGTTCGCACAGCGGCTGGAGCTCCGACACTGTTTGTCCAACTGTCCAAATCGAAAGCATTTTTGACATTGGTTTACGCGGTAAATGTAACGTGATACTTTGCATAGCGCGCCGTAGATGGAAATGTACTCGGGGAGTATCTGACCTCTGAATGTTAGGACGACCGTACCAGTATTTTCAAAATCTGGCAGTTCGTTTCTAATTATTTCCCGCGTCATTCTTTTAATATGAACAATTTTAATTGTTGATTGTATAACATTGTCAATTACGTCTGTTGAGATGTCTGTGTTCACGTCTCGAATTATGCCTTTTCTTTCTAAAACCAATTCCGGTATATATGCTTGAAAGTTGAGGCTTGCCAAAACTTCAGCTGCGTCTAGGATTTTGTTTGCATATTCCCGATTAGACATATCAATTTTGATTTTGTTTCTGTCTGTTGTATATACATATGTCTATAATGTATTTGGGCTCCTCTCTGAAATTTTCACAATTTTTTTTCCTACAGCATTGTTAATTTTGCTTTTATAATATAATGATATACGGGCCATTGTCAACAATACTGTATCTATTGTTTTTATTTATTTCGTAGTAATTTAAATTATTTGAATCAGCCTGGTTATTTGTATTGTCGGGTATACTAATTATTGCCGGATTACGGCTTATCTCATTAGCGAGCTCATGATGGACTGGCGATATCACGTCACCAGCTGATGAGTGTGCAGTATATGTTTTCTTCGGCTCGGATGGTGTGTTTTGTGTATCGCGGATTCGCTTTAGTGTATTGTGAAAAATGATGTGATTTTCTGGTGTTTCATCTTGTTAAGTAGAGTCATAATTATTATATTCGTACTGGAATGGCCTATACGAACGCGGCTGCCGTTGAAATGTCCGGGGGTTCCTGGTGTCCCCCATTGGTGTCCCCCATAGTTAGGGGTGACGCTCACTTAACGTTGGGATTTTCTTCCACCACAAAACTGATATTTTGTAAGTAAAAACACAACTACAGTTATTACAACTAAATGTAGCTCTCGTTAAGAGATGTTACCGTGACCGTGGTCAGGGAACGAATGTTCCTATATTTATCGCCCTAGCTACTTTAGAGCTTCGATCAAAGTCAGGATCATTTTTTTTTTTAAATCTCGTCGGCATCATAGCTGACGAGTTCATTGCTTTGGAAAGCTGAAATTATTAAACGGGGGTATCCTCAAAGAAATATACTAAACAGAAATTATAAATAAAACAAAAAAATAAAAACTAGATCTACATTTAATGGAACAAACCTCATGAAAATGGTGAATTCAGATTGTTGTCAAATGGTCCGGACGGAAAAACATTTTAAAATACAAAAATTTAACGACGCAACTTCAAAAAATCTATGTGACGCAGTGGGACCTAAGTGTATTACATTGTTATTATTAGGGAAGGAAGAAGTGGATGATGAAATTGTACGGCTATCATCAAGAATGGTCTCAAAAAAATATATATATTTCAGTCAGAAAAGCGAAGGATTTTTTGTTAACTTGATAAAAAGTCACTTACCGAACGATGAAGACATGTTCAGCAAATTCTTTAGGCTTAACCCATCGCAGTTCGATTTTGTTATCCTCACGCTATTTTTCGTGTTTAAGTTACGAAAATGTTTGTGTTCATGATCGTAGAGAACTCGATAATTTCGCGCATACTTAACAAGTTGTTCATCGTCATGATTACTGAACCCTTTTCTCGACTCAAAGAATCAGTTACAATTTCATAAACACTAGTAAAAATAATTCACCCAAGGCTTCCTCTTGGCCGTCGAGGCAGTCTGCTGGAATGCTTCTATAGAGATCGAGACGCGGTAGTTGAGATCGGACAGTCATGACGTCACAGCCGCTGACTGCCGAACAGTTCCAGGAAATAGTTCTAGTCGGTAGCGTAGTCAGAAATTCCCCTTGGGGGGGGGGGGGTCTTTTTTTCAAAACATGCATTATTTTTTAAATTAAACCACATAATTTATATTATGAAATGTATTTATTCTTTGCAAAAGAAATTTATATGTAACTATAATCACAATAAGAACCAAATTTATTTCAACAGAAAATATAATAAAAAAATTGATGTGAAGTGTGAATATTCACACATTTCAGGGTTTCGCAGGTATATAATAAGTGAAGGCGGTATGCTGAGTGTGTAGGACAAATTTTACTTTGTAGTAATCACGGCAAAATGAACGATATTTTTAAAATAATTTATCGTCTGTTAATCATATAATAAGACTGGTTATTAAATTTACGCTCTTAAACATTAAATACAACATTTGTCAAAATATAACTAGAATTTTGACAAAATAATTTCAACATAATAAAAATGCAAAAAAAAAAAACAGAAAAAATAAAATTCACTACCGGACTCGAACTCGAAACCCTTCGTTTTCCAGCTAATTTTAGCTTACGACACCAGTGCTCTAACCCATTACGCTATTGTACGCCTTGCATGTGAGTGTCTTACATTGGTATAACTTTTATACTTTGTGAACCAAAAACAACAAAAAATGCGTTATTTTCCGAAAACATAATCTGATCAAAAATTCCTGTTGTACTATTTCGGTTCACACCAATATACATTACTTAGAATTTTTTTAGATTTTTAGTTTAAACCATCTGGGCTACAGGGTGTGGGACAAAATTTTTTTGCACAATTTTGGCAAAAATCGCATCAAAATAATTTATTTTGCAAAAATAAAAATTTGATCGTTAATCCAAGTACTAAGGGCTTTCATTTCATACCCTATTCAGAATTTAAAAAAAAATATTTTTGTTTTCGGTGAGCACATATTTGTTTATATTTTTAGGGGGTATGTTTTTAGATGTTTTAGTATTTTTCCTATGTGCGAGTCAAAGAGTTGTATAAGCATGCCAAATTTCAACTCTCTAGGTTTAGCCGTTTGGCTACAATTTTTACCAAACAGACAGACCGACAGACAGACAGACAGACAGACAGACAGACAGACAGACAGACAGACAGACGACAAAATGACGGTATAAGGGTTTTTTGGTCATACCTACAAAACCCTAAAAAATCAGCTGTGGCCACCACAGGACCGACCGCCATCACAAAGTACTTGTTTAACTTATGCTGCTTTATCAAAAAATGTTTTAAATAAAAGTTGTTAGTTATTGCTTTTATAGCAACTTTTGTTAAATACATTTTTTCGAAATATTTCTCTGTTGTGAAATATTCGCAAAAATCTTAAAACCAACACGAGTACACTCCCATTTCTAGTTAACCGATTTTTACCAAAAGTTGAACAACTCGTGCCATTGATGTCAACAACTGAAATATGAAGTTTCATAAAAATCCTTTCAGCCGAATTTGCTCTGCACGTGTACACGGACCGACAGACAGATAGAGAGATATACCGATAGCCATCATGCTAAAAATAGTCAAAACGTTATGTAGGGACCTCAATTCGTGGTGATCCATCGAAATATATAATCAATAAATAATCATAACAATAATCGTCGAGTTGTTTTCTTCCTTTCATCTATTACTTCATCTTCTTCTACATGTATTTCCCAATGAACAATAATTTCCCAATAATTTAATAAATTTATAGTAATAAATTTGGTGAGTAGGTATGCTTCATTTATTGTAGATTTACTAGATTTTTAAATCTAGTGACTTTTAATGATAGAATGGGACTTTTAACCAGCTCTTTTTTACATTGTAAATCAGGATTATATAAAATATGCAGGTTAACATAACTTATCAGTTTAAAATGTCAGTTTCATTAGAGCTTGACAATGAATTTGCCAATCCATAATCAAGTTTGACATTTGTTGTTGTATTTTGCGTAGATGAGCCAACATCAAGCCGCGCCAAGGTACTAGGGCGCCGAAGTGCCAGACAAAATTTGCCGCCCCTTAAAATCCAAATTTAGCAAATAATAAAATAATTCAATTTAATTTGCCGCTCCCCTGGGCCTACCGCTGGACCCCCGCTTGGTACGGCCATAGCCAACATTAAAAAATCACTTCATATTTAAGATGCATTCAGGTAATATTAAAAACAGAAACTACTATCTACTTCCACACTGCGTTAGGATATGGACTTTGTTCCTTTCACGTAACACAAATTCAATTAATTGAAATACTAATGGTAAACGTAAATAGAATTATTTTAATTTATGAACGAATTTTCGTGTAGTACTTAATATATCACGTTGAACGTCAACTTCTTTTATTTTACACCATACAAAATACAAATCGACAAATATCAAACATGTAAGAACTGAGGTTTCACGTGAAATACACTACGCTTTTGACTCTTGAATTTTCGTTGTTTAACTAAAATTTTCGGGCAATATTTAGATTTTAAATTGTTATACTATTCTATAATAATTGGGTCTCAATTATTATAGAATAGTATAACAATTTAATATTTAAATATTGCCCGAAAATTTTAGTTAGACAACGAAAATTCAAGAGTCAAAAGCAACAGACCGTTGCTATTTTTCGTGGTTTGAAGTTTACTGTTATAATGATATAGAAAATTATGTCCTCATATTTTTACGTGCGAGTGTGTATTTACTACACACCTTAGCGCCCACCTTGGCTACGCCACTGGTTTCAGTTTAAAATCTGTAACAGTTGCACCACTAGATTTATTTTGATAACGAAGATATTATTCATAACAATAGGTAGAGTGTTTATGCAATACATAATTTTGCTATGTTAACAGTTTTATCATGAAGGTTAGACAGAGTTTAAATAATAACATTAGCAAATTATGTGTTATATAAATATGAATCAAAATTTATTGTAATTGACTTGGTTCCTGGCTGAGGTCTGGTGTATATGTAATGCATCAGATCCAGTCAAGAGCTGAGTCCGGTCGACCACGTAAGTTTATTTTTGTATTTTATATTTTATTTTCATATCATTCTGTTTTAAAATGTTTTGTTTTTCATTTAGTTAATATATATATATATATATATATATATATATATATATATATTTTTTTGTAAGTTTAAATTTTGTTATTTTTTTTTTTTTTTGCTTTTTACAAAATAAATTTACCATTATAAATTTTGACTTTAAAATTCTCAACAACAGAGAAACTGGTAAAAATCAGCGAAATTATTTTTCCAAAATCAACCCCTCCCTGGCTGTTAGAAATTGGTGCCAGCAGTGGGATTTTTTTAAATAAGAGATCTTTTAGCTTCTTTTGCCGCTACTAATTTCAATAACAGTTTCTCGGGTCTATTCTCTAAGCATGATTTAACATCATCTTAGCGTCAGAAACACCATTTTTAACGTAAATGCTATTTGCTAAACATATATGTGTTAAAATTATAGTGCGGCGGCGTTAAAATAGCCAGTTAACGTTCTACAATAAGCGCCTACTAAAACGGTGGCTTTAAAAGTTAACGCTGGTGTTTAGTTTGCAAAAATGGCCGAACCTATTTAAGTAAATGTAATGTTATTTAAAAAAATTAATAAAACACAAGACAGTAGGAATATTAATCAACATTCTATTACTTTTTAAAGTGAATTCTTTACAGTAGAGATAAGAATGACGCTTCATAATTTTTGTTATACAAGTAACCCAGATGCAAGTTCAAGTAATTGTATAGAAAGGAAGTAAATGGAGTATTGAAGAGCAATTTTGGTTTTTGTTGAGACACAGAACTTAAAATTATAATCATCTGAAAGCTACAAAACTTCACTTATGCCTCCGCCGTGTTTCAAAAAAACGCAGTACATTTTAATGGTATATTATTTGAAGAAACAATTGATGAGACTGATAATGACGATCACAACAGTGTTATTCCAGGGTAGAAATAGCGTAATAAATCAATTAATTATTTAATAATTAATATCACCGAGCACCTTTTTAAAAATAGAATGAACATATAATTCACATTTTATTCGAAAATTAGATAAACTGTTATAATACAATGTATTATATAAATTGACCAAATAAAAGTTGAATAAAGTTATATTTTTATTTAATACACTGTGGAAACCAGTTATAATGAGTATCACAGGACCAAACATTTCTGTTCCATTTATAAAATAAATTTCGCCACTGAATATTTAATACAATACCGAAATATTAGGTTAAGATTCTCTTGGCACTTGACTAAAAAAATACTCCTGTTAAAATTCAACGTAACAGCGCATGCGCGTGCAGTAAATATTAGCCTCTCTACAGGGTGAGTTAGCGCCTCGCGTTAACAAATATTGTATTAACGCTTACCTTAACAAATGCTCTTACAGAATAGCATTTTTTGATAATGACGTTAGACATGAAGTTAAAATAAAAATATTAACCTGACGCTAAAACGTTGACCGGCCCCTGAAACGTTTATGAAAAACACTTGAGCTTATTTTGGGGAAAAATATATTTAAAAATGTAAAATATACTCTTTCCCAGTTCTGTTCATAAAAAAATTTCGAAAAACCTTTCGGATTATTTAAAGTTTCGTCACTACTTATCATTTTGTATGATAAATAGACCGCAACCTAAATCAGTTCGACACCTCTGCTGTTGGATATTGATGTTTATATCAAATAATAATTCCATAATTTGTTGATAAAAAAAAAGTAATTGTTAATCCATGTATCAAAAACTTTCATTTGTTATCCCTCAAAATTTTACAAAGTTTTTTTCTTCGAAAAATACATATTTGTTTATATTTTTCGCGGGATATATTTTTGAAGTCTCAATATTTCTCGTACTTAAGTTCAGTTCTCTAAATCAGCTGCTTGGTCACAATTTCTACCGTACGAACACACTCATGTGACGGAATAAGGATTTCTCGATTATACCTGCGACAACCTAAAAATAACATGCATTTTCTGTTAATTTTAACACTAATCATAATAAAATATAGTTATAAATTATAGTTAATTGTAAAATGCATAAGTTATTTTGCTATACGACTATGTTAAATTTCCATTTCCTTGGACCTTAGTGGGGAATGTGCCCCCAGTGCCCCTCCCCCTGAATACGCCACTGTTGTTCAGTACAACTTATATCAGTTCTTTTTGTGTGTAAACCATCATAATTTCAAAAATACCTAAGAAGATATTGATATTTACATTTATGTATCTACAAAATAAAACCAAATACCGATTTTTAGAGCACGATTGTCTCCAAAACTACTCTTTTTATTATATTTGTACTATTTCTACTCTATTTCACGTTTGAGGTGTCGTTTTAAAATTACATTCTATTCATTACATCCCGTCCGTCGAGGCTGCTCCACTGGAAGTGACACATAGGTGATGCTTCGTTACTTAATTCCATCTTTTAAAAATCACCTTGTGTAACTCATTACAAATTTCAACGGCCCCCCTTCCAAAAATCCTGGATACGTGCCTGATCTAAAGTTTGGCTAATAAAATAAAATTAAAAAAATACTCAGAATATGACAGATAAGACCTTCTGGAGAAGTATAGCAGGTAAAATACATCAAGGAGTAAAAAAGTAAGAAACAAAAGAATTTAAGAAATTATGTATCTCAACATAAAAATGCTACATTTAGGAATAAAAAGTATCCTTATCAAAAATAAATGCTTCATTGCTTAACATGCTACATTAGTTAAATATAAACTTTTTAATTTATATTACTTTTATGTTCTTTTCTAAAAGCAGTAGGATTATTATTACTCAATTGTTAAATTAAAAGAACTCTATTATTTTAAATATAAAATCTAATGTTTAAATATATGTTTCAGCGCAATTTAATAAAAAGTGATAAATCATAACAAACCATTGTTATTTTATGGGAAAATACTTTGGTAAATTTTGATTTTATTCGGTGATTTCATTCATAAAAATTACATGCACTTTAACTTGTTTATTCATATTTTATACATGGTAAAAAAAATATATTTGTAGGGTACCGCAACCCGAAGGTGCAAGAGATGCACTACATCCAGTGGCGTATACGCACTACATGGTTAGGGGGCACTTATGATATTAGGGGAGGAGCAAACTGCCAGATCTTGAGCCGCATACAGCCCGCAACATATTTTTTTGTGTCTCCTCTCCTCAGTTTTAATAAAAAATAAAAAAAAAAACTTATTTAGGATAAAAATACAGTGGATATCGTTTATAACGACATATCGGTTTTTGCGACGAAATTTCAACAAAAAAAAAGTCCCAGCTAGAAACAAAACTTTTTATACGTGAGACTTATCACTTATAACGATATCGAATATTACGACAAAATTATTAAAACGACGAACTGCTTGAAATTTGGCTCAAATTCAGTGGCGGCTCTAGACAAAAATGTTTGGATGTTCTGCAAGGAAGAAGAAAAAAAATAATAAGTGTAAAAATTATATGCTTATGTTGTTACCTTAATGCAATTTCTTGAATATTAATGCAATACGCCCAGTGGTGGATTAAGTTGCTTGGGGGCCCTGGGCGGTAAAACTAAAATGGGTCCTCTATTATTTGAAATAGAATGGAAATATTTTTATATAGGCCTCGGTGGCCCCCCCGGCTTCGCGGGCCTCGGGTGGCCGCCCAGTCCGCCCACCGCTTAATTCGCCTCTGAATACGCCGGTCTTTCTTAGTAGCAAATTTATCTACAACTTTATCAGTAAAGTTCGGTATTTTTGATATGATTTTTTTTTCTATTGACAGCGTTGGACGATCTTCACAAATCGAGTTTCTGAGAAAAGTTTTTATTCGTTTTAGAGTGGAAAAACAACGTTCAGCTTCATTAGTAACCATGGGTGTTGTTACAAGAATTTGTAACAATTTCTTTGTCTCCGCCATCGATTCGTCCAAATTCGGCCACATATTTTACTGCATTCACTATTTAAATATATTACAGAAAGTTCTGTTTAACGTTTCTTATTTAAATTAAAAATCACATCCATTTTTATCTCCCAAATGTTATATGTTTATACATTAAACTAATTCACTAAAATAATCATAAAAATATAAGAACGAAATATCAGCGCTGAGCACAACAAATATTCTACTATTGACGACACGTGACAATTTGATCTACATGACCTTGCAGCTCAAAAGTCATTCATTGGAACTTTCGTTCGGAAGATTTGCGGACCCGATCCACAGCGAATAGTAACGAAAGAGGATATTTCTGAGCACAGAACTGCGTAGCTCGTCAGCGAATTATTAACAAAGAATATAGGTAAACAAGAATAGACGTCACCTGGTTAATCGAAAATATCGTATTTCATTACCATCTATCTTTCAGGTCGGAACTAAAATGTTAAAGCGCGAAAATTCAAAAATATACCAGTAATAATTATTGCAAACTGATATTTCCAATTATCACATAAATTTATTCCATATATAAAGTTAATAGAAGCTTTACAGCAAATAGGCTTCAATTAAATTTATTATAGATTAAATTTACTTGATACAGAGCCGCAGTAAGGAAAACTTGCGCTAGGGGCAGAGCTGTGTTTTGGCGCCCTTAGCAAATAAAAACAAGGGTCGCCTCTCAAAATTTAAGTTATGAGCAAACAAAAAAGGTCCTCACCTCCCAAAATCCAAGTGACGAGCAAAAAAAAAAGGTCCTCACCTTCACAATGGCGCCCCTTAGTCAAGCCCGTCAGCGCCCTTTTCCTTAATGCGCCCAGAGCCGTATATCTTTCAAAAAGTGCGTTAATATCGTAACTACTGACATCTATCTTTCGGGTTGAAAATAAACCAGTGGCGAAGGGAAACCTCCGCTAGACTTGCCCTCCCATAAAAAAATATTTAAAAATAAAATGTAAATTAAAAAAAAAAATAATAATAATATTTAGATAAATCTTCAAAAATACATCAAATTATGTTCTATACAAATTTTTGTCCAAGGCTTGCTTTACTAGTTACGAATTAATTATCATGACCATGGAAACGTTACATATAAGTATGAAAAAATTTAGACTTAGAAAAATTTTAAATAATTTTACAAAAAAAAATTCGAAATTTTTCGTTTTATCAAAAAACGTCTCAAATAAAAGTTATTAGTTATTGCATTTATAGTAACTTTTGTTCAATACATTTTTTCGAAATATTTTTCTGTTGCTAAATATTCGCAAAAATCTTAAAATCGACACGAGTAAACTCCCATTTCTAGTCAACCGATTTTCATAAAAAACAATAGGGTTCTTCCCATTTAATAGGAAAATTTTTTAGTACCAGAACAAACTCTTTAAGTTAAACCGTTTTTGAGTTATCGTGTATACACACAGACAGACAGACAGACACACACACACACACACACACACACACACACACACACACACACACACACACACACATACGGACGGCACTTCGAAAATAGGTTTTTTGGATTCCCTGGACCATGAAACGTGGTCATCCGTCAAAATCTCGACATCGAAAATTTTCGCGATTACAATACTTGCCCCTTATATATTAAGGTCGGGCAAGTAAAAATACTATTCAAAGTCACTAATATGCATGACCAGGGCTTGATTATTAAAGAGAAACGGAGAGAATAGAAGGTATACTAGCATCGGCGAATCAACGCAGTTACGTCACACGACGTAACAAACAATTGCATTGTTCCAAACAATACAGTCGTTTGTTACGTCGTATGACGTAGCTCCGTTGATTCGCCGACGCTAGTATACAATAATTATCTAACCCAGTGTAAAGCAACGTGCTGTCCTTCGTTGCGCTACAGATACAATGCGTTTGCCAGAATACAACTAGTCGATATACATATAAATCCAAAAATCTTTCAATTATTATACAATATAAATAATAATTTAAAAAATATATTTTTACTATATTTATTGGCAGTTCTGCAGCTCTGCAGCACCTATAGACCAGCCGCTACTGGTCAAATTATCTTTTATAACGACGGATCACCACTGCTAACGCGAAAGCGCTGTGGAAGCATGTTATGAAAAGGCAAGGCGAAACGCGACACCTAAACATATTCATTCGACGTCGATATGGCGAAAACGAAAAACATTAATGTTAATTTTTCAAATATTGATGAAAAACTCTAAACGGAGGAGGATATGACGGTAGATGAAATTTTAGCTGAGTCAGAATTTGGAGTCAGAAATAGACAACGACGAAGTGGAAATGGAAGGAAGAACCGAGCTCCAAACATTATAAAGTAGGGGTCGGGGAACATTTTTACCCATTACCCAAAGATATATTTCTTTACACCGACGTTACCTCATTGGCTTGTAAAAAATTTAAGTGACAAGCAAAAGTTCCTCACCTTCGCAATGGCGCCCCTTAGTCAAGACCCTCAGCGCCCTTTTCCTTAGTGCGCTAATTACATGTTTACTAACATTAAATAGCAAATTGGAAAAATTTCCTTATTACCCCCAAAAATTTCATTTTTACCCCATTTGGGGTAATTTACCCCGGTTCCCCGACCGCTGCTATAAAGGATGAATTTTCAGCAGTTGAAACAATTCAACATTTCTTCACGTTTAATAAAAATTTAAAATAAGCTAAAACGGATTTTGCATTGCTACATTTGGAAAAAATTATTGAAAAAAAAAAACTTTTTAGGTAAACCAAAAATCTCAAAACCAAACCAAAATAACAGATTTTTTTGTTAAAATTTAAATATGTGTACATATGTACGTATGTAAAATTATGTAAGTGTTAAGTTGTTTGTAAAATAAGTTGAATTGTTTTTTAAGTTTTGTAACACTTGAATATTGTTTTTGTGGCTTAAGTTTCTTGCACTCATGTAAATGTACTCTTTTCTAACATAAATAAAATGTACATATTTTTTAACATTGTATTTATAGGGATTTGCAGCTAAGCACCCTACCATCTGGTGAGCGTTTCATGAACTTGTGTACATCAGATAAAATTTCGTTTTGTGTATTGGTTTTGTATGAAGTTTGTTTTTAAAGTTTTATTATAATCATTGAAAAATGTATAATGCATATTGTTGTGTGCCTATGTGCAATTCATTGAAAAGAAGAAACCCGGAAATATCGTTTCATTTGTTTCCACTAATATCAGACACCGTACGGTTCGAAACAAAATTGGGAAAGCAAGAGGTTAGGAAACGACGCGATGTTTAGATAAACAATTTAAAAATTGGAAAAAAAGTGAGCCCTTATATCAAAGTTTGCTCATTACATTTTAATGATAGTGACTACAAAAAATATTTTCAATTTTGTATTTATTATCGCATATCTTGAAAATTCCTGTTATTGTGTGTGGGTTTGTAATGCACAAGTTTGTAGGCATAATGCATAAATCTTTATGAACTCTCTGTTTTTTTCAGTGACTCCACACAATATTATATGCCCAGCATTGTAGATTTCTACCCCTTGGTAAACAACACGGGAATTATTATTTCCCCCAATATAGTTAAAATAATCGACAATAGAAAACCGCCATAACTTAAAACCAGATCACAAAATGTAGTATTTTAGATGTTTACAAGTAATGTCATTTCACAAAATCAGAAAATCCCAAACAATTATTTATTTTTTGTCGTTTTTTGATACACTTTTCGCTATTATTTACTAGTAAATGTCAAGTGGTATCTGATTTAGAATGGTTTCAAAAAAATCCGCATGGCGCTACGATCTTAAAATTTTTCCCCTATAGTGTTTGGATATAGCGACCTACGGTTATAACGACCGAATTTCATTGGTCCCTTCAAAAATGTAAAATATACCATATTTTATCTTTTTTGTTTATAAACAAATTTCAAGGAGCCCTTCGGGATATATGAAGTTCCGTCACTGCTTATCATTTTGTATGTAAAATAGACCGCAACCCAAATGAGTTTGTCACCCCTCCTGTTGGATATTGATGTTTATATCAAAAACAAAAAGAGATAATAGCTTCATTATTTGTTGATAACAAAAAATGTGATTGTTAATCGATGTATCAAATACTTTCATTTGATATCCCTCATAATATTACAAACTTTGTTTCTTCGATAAATACATATTTGTTTATATTTTCCTCGGGATATATTTTTGAAGTTTCAGTGTTTCTTGTACATGTGTTAGAACAGAACAATCTTACTGCGCCTGAGTTGTTCGATGTTATGTATAGGTTACGTCAAAAACTTGAAGGGCGAAAAAAATACTCCTTTTTTTGGAGAAAAAATTGCTACAGAACTCAACAAATTATTATTTTTTTACAAACACTCTTAACTATTTAGAATCAAATTTTGATTTTTCCAATTCAAATTACTTACATACAATAAGGCCATTTTCTTTAAAAATAATAAATTTCACATATGATCATATAAAATCTGCCGCAAAGAGTTACAATAGGGGATAGGCATGACTTTTAAAATTTTTTTTATTATATTCCTCTTGTTGAAAGTGTACCGAAAAGATGCCAAGCAATAATTGATAATAATGGAGATTGGATCAATTATTAGGTAGTAACGAAATAATATTTAAAAACAGTTTTTTTTTTTTTTTTTTTTTAATTTGAAGGCTTAAAAAATCATAAATGTATGTAGCGCGCGAAAACGACGTGTGACGTCATACCCCTTTTAACTGACGCATGACACTACTAGCTTACCGGCGTACATAGTCTGTTGTGAACTTATTTGTTTGTATAACTTTTATAGGTTATGTAAAGTTAGAGTGATTTTAATTCAAATAAAGTTTAATTCTATAAAAACAATTTATACATGTTTACCGAATTAAATTTTATATTAAAATATATAACTTATATTGCAGTATTTCAATTATACCTCTAACGTTTTGTAACTTCATGTAAACAATGTAGTAAAATTCTGACATCTAAATTACATAAATATTACATTATTACAAAAATTACATGAATATAAAATAAAAATTACTTACAGGTCTGCTTTGACACCACGTATTTCTTCAGCACTGTAGCATTCATTATTTTTCATATATTCCATGAGCATAAATGCATCAATGTTGGGTAATTATCACTCTGAGCCCTAACAAAATCTTTATCTGCCATTTTAATAATAAATGCGTCAAAAATTGTTTAAAAACAAATACAAAACTCTCGAACAATACAATATACACACGTGTAAAGATTATGTTGTAGCTATGTCTGTATTTGTGACGTGAAACCCCTATCGTTTGACGTCATACTCAGTCGTTTCTACTCGGCAACCTTCGCGCCGTGGTCGGCTTATTTTAAATTTACAATATTTTAATTCAAAAATTTGGCTATAATATTAATTAAAATGTGATTTTTGTTTTGTTAGGTGACATAACTAACATTAACATATCAAAATAATGTAGTTTTAAGGAAATACAAATTTTATGCGTATCCCCTATTACAGACGCTTTAGAGATGGACAGCCTCTATGATGAATTCATAGATGCAAAGGACATTATCGAAAAACAGCTGGGTTACAAAAATAAGCCTGTAGACAAAATGTAGACTCGTACTTTTGAAGCTAATGAATTGTAAGCTAATTCCTACAGTTATAAGAACCTTTTGCTACTATACTCTATCTCTGAAAGCCTGATAGTAATAAATAATTTTTTCAGGCAGGTACCAGTGGCGTGCACATTTTAAACACGTTTAAATTGGTTTTGTGTATTTCTATATTACTATTTATCATTTTATTAAACGCACGCCTGTGACCATATTTATCATATCATTAAACACCCCCTGTGACCATATTTTTCCTGAAAATTTTATGGTCAAATTTTTATGGCCTATTGTGTTTAACCCTAGTTCGTATTCCCATATACTATGTGCGGCACACTCGGTTGTTTTTAACAATATTTCGTTTCGAATTATTAATATTTTGTCGCTTTTGTTTTACCGCTTCTGTGTGATAATACAATAACTTTTTACAAATAATAAATTATATTACTATCAGTCTTTCGGAGATAGAGTATAGTTGGCAAAATTCTCAGAATCCAATGCTCAAACGAATTTGTTGAGAGAATCTTCAGTTTGATGTCTTCTCACTGGATTGACACCAGAAACCGTTGTAATACTGATTTAATAAAGGCCGAAGTGCAAGTAAAATTTCAAAATGGATTTGAGTTTTACAATTTTATGAAAGAAAAAAAGTTTATTAAAAGCGGCAAATAGTTCGGGAAAATATTACTGGAAAAGACAATGAAACGTATTTCATTCATTTATAATATGTAATTACATTAATATGTAAAAAAAATGTTAAGTAAACTAAATTTTTCTCTTTTTTTTTTGTCCCTGGTTGGTTCTTCAAAGTTGGTCACCCTATCTGGTTCACAGCTCATAAATCTCTGCGGCCACTCGTCAACAGAATTACGACACGTCTTTCCAGAAAAACCCTCCGCTACCTTCATCATGGAGCTCTTCAGACTATCGATATTATGGTGTCTCTTCTTATAGGTCATGTCCAGTTGCTGTTCTCTCCATATTTTCCGAGGTCACCCCGCTAGTCGACGAGTATTCAATTTTCCTTCATAGATCTTCATTGGTATTTAGTCCTAATCACGTGTCGAATCTACTGTACCTGTGTAGATTACATTACTTGCGTTCAGTGGCACAGCCAGGATTTTGTCTTGGGGAGGGCCGAATCAAATTTCGAGGGCACGCGGGCCGCAAACGGCCCTCAACCTTATTTTTTGTGGCCCCTGAAGCGGCAATCAAAATCACTTGAGCTTATTTAGGGGAAAAATATATTTAAAAATGTAAAATATACTCTCTTCCCCTTTTTTGTTTATAAAAAAATGTCAAGAAACCCTTCGGGATATTTAAAGTTCCGTCATTGCTTATCATTTTGTATGTAAAATAGACTGCAACCCAAATCAGTTCGACACTCCTGCTGTTGGATATTGATGTTTATATCAAATAATAATTCCATTATTTGTTGATAAAAAAATGTAATAGTTAATGCATGTATCAAAAACTTTCACTTGATTTTTTCTTAGATAAATACATATTTATTTATATTTTTCGCGGGATATATTTTTGAAATCTCAATATTTTTCTTACTTATGTTCAGTTTTCTAAATCAGCCGCTTGGCCATAATTTGTATCGAAAGAACAGACTCGTGTGAAGGTTATACCGAAGTCAGATTTCGACTTTATCTTATCGGAATCGAGTAAATAGTTGTTTAAAACAGTTTTATCATTTGACTGGGCGAATGTTTTAGTCGATGTGTCAGGGGGAAAACGGATCAACGCTCCCCTTCATATAATTCGTTGGAGCATATTTGAAAAGTGATGTATTTTCACTTGGACAATAATTATGTCACTTTATCAAGAGTAGGCAATCTTAAAAAAATGTTTATTTATACGAAAAAAAAAATAATAATAAAAATTGCCAATATTGTTTACAATGAAGTAATTTAAAAAGTAACTACTGTTGTGGTTAACAAATTTTATCTTCAACTCTCCGAGCAGCGCCGTGTAATCTGCTGGTCCTGGGAGAGGCCCAGCCCCCCTTGGCTGCGCCACTGGTTGTGGTTAACAAATTTATCTTCAACTCCCCGAGCAGCGCCGTGTAACCTGCTGGTCTTGGGAGGGTCTCAGGCCCGTCGCCCCCCCCTTGGCTGCGCCACTGCTTGCAGTTAACAAATTTATCTTCAACTCCCCGGGCAGAGCCGTATAACCTGCTGGTCCTGGGAGGGGCCCAGGCCCGTCGCGCCCCCACCCCTTGGCTGCGCCACTGCTTGCGCTATATTTAGATTACAATTTGAGTACAATTCTAGAATAACTTCATTCCTCTGGAATATTCATTTACCATTAATTTGAAAGGAACCAAAGATTCGGCCTGATATTTTGTTATCAGAAACTGTGAAGAATTATTGTCGAAAAGAGAGAGAGAGAGAGAGAGAGAGAGAGAGAGAGAGAGAGAGAGAGAGAGAGAGAAAGAGAGCAGAAGAAAACATAATCGTCTGTAATGTTTATATTAATTTAATTTTGGAGATGCTGCCGCTTTTACAATCTGTATAATAAGACATACATGCTTATAACTCATGATCAGGCATGTGCACAAATAATAAACAGGTTTAAACATGATAAGAATATCAAGACCTAATACGCCCTATAATAAAAATTGTTTAGTTAGTATTTTGTCTTTCAGTAGTGCGGTTGTGTAATAATGAGTGCTATTTATGCAAACCGTTTTGAAGCGGTATTTTTACGTACCCACCTAAAAGGGCCAAAAATGTCTTTTTCAAGTGCAGCAAAATATATGCACAAGTCAGTAGACTTTGTGAACCGTTATAAAATTAATAAAAATGTTGACGATTTACTTAATCGTAGAATAAAAAAAGTGACCACAGAAAACAAGATAAAGTAATTTTTAACGTTTTTAAAAATAATCCTATGTTATCTTTACATAAATATCAGGCAATTTTGTTAAAAAAGAACATTAAGTTAAGTCTAATGGCCCTGAGAAGTAGTTTAATCGATAATGGTATTAAATTCAGGAGCACCAAACAAAAACCATTGTTACCGGTGAAACATGTCGAAAAACGACTCGCTTGGGCCACGGAAAATTTAGACCGCGACTGGAGTGATGTGGTTTTCTCTAATGCCCGATGCAAATCCTATTGAAAATGTTTGTGGGTACATGAAATATAAGTTTCGAACGATCAAAATTTGGATCAGCTAACTCGTCAAATACGGTAGAAATGGAGATCACTGCAAAGTCCTATGCCGAAAAGCTGGTAGAAAGTGTAACGAAAAGATGCCGAGCAATAATTGATAATAATGGAGATTGGATCAATTATTAGGTAGTAGCGAAATAATATTTACAGTAAATTTTTAAATTATTTTTAGTTTTTCCTTTTCTCTCTTATACTTCGCCAAAAATCAAGAAGGACGTCTTATTATATAGACCGGGGTTTCTCAACCGGGGGGCCGTGAAGCCTTCGTCAGGGGGTCGCGAAGTCATACAAGATCGAAACATGAAAATATAATAGCAATGCGCTCAATCTTGCAAGATATAAATTTTATACATATTTATAAATACGAGTCTTATATTAATATTCAGAAAAATATACCTTTCATAACATAAATAAAATAAATATTTTATTTATTATTCTGTCTAATTACTTATTTTGACAACTAATTTAAGCTACAGGCTATTTCAAACGTTTAAGCGGTACTAAATGGAGTATTAATTTTCTAAAGTTGTTACTAGCTAATTTTATAATGAGTAAAATGGGCTTTTGCTAAACAAACTGATCAAAAGCAATCAAAACTCAAGTTGTACTTTGAAGTAGGTACGACTTAAAAGTTCAATTTTTTTTATTATATTTTTTTTATTACTCTCCGAGCTACAGATAACTCAAGAGTAAGGATGCGAATGTGTTTAAATCAAAATTTAAGGCACTTTGAACACTTGTAAATAAAAATACTTTATTTTCAAGTCGTTATAGGGAATATAATCGTCATATTTATTCTGTGTTTTGTCAACCGTAAAAGATACTGAAAAAATGTTTCTTTAAAAAAGTAAAAGTTGTTTCTTTTGAAAAGCTCTATCCAAAGATACTCAATATGACATACGTTCCCATATAACAATTCCAAACTGTCCTTAATATCGTGTACTTCCGGAAAATTTCAATACTACCATTTAATGTTTTGTATAAATATTAGTTCAAAATTTTTCTCAACTTACTCACCTGTTGCCTTTTCGAGAAAAATTTTGTTCCCTCTTTCAATTCCCCCCTCAATTTTATAACCTTGATACATCATATATATATATATATATATACATATACATATATATATATATATATATATATATATATATATATATGTATATGTATATATATATATATATATATATATATATATATATATATATATATATATATGTATATGTATATATATATATATATATATATATATATATATATATATATATATGTATATATATATATATATATATATATATATATATATATATATATATATGGGGGGTCCCATGCCAGAAAAAGTTGAGAAACACTGATATAGACTGTATATCCCAGCCACCACCACTGGTATGCAGTAATGATGTATCTAGTTTCTAAAGAAAATTTTGGTTTTGAGGGCTAAGTGCAAAATAAAACAATTTAAAAATTTATTAAATCTATTATTTCTTAAAATGAATCTATACAAAAATCAATTGATAGTAGATAGTAGCAGGGATGGGGAGTCGGAGTCGGAGTCGGGAGTCGGGAGTCGAGGAGTCGAAGCTTTTTGGAGGAGTCGGAGTCGGAGTCGGGAGTCGGAAAAAGTTATCGACTCCCGACTCTTTGACTACATATTTATCAAGGATGAGAACAATCCGAAAGCGAAAGCAAAATACCATACTACCAGAATTTGTTAAAGAATGGGAACAGGAACGACATTTTTTCTCTGTTCATGAACGAAAATGAAATTAAAAATATTCAATTCCGGTTTCCTTCATGCTTTTCAGTTAAAAATTTAGTTAATTTTTAGTAATATCTAATTTTTCTTTTTTTGTATACTTTGTTTATTATGTTAAAACGAAACTAAACTGGATTTTTATTTTCTCAAGTTGTAACGGGCTTTGTGATTATTTTATGTTTCATGTTGGCAGCTAAAATCTATATGTCAAAAGAAAAAAGTGACATGTTATGAAAAATAAAGTACAGTCTGTTCCAAACGATTAAGCGGAACTAACTGGAATTTTCATTTTTGTAAGTTGTTATTAGCTATTTTTTATATATTGAAGTTGGCTTTTCCTGAACAAAATGATCAAAAGCTTCAATCAAACGGTAAAAGTAACTAGTATTGAAAATCTAGTTCCGCCTAAACCAAAGGAACAGACTTTATATAAAATACAAAACAATTTTTTATATATTGAAGTTGGCTTTTCCTGAACAAAATGATCAAAAGCTTCAATCAAACGGTAAAAGTAACTAGTATTGAAAATCTAGTTCCGCCTAAACCAAAGGAACAGACTTTATATAAAATACAAAACAATTTTTTTTTAAAACTAATATATTTGAAAATTTGTATTAAAAATGACTCAATAGTCAAGATGAAATGAAAATGACATTTTATAAAAACAGCTCGCCCCAACCCAAGATATTTAATGTAAGTATAGTCTGTTTGCTTGGTTTAAGCGGAATTAGATATCGAAATCTACTAACTTTTAAGGATTGAATGAAGCTTTGTATCATTTTGTTTAACAAAAGCCCACTTTGATAGTTAAAAAGTAAACTCGCGATAATTTGAGAAAATAAAAATTCCATTTAGTTCCGCTTAAACATTTGGAATAGACTTTACAATTTACCAGTGAAAGGAGTCGGGAGTCGGAGTTGGAGTCGGAGTCGATTTTCAAAAATACCGACTCCGGAGTCGAGAGTCGGGAGTCGATAATTTTTCTGTCGACTCCCCATCCCTGGATAGTAGGTAATATTATAAAACCATAGGACTGCTTCAAAAACTTACTTGGAGCAAAATGTTGGGCAGTGTCCTGTGCCTGGCATACTTGGAATACAAAGTATTAAAACCCTAGTCCTTGGTAACAGGTCTGAGACAGAATTCTTCTTTTAAAAAATCGCTCTACTTTACGTGGGCGACGGCCAGACATAAATTCTTTACTGTAAATGAAATTTTCTACATATTGTTATGTGTTCCTTGCAAATGAGTAACTGTTATATTGTTGTTTACATTCTACTTTACGAATATTTAATTCAATTTCTCACATAAATCTTGGTTAATTATCTGATTTTATAATCAGAATTTAACTATGTGAATTAAAACAATTAACATAAAAATGAACTTTATCTTTGAAAAATGTAAATGATGATTAATTTTATTTTTAAAAATGTTTGTTACTATGGGAAAAACAAATTTCGGGTTATACCAGATTAGTGTGTGTAAAAATTTGCCTTTTTATTTCAACGCTCTGATACAACCATTTAATTCCAAAATTTTTGTTCGACTAATTGCCAATAAAAAAATTTAAGTGAAGTGTGAATTTTTACACATAGCAGGATTCGCAGGTATATAATAAGTAAAGGCGGCATGCTGAGTGTGTAGGACAAATTTTGCTTTGTAAGAATCGCGGCAAAATTAACGATATTTTTAAAATAATTTAACATCTGTTAATCTAAGAGCTTTAAAAACAAATTTTATGTTAAAATATTTTTTTGTTAATTTTAATTCGAATACCTAATACCATTATTTAGATTTCTAAATATGTGCAGTATTTTTTATTTTTTTAAAATTTATATATAGCAAGGTTCATTAATATTTTGAAAATTGCACCTATGGCTTCCATAGGTTGTTTTAAGTCATATGCTCCGCCCCTCTGGTTCCGTATACATGGCACATAGAATGAAAATATAATTCCAACAATTCCAACTGGTAATTTAGTTTAGGCTATTAAAAATTAAATGCAACATTTGCCAAAATATAACTAGAATTTTGACTAAATAATTTAGACAAAATAAAAATGGAAAAAAAACAAAAAATAAAATTGTCTCCTCTACCCGGGATCGAACCCTAGTTTGCTGCGTAGCAAGCGAGCAAGCTAACCATTAGATCAGGATACGCCTTTTAGTATAGAGTGTTACATAACTATAACTTTTGTATATCGTCAACAAAAAAACACAAAAATGCGTTATTTTCCGAAATCATAATTTGATCAAAAATTCCTGTTGTACTATTCCGGTTTACACCAATGTACATTACTTAGAATTTTTCAGATGTTTAGTTTAAACCATCTGGGCTACAGGGTGTGGGAAATTTTTTTATTAACAGACAGAACAGAAGACAGACAGATACACGACAAAATGACGGTATAAGGGTCTTTTGGTCATAACTACAAAACCCTAACAATTAAAAAAATATATATATATATTTTTTTTTACATTTTTACTGTAACGAATAAGTGTGATATTTCAATTTCAGGAATCGTCCACCATAGCCCACCAAATATTCATCTTATTAACTGCATTAAACATAAATGAATCGTTTCTTTATTTTAAACAAATATTCTTAAACATTTGTGTTTATTTTAATTTGTTCACTATTGCTATCGCTAGAACTTTAAGGGCTATGAGGTCGCGACGCCTGATGGAAAGGTATAAAAATAGATAACTGTTTTTTATAATAAAACAGTAATGTATATTCGAATTAATTATTCGGTGTGTATAATTTTCCAACATATCAATCAAAATTAGAATGATTCCCTATTTATTTATTTTTTTCTTTATTGATATTTAACATGTACTAGACTTCGTTCAATGTAAGTAAATTACAGGCGAATATAAATGGTCCATTACGTTATCAACAGTTAGTTTAATACATTCAGTAGCGTCACTTACTTTGATTTGTTTTTGAACACGTATTGTGCGATGTTGTTTGTTTCCGTTATTACTAATAAATTTATTTCTCGTACGTTTCAAGGTATACCGTGTATTAAAATGAGTAAAAATGTTTTAGAAATACATAATTTTGTTTGTTTGGTATGCACAACAATTGTTTAAAACTCTTATGTACGTCAATGTGTTCAGCCGTTTTCTTGCGCAGAATTGATGACGTAATTTAAGATACTCTGTGTCTTTCTTGTAATGAACGACCTTTATGTAATTATATTTTTGTATGAAAAAGTAAGATTCTAAAATAATAAGATAATAATGAGATATTTCAAGTTTAAATAATGGTTACACCATATACCCCAAATATTAATTGTATTAAGAACATTGTCGTGGCAGTGTTACCACCTTTCAAATGTTGTTCACAAGGAAAAAAAAGATTGAAGTGAAGTGTGAATTTTCACACATTTCGGCAAGGCCGTCTTATGCCATGCAGGGGCCCTTGGGCACACAGAGTTTGGGGCCATTTTAGAAAGTAAAAAAAAAATGTGAATGAAAACATCAGTATGTAATGGGTGTTTTTTTTAGAGGTATAGAACTTTAAATTGCAATAAAACAACGATAGATTATTCGATTGACATGAATTTTTTTTTATTCGAAAGATAATCTTGTGGCATTACATTTTAAATATGATTTCTGGCATATGACCGCCACGGCTGGCTCGGATGTAGTCCAATCTGGACGTCCAATTTTCGATGACTTTTTCCAACATTTGTGGCCGTATATCGGCAATAACACGGCGAATGTTGTCTTCCAAATGGTCAAGCGTTTGTGGCTTATCCGCATAGACCAATGACTTTACATAGCCCCACAGTAGTCCAGCGGTGTTAAATCACAAGATCTTGGAGGCCAATTCACAGGTCCAAAACGTGAAATTAGGCGGTCACCAAACGTGTCTTTCAATAAATCGATTGTGGCACGAGCTGTGTGACATGTTGCGCCGTCTTGTTGGTATGATTTAATGTAATGCCACAAGATTATCTTTCGAATAAAAAAAAATTCATGTCAATCGAATAATCCATCGTTGTTTTATTGCAATTTAAAGTTCTATACCTCTAAAAAAAACACCCGTTACTTTATTTATGGCCGGTTGCTAAAGTAAGAGTTTTCTCTAACTCGAGTTAAAATCATTTGTTTTTGTATGTTGTAACATACAAAAACAAATGATTTTAACTTGAGTTAGAGAAAACTCTGACGTTAGCAACCCGACATTAGTGACTTTATTGGTTATTATGGTTAGCTTTATACAAATCAAATATAAGTGAAGTGATTACTATTTTGAGAATTGGACTTATTTTAATGATGGTTTAATGGTTTTTTCCGGGATTTCTGTTGAGCAACTTCTTCTATTATGTCCCAAAGTCTAATTTTTGAAAGATATCACTTTCTATGCACATGATTGACAAATTAGTAAGTCATTCTTGTAACATATTCGTTCGTAATTCATTTTTTATTATTTTTAGCCGTGAAAATGAGTGCTCTCCACTACAATTGGTGACCATTAAGTAAAGTAATATCCTTATAGCAATTTCTTCTAATTTATCTGCTTTTATTAAAGTATTTAAGGCCGAGATACTCAAGTCCGCCAATTCCTTTGCAAGGTTTTTTAATAAAAGTATTAAAATTGCACTAAAAATTGAGCTCCTCTTTTTTTCCGTGTAAACGACGACCCAGGCATTTTGAGGCCCCCATCAAGCCAGGGGTCCTGGGCTCGTGCCCCATGTGCCCTTATGGAAAAGACGGAACTGCATTTCAGGGTTTGGTAGGCAAGGACGGATTTTGGCCTTGGCAAACTAGGCAACTGCCTAGGGTCCGTATTTTTTTGGGGCCCGCAAACGATTTTATTAAACATTTTTCTATTATTTTATGACTTTTTTAACTAGTAAGGCCCGCAATAAGAATTTTGCCTAGGGCCCCGATTTTCCTTAGTCCCTCACTGTTTGAAGGTAATTAATAAGTGTTAAGCGGTGTTCACACTATGCCGCTGTTTGCCAGTAGGCAAGGCCATTTGGCAATGCCAGAAGTAATGTAGACGTGACCGTTGGCACATACCATTGTGCTAGCGGCAAGCCAACAAGAATCGCTCGAGTGACGGTCTCCTTCAAAGAAAGCCGATAAGAATGGAGAGTTGGGACGTGCCAACTACTGGCATCACGCGGCTTTAGGCTTAAATTCGGGTTGTTATTCAGACGCCGATGAGCAACGTTGTTTATAGATGGAGTGGACAAACGAAAAAGTGCTTAATTTGATCGATTTATACCGGGATCGTCCTGTTTTGTAGGACTGTCGTTTAAAGGACTATAAAAAAAGAACTATATCGTTTAAAGGTTTGCTTTGAAATCTTGAACATGTAACTTAACGAATGGTAGGAATCTCCTGTCGCCAGGAATCGCAAAGTAACCGCTAGAAGTTCATGGGCAGGAGAAGCTCTTCTGAATGACGTATCTTCCTTCTTGATATTTGGTGCAACCAAATTTAGAAGAACTTCAAAATCGCTACTTCTCATTCGAAAAAAGTTTTTAAAACCGCATCCTCTGTACTCGAGATTCAATTCGTCCAATACTAAATCCTTCATTAAGTCACGTGCTGCATATCGTGATCTACTTTGAAGACTTGGACGTACCCAAAACCGTCGTTTGCGCCGTTTGCGTATTTTTTCTTCACTGTCAAGTATGATAACAGCAGCTGAAGCAATTAGTAAATCCTCCTCGGTGAACATTATGCGACTGAACTAAATGCCAACACAGATGTGGACGTTTTTACAGCCACTGGCAAACCAGTTGGCAAACTGGCGAACAACGGCATAGTGGGGATGCGCCTTAAGAAGCCAACATAATATCTGATGCCTAGATATATTTATCACATCAAAATCAACAGTTTTTATGATAATAACTTTCATTCGTTATTTGAGAACTAAGAGTTTCCATTTAATTTTTTTAAACAAAATTTAAATAACTTGCCAAACATCCCAGCATTTTTTTTTGCATTTGCTTCGTATTCAAGTCTTCATTAGATTAATAATAAATATTTTACAATGTAGAGTGTAGTGTGGTGTGGTGTAGCTCTTACTTTTTTAATATTTTTAATTTAAAAAAAATACACGCACTACATTAGCTATAAATACAAAAAATCCATAACATTATTAGTCATAATTTACTCATGAATTAACAAAATAATTAATTTTGTCAAAACTAAATTCATAATAAAATACTTTCTCGAATAATTAAAAAAAAATGTTCCCATTTAAAATAAGGAAGTTGCAGCACGTATTTTGAGAACCACTGACCGAAACAAAAAATTGCTTCAGGAATGCCCTCGGCTGCCATCAACAGGGAGCGCTTCAGACTAGCAATATTAGGGTGCTATTCTTGCAGGCCATGTCCTGAAGCACGGACCACAATTTGTAGTCCAGAGGGTTGAGGTCAGAGCTGCTAGACGTCCAATCAGCAGAAGAAAAATAAGGCCGCTACATTACGTTCAAGCCACTGCTGCGCAATCTCCGCCCTATAGGTCGGCGGTAAAGAATTTATAGGTAGATAACATGTCTCATATGACCTTGTCGCTAAGTGACGTCAGCTAGAACATGAAACGCCATTTTAAAATACATTGAGTTGATGCTGTATTTTGTAATTTGAGTATTTTTTTGTGTTATAAGTAGAGATTGCAACGATTAATTGAATGATTGAATTATGGCCGGCTGCTAAAGTAAGAATTATCCTTAACTCAAGTTAAAATCATTTGTTTTTGTATGTTGTAACATATAAAAACAAATGATTTTAACTTGAGTTAGAGAAAAATCTTACGTTAGCAACCCGACACTAATCGATTATTTTGTTTCAGTTAACCGATTAATCATATGATATTTTTGGTTTCGATTAATTAATAATTAATTGATTCATTTATTATTAATCGATAACTTTATTTTATTTACAAGAAATTACTTAGTTGTATTGATGAAACACTGGTCTGTAGATGACTCTGCTCTCTTCTTTTCAGTAAAGTCCCTAGATTACTAGGCCTTCAGAACACTCGTTTTCGCCCATTTGGAATTTTTAAACTAAACCGCTATTCATTTTTGCACAATATACTGCAATAGTTTCCGTCCAGTCAGTTCAAATGCTCACGAGCAAAATTTAATCTTCCAAGTCGATAAATTGTGAGAAAAGCCTGGCAAGTTACAGGTCTTCTGGATGCAAGCCTTTATTTTCTCCATCGTTCTTGGACAATTTGTGATGAACTTTTCAAATTTCGATCTTCTTCAAGACGACATGCGAGAAAAGTTGAGGGCCAGTCACGATTTCGCAGAACAATTTTAGGGTAAGAAATCAGTCGTTTCGAGCGCTTGTGGCTCGAGGATGATTTGAACCAGGTTTTTTTATGTAGAGGCCAGTTCGCTGATGATGCTTCATAGCGTAATTAATAAAGTTTTTAGCTACATCCAAAACGCCAGCGATATTCCAAAAATGCGACCATCTTCATATAATGGCACAGCTTATAGAACGTCTTCGGGCCACATTTAATTGTGTTGCACAAAAAAATACTTGTAGGAATTTAGAAATCTCTAAGGGCCGGTTTCTGGAACATTTTTTTATTGACACGATATCGCCTCAATAGTTACCCAGCAAACATTTTTATACGGGCCAGTACTGGTAAAGCACATACTCCCCGGCATTGAAAGTAATGGGCCAGTACCCCGGTGTCCCCGTGGCCGTTACTGGCCCATTGATGTATCAGTTGCCGGCCCAGCAACGGTAAAGTGCAAAATAATCGCATTAGTTGCAAGATTTATTTCTGATGGTTTTAAGTAAAAAATATGAGTGAAGAAGAGTGCTTATAAAATGTTGGTAAAGTACTTCGTATAGGCGGAATGCGAAATACAAATGTGAAGTACATTATTAATACTGGCGTTGCACTTACTTTTGGTGCCAGTACTTTACCAGCATAAAAGCAGTTTGCCGGCATTCGGCCGTTAGTTGAATGTTTGCTGGGTATCGATACAATAAACCTTATCGAGTCGATAACTTTTTGACGGTTTCTCGATACTCATCTGATATGTTTATTGTATCCAATAACTATTGTAGCGATATGTATGCATTTCAATTCACACAGCCAAAATATTTACAAAATCTCTTGTCATTTATGCGATCAATTGTTCACAAATGACAATAGTCAATGGCAGTGTCAAAAATATATATTTTTAACAATTAGTTTAAAAACAGATTGTTAAAAAATGGCAGAAAAAATGTGTAAAAATTTCACATGGAAAATTTGCAAAAGACATATTTTTTTTTATTTTCAAAATTTCCTCATTATTTTCCGGCATATGAAATAAACTGCGGTCTCAACGGAGCAATTCGATGTATTACTTTTTTAACAATTTTGCAAACTGTACTTTTATGTACATGCACATCATCACACAACTAGCATTTGAAAAGCCCCGGTTTCCAGAAATCTCAAAGCAATTAAAAATTGAAGCTGTGCCGAAATAGATTTACTTCTTTGGGTCATGGGTTCTAAATCACCTCCAATTAGACAGCATAATTGCATGCATTTTCATTTGCTTAACCGGTATTGTTGAATAAATTCTAATTCGCTATAAATGCGGAATGGGTCACTTTTATCTCTGATAGTTCTCCGATGTAATAAACATACTGCAATTACAACATCCTCATCAAATTCATCAGAACTTGAATTGTCCATTTTACCTCTATAACAGTATAAGAATATCTTAATATATATGATTTTAAGAAGCAATTACTATTATATCTTGTAATAAAAATATATCTTTTTCAAAAATATATTGCAATTGCAAAATAACCTTATCTGTCATATGTCAGAACTGACATTAGATGACAATATTCATATTTATAGATACGATAAAGAGTGCTCATCGGCAATATAACGTATCAATAATTTATTGGTTCGATATCTCATCGATAAATAGAAAAATACATTCAAGAAACCCAAATTCTGCTATTGCGTCGATAAGTTTCGGTATCCATGGATATGGAGACTTTATCGATACGATATCTACAACTAAATTTTTCGAGAAACCGGCCCTAAGATGGGTAACTAATGGCAAAATTTTATTTTAACAACGAGTTATTTGTGGTAAAACTTACTTGCTTAATATGCGATTTTATATAGTCTTCGTTCAAATAGGCATTATTTATTGTTACAGTCTGTTTAATAAGCAACAAAAAAATATTTGCTTATGCAGACATTATATAACCTCCCATGACTTATAGTTTCCTAATAAAACGGTTAAATAATTTTTTATCAGCCTTTAAAATACAACATTAAGACAGACCCATTTTTTTTTGTCGGCGAGAGTACATGTTTTTTTTTATTTCATAATCGATTATTTTCTACCAATTTAATCTAATCTAAAATCGATTATTAGATTTCGATTAATCAAATGATCAATTAATCGTTTAATTAATTTTTATTGCCATCTCTAGTTATAAGTGCTTTTATACAAATTGAGCAGATAAACAGATGCGTACAATATCAATTTGTTATAATAATATTTTTAATATTATCAATTAGAGAATATTGTTATCAAATAAGTGTAACGGTTCACGTGAAACACTAGACTTCTAACAAAAAGTCTTAAAACTATAAATTCATTAACATTCCCCAAATATTTCAACTAATTCATAATAGAAAAAGAAATTCAATTGATAATAGAAAAAAACATTGTAATTAGAAAGTTTGAACCCAGAAGGGCATTTTTGGACTAATGGGTTTGTTTTTAATAAAGTAAATTAATACCGTCAATTCCTAGAATAACCTTTTAAACTTGTTTTCGGGAATTTATGTTTTTCGTATAAATACACGGCCCCCTGTTAGAGAGTTGACAGTTAATAGTAGACAGTTGACAGTTAATAGTAGACAGTTAGACAGTTCCACAGTTCGAACTATAATCGGGAATTCGCCGGGGTATTCTGTGGCGATATCTGGTGTTACACGTGAATCGGTTTAAACTTATTAAATGTAATTATATTTTGTTCTATTAATATTTGTTAGAAGTTAACTCACCATAATTAACTTCTTTAATTATGGTGAATTGTTTAATAAACTTTAAACTTAATTTTGGTGTTAATATTTTGTAAACCTGTTTCGTTAAATCCCAAGTGTTTAGCAACCTAATACGACTATAAGATGGCCGAGCCGTCGGTTGGTGAGTACCAAATTGTATCATTGAATACACGTATCATATTGTTGAACCCTGGATATAACTCACGCCTAATACCTAAACTCCTTAATCAGGAATCCTATTTTAATTTGAGAATATCTTTATTCTTACATTCTAGTTTTGGCTTTGATAACAAAATTGTCTTCGGACACTGGCTTCCGGTTTAACGACCCCTTCCGTCCGGCACGAAGGCTGACAATAGTGTGGTTTTGCCACATTGGAGGCTGGATTGGACGTTAAATCGCCATAATTATCAAAATCATATATGTAAACATTTCGATATGTCTACATAGGTACCACTGAGTACCGGCTCGCTAAATATTTGGCAGTAGCGGTGCGATTTAAAAGTAAGAGTATCACGGGTACGCTACATAA
Source organism: Liopterus haemorrhoidalis (assembly GCA_963971575.1). Lineage (NCBI taxonomy): Eukaryota > Metazoa > Arthropoda > Insecta > Coleoptera > Dytiscidae > Liopterus > Liopterus haemorrhoidalis. The sequence continues at coordinate 156,680,782 of OZ020611.1, read as the reverse complement.
GTGAGACAGGGTTCGTCATTGATGATAGTTCACAGATCGCCCAAGCATACGCTTCGTATTTTTCCTCAATGTTTAATCAGGGTATTATTAACCACATTAATAATGAGAATGCGGATTACTGTGTGGGATTACTGGGTATAAATACAATTACATTAGAGGATGTGGAATGGTCGATAAGTAAGTTGAAGCCATAAAGTCTTGTGGGCCGGATTTGATACCGCCTTATATATTGAAAGGATGTATGCAGGTGTTGAGGTCTCCTCTTCAAGTACTTTTTCAGAAGTCGGTAGATACTAATACTTTTCCTGATAAATGGAAGCTAGCTAGAGTATGCCCGATCTACAAATCGGGGGATAATAAATTTGTGGGAAATTATAGGCCTGTATCTGTTCTCTCGTCCCCAGCTAAAGTCTTTGAACAAATAATTTATAATTATTTATTTGAACATGTGTCTCCTGCCATTAGCGACAAACAACACGGCTTCATGCCTCGTAGATCAACAACAACTAATCTATTACAGGTAACGGACTACGTGGCACAGGATCTTGATAGAGGGGTTCAGACGGACGTTGTTTATCTGGATATGACGAAAGCTTTTGACAAAATAGGAAATTCCGTACTGATAGATGCACTTTATAAGTTTGGTGTATCGGCTAAGACTTGCAGTCTATTTAAATCGTATCTCAACAACCGGGAACAATATGTAGATTTTAACGGCACAAAGTCACATAATTATGTGGCTACCAGTGGCGTACCGCAAGGATCGAACCTGGGAACTCTGCTTTTTCTTTTGGTAGTCAACGATATTCCAGCCCTGGTGAGGAACAGCTGCTGTTTGCTCTTTGCGGATGACATCAAAATATATACGTATGTACAAATTGACACACACTGTTTTGATTTGGAAATTGATTTACAACGGTTATGCGACTGGAGTAAGTCAAGTGGATTGCCCTTCAATGTAGCAAAGTGTAGGGTAATGTCCTATTCCAGAAAAAGGGATGTCATTCACCATAATTACAAAATGGACGGGAATATCGTTGAACGGACTGATACCATACGGGATCTTGGGGTATTATATGACGTGGGGCTGAATTTTCAACAACATGTCACATATGTAATAAATAAAGCATTTAGAAGTATGGGTTTTATTTTGCGCGTAACAAAAGACTTTCGTCAAGTAGAATCATATGTTGCGCTGTTTAACTCTCTTGTACGTCCTGTTTTAGAATACGCGTGTATGGTTTGGTCTCCTTTTCACGCACTTTATATAAAGCGCATAGAGATTATCCAAACCAGGTATTTCCGTGTTGTTGAATTAAGATTAACAGGAACATATCCCAGACTCAAACCATCGGCTGAAATCCTAAGCTCATATGACCGGAAAACGCTGGCCGGGAGGAGAGATATGGCTTCGGTTATCTTCCTCTATAAATTATTTAATAATCTTGTCGATTGTTCTGATATCCTATCTTGTATTTGTATCAATGTGCCATCCCGGGAATATAGAATTAGGGACAAACTTTTTGAAAAGAACGAACACTGAACACTGTAGAATGAGTCCACTGTATCGACTGCCTTGTTTGTACAATATGTTTCTTTCTAGAGACAGATCACTGGATATATTTGGACAAAGTTATTCACAGTTTCGCAGAATGTTAGAGACGTTACTTTCTTAAACTATCTGCATTTCAATCTTAAAGTGTTGATGAATATGAATATAATGATTGTTATTCGTAAGTTTATTTTATATTATTAAATGTTAGTTTAGGTTAAGTGTACCAATTTGTTAACTGTTTTTTTTTTTTTTTTTTTGTATGTTATCTAAGTGCAATATGATAAATGTAATTAATTAAATGTATGTTATTGTACAAATGACGTATGTATGTATATATGTATGGGCACAAACAAGGACAAATTGTCTGTGGTGTCCGTTAATAAATAAATAAATATTGAAATGTGTCATTACTATATTCGTAAAATTTGACATTTCTTATTATGAAATCAGTGGCAGCTTAAAAATTGACCTAGTAGTTTGTTGACAGTGAGCGTTTAAAAATAACAAGTTTGTGAAAAAATTGATATTACTCGTGAAGGTTTTCGTTGGATGATTTTTTACGTTTTAGTAAAGGCCTAACTTAACAACAATGCATAGATTCGCTCGTTCAACTTTTGGTAATAAAGAACCATCAGAAAACACTGTTTACAATTGGTTTGCAGAATGTCGTGGTGGTCGTGCATCCGTCAGTGATGAATCTCGTGAAGGTCGACCAAAATCGGTTGTGATTCAAAAAAACATCGATGCTGTGCGCATAATGATTGAAAAAGATCGGCATGTGACTTACCGTGGGAGAGAGGTATCCTTTGGCATATCGCAGACTGCAATACATTCGATTTTGCATGAACATTTAGCTGTGAAAAAAATCTGTTCCCGATGGATCCCGCATAATTTGACCGAAGTTCAAGAAAGGCTCGTGTTGATTGATGTAAGGGAATGCTAAAAAAATTCAACCTAGGCACTGCAAAATCCGAATACAACATCGTTACAGGTGACGAAACTTGGATTTATTCATATAAACCGGAAACTAAGCAACTATCCACTGTTTGGGTCTTCCAAGATGAACAAATCCCACAAAAATTGTGTGTTCACGAAGCACTTGCAAGAAAATGATCTCTTTTTTCTACGGTTGTACTGGACATGTCGCAATCATTTCTTTAGAGGATCGGAGAACAGTTAATGCTGAATGGTATACAACAATTTGTTTGCCAGAAGTCATCGATAAAGTCAGGAAAACAACCAAAACCGTCGCATCATTCTTCATCATGATAATACAAACTCCCAAACAGCACGTCAAACAATTGATTATTTATATTTTAGAATTGCCCGTATTCACCTGATTTATCCCCTAACGACTTTTTTTTTGTTCCCCAATGTCAAACAAAAAATTCGTGGACAGCGATTTTCATCACCCCAAGAAGCAGTTGAAGTCTTCGAAAACCATGTTTTTGAGACATCAACTTCAGAGTGTTAAAGAAAAATGTTTCGAGAATTGAACGCATGCAAAATTGAATAAATCTTAAAGGCGAATATTTTGAAAAACAATAAAACAGTTTGTTCCAAAAAGTTTTTTTCTTTGTTAGTTTTTGTAAAAACTTAAAAGGCAGCCCTCTTATTTTGAGATAAGACTCTGACCGACGTTTTTACCCGATTCTCGTAAAAATAACTCCCGCCCCATCAAGCCATAACTGAAGCAGGGTAATAGCCCCTCTAAATCGTCGGCGTTTTCTCACGAGCTTCTCGTGAACTTATTGCATACACCCTGTCGTTTTGGCAGTTGAAAGCCTCCTCAATATTAAAAGTCTTTACATAAAAATATTTTCAAGAAACCCTTTGTAATTCTGTTAAACCGGTGAACGCAGAAACTTAAAAGCTGGTGGTAATTTTGAAAACTAATTGGTGTTTCTTGTTAAGATGCGTCTATGTATTATGTACTCAAAGAAAATTAAAATATCTTTAAGTATCTTGTGGAATTTCATTGAAAACTTGAGTATAATTCTTTTCCAGCATTCGGGCCCTTTTTAAGTATTCTTCACATTAAATATCAACAAAATCTCCTGAAATATGTGCGAATTTGTACTCAAGCAATTACGAGCCTTGTCTACATTCAGTTTGGCCCAGCTATGAAATTTTCAGTTTCTTTAGAAATTATTAAATAATAAGTAAAAGTAAATGCTGCTTTGTACATTTTTTGATAATATAATCATATTAGAAGCAAAGGGGTCAAAATTTATTCCGTAATATTTAATTTGTGATTATAAAAATAATATTCGTAAAACAAACGTATTTATTGAGTTCATGTATTCTTGTACTGTATATAAAATATCTGGGTTTTTGCGGTAGCTATACGTAGTAGGCGTTGGAAAACAAAGTTTGTTTATTGACTGTGATGTATTAAAAGTAATAATAATAATAATAATAATATATTTATTTATCTAAATGCTAGTAATTACAATTTCAAACAATAAATCTAATTATACAAATGTTCTATAAAAAATAAATGTTAATATTTACAAAATAATACAATATTAGTATACAAAAAATAGAGAGAAAAAAAAGTAATCTACATATACATAAATTTTATTTTTCTTTTAAATAGTGCAATATTCATACTGTGCTTAATATCACTGTCCAGTTCGTTGTATTTTATTATACCTTTAATAAATATCGAATTATATGCTACATTTTTCTTTTTACATTCAATATAAAAGTTGTTCTTATTACGAGTGTTATAGTTATGAATTACATTGCACTCAGTTAAAATATTTTCAAAATATGATGGCATCAAGCCCAATTTAATTTTGTGTAAAAAACAAGAGTTTGGTATTCAATTAGATCTTTAATATTTAACCAGTTCAACGTTGTCAACATAGCATCTATTTTAGTACGTCTGTTACAATGCAGTATAATTCGCATTGCTCGATTTTGTAATTTTTGTAATCTATTAAGGTCAGTCTCGTTACTTAAATACAAAACAGTCGCACAATAATAAAAATATGGTAATATTATAGTGTTAAAAACCAATTTTCGGGAATATAAAGATAAAGAAGTTCCTATTCTATACAACAGAGACAATTTTTTTGCTATCTTTTTACAAATATAGTCCACATGCCCCTTAAATTTTAGCTTCCTGTCAATTATGATTCCTAAATATTTTATCTCATCTACAACATCTATTACTTCTTCATTAATTTTTATTTTCAATTGACTATCTCTAAAAACACTCTATAAATTACTATTGCACATTACCATGGCTTTAGTCTTTTTTACATTTAGTTTTAATTTGTTACCACAAAACCAATCATTTAATGCATTTAACTCTATGTTAATTAGACCAATCACATTTTGTAAATCATCACCACTGTGATAAATGATTGTATCATCTGCGAATAGATGAAACTTACAAAATTTAAAAATATGTGATATGTCATTTAAATATAAGACAAATAGAAGTGGACCGAGTATGCTGCCTTGTGGTACTCCTATATTAACGTCTTCCTCTTCTGAAAACACTTGACCACATTTCACTCTCTGCTTTCTGTTAGTTAAATAATCCACGAACCATTTTAACACCTTACCGCGTATTCCATACTTCCACAGTTTCTCAATTAACTGGCTGCGGTTAACAGTTTCAAAAGCACGTTTTAAATCTAAAAAAACAACACAAACTGCCAAATTATTCTCCATAGCCTCTTTCCAGTCATTCAACACGTATTGCAAAGCCGTTTCACAATTGAAACCTTTGCGAAAACCAGATTGATAAATAGTTAATAAACCATGTTCATTAACAAAATCAACCAATTGTTCGTACACCACCTTTTCCAAAATTTTCTCAATTGCCGGCCACATATTTATTGGTCGGAATTCATCACTTCTATTCGTCCCAGCAACTTTTCTGATGGGAATAATTGTTGCTGTTTTCAATGCATCAGGTACTTTACCTTCTTCCCATGACACATTTATAAAGTGAAGCAAAGGTTCTCATACATTATCAAAATATTCTTTTAAAAATTTTATGTTGATGTCATCTGGGCTACTTTTATTTGCCAAAGTGGCTATAATATGACTTAATTTAGTTTTATCTAACAATTTAAATTCTTCTAATTTATTTTCAACTACTTCTATTTCGTAAATTTGGTCTACTATTGGAATATCTTCTTCAATGTCTATAATACTATTAATAAAATATTTATTAAAGGCGTTTTCTACAGTTAACTGATCATTGACAACTGAATCTCCGAATTTATATTATTATATTCTTCACAACCATCTTTTCCGAACACTTTAGTTCGGAAAGTTAAATCATTTGTAATGACTAAGTCTATTAATGTTTTACTTCTTGCTAAAATATGAGTATAATTGTCTACTATCTGCTTCATCCCGTACTCTCTAACACACCTTCTTAATCTTACTGCATACAACTCTTCCGATTTCCAGTCAATATTAAAATCTCCAACTATCATCATTTCGCAATATTGTCTATATTTTCTTCACACCAGCCTTCAAAAAATTTCAAGAATTGTAATTGAGAACCACCTGGTGATCGATATATGCAACACAATATTAATTGTCTCTTATTAAAATGCATTTTCAACATTAAGAACCAATAATTTTTATGCAACACAACTTTATTACTTATTTGGTAGGTATGCCGACTTTCTGAATCAACTCTAATAATATCTATCCCTTAAGTTAAGTTAAGAATTATTAAGGATAACAGACGTGCTAACTACAGTCAATTGAGTGTACGATGGAGCGATGTTGTTGGAAGACGTGTTTCAAGGTCTACATATCATAAGGAAGCTAAAAAATTAGAATTTGGAACCTATAAGGTAATATTTTTTTAATCGGAATCTTAAATGTATATTTTCAGAAATTTATAAAACTCTCTTAGGCCAAGGAAAAACCATTGTTGACGTCTAAGCAAAAGAAAAACAGGTTGAAATGGGCAAGAGAACATAAAATATGGAATTGTGAAAATTGGAACAGCGTGCAATGGAGCGATGAGTCTAGGTTTGAAGTCTGTGTAGGGGACAACCGGAGCAGAGTTGTTCGTCAGAAACATGAAGCATATCATCCCGATTGCTAGAAAAGGAAGGTGAAATTTCCAGCATCTGTCATGGTGTGGGGTTCAATGTCTGCAAGAGGTGTAGGAAAACTTCACTTTATCGATGGCATTGTTAACACAGCCAAATATTTAAGTATTTTAGAGGAGTCTCTGTTGCCAACTATGGAATGCATTAATTTCTGGGGAGGATTTTATTTTTCGACAAGATGGAGCCGCTTGCCATACGTCAAAAAAATCTTTGAAATGGTTCCGTGATCATTCTATTCCACTTTTAGAGTGGGTTTCAAGTAGCCCAGACTTATCCCCCATCGAGACACTTTGGCACGAAATGAAAAAAAGATTGCGTATAACACCGGCTAGAACAATTTCAGAATTAAGACTAAAGCTTCAAGAAATATGGGATAATTTTACTCCTCGACAATGCCAAGACCTTGTAGATACTATGCCTAGAAGAATTAATGCCGTTATAAAAATGAAAGGTGACGTTACCCAGTGGTAACTTCTGAAATAGGTTTCCAAGTCAATGGCTTTCCAATGGAAATATTATTTTTTTCTTATTAATTTACTTTAATAGTTGTAAATATTAATCGTAAATCTCTAAAATGTTTAATTGAAAATAACATATTACCTAGATTTCATAAGCATTCGCATTATGTTAATTGAACACCAATAAGTAAAAATTTCGTAGCTGGGCCAACTGATAGTGGACAGGGCTCGTATCTATGAAAGAGAACAGAGGTAAGTAATTGTTATTATTATGGCATATACATTAGGGTGGAGCGTTATTTTTTTTTCAATTTTTAAAATGGAGTAGCACTAAAACGCTGCATATGGGTGTAGGGATGTTCCGATACTACTGATACGATACCAGTATCGATATTTTTCATTCGATATCGTATTCACATCGATTCGACTTTAGTATCGATACTAATCTTCCGATATTTTACTAATATCAGTACATTTGAGCCAGTATCGTATCGAAACGTTTTTTTTTTTTTAATATTATCGTATAATTTATATTTATACACACATAAATATGTGATTAACAATTCTAAAAATTGTAATCTGGTGAAAACTAGTAGCTCTAGGTACACAGGCCATTACGCAACATTACTGGATCCACGGTTTAAAAATCTGAATTTCCAGAATGCGAAGGCATGTGGTAACGCTGTTGGAAAGTTGAAAAAGCCCATTGATGCAACAGAAGGTTCTACCAGTGGAAGTGAGGAGTCTGATCAAGAACCATCGCTACTCAATTACTCTTCTCAATTTTAGAGTCACCATACTGACATTGCACATGGGAAGAGGAAACTAAAATCAGGCACAGGCCAACGTGGTTCTAACAAAACTAAACATGAACTATCACTGTATTTTAAAAATCCAGTTTCACCTCTGAAATCCAATCCGCTACTGGTTTGGGACGATATGAAGACAGTCTTCCCTAACTTATATAAAATTGCTCATAAATTCTTGTCTGTAGTAGCGATGTCAGTTCCTTCAGAGTGCTTATTTTCGAAAGAAGGAGCCACTGTATGCAGAGACAGAAATAGGTTTCTGGGCAAAAGGCTTACTAAACTGTTTTTTCTCGGTGCTTGCAATGAAGAAGAGTGGAGTGTTTAATCATATTTTAAACAACCACTAAGACCTATTGGCGCTATTGCCTTACCATTTTTTAATACCAACCTGTCATACAGTTTCAAAGGTGCAAACTACTGAAAACTGTTTTTACAAAAGTGAACAGCATATATAGGCTATTCCAAACGTTTAGGCGGAACTAGATTTTGAAATCTAGTAATTTGTATCTATTAATTCCCATTTTTGGTCATTTTGTTTAAGCTTTGTAAATCATACTCACATTGCAAATTCTAAACTAAATTGATTGTCCTTTAATAAAATGTCCTTTTCATTTTAATTTTTGTCATTCTTAATAAAAATTTCCCATTTATTTATTTGTTTTGCTCACAGAAGAGTTTCACTGTTGGAATTTTAAATTTTCGCATACAAACTTTAAAAATGAAATAACTCAAGCAAGGTCCGTTCTCGTGACTCGTGACAACCTAAAAAAAAACGAAATTCCCATTTAGTTCCGCCTAAACGTTTGGAATAGCCTTTATACTTTAATCTATTTATTATTGTAAAACAATTAAATTGTTATTATAAGAATAAAGTTTTATTTACGTTTTATAGAAAATATATTCATTTTTCCTTTGGATACTTGAAAATATCGATATTTTGTTTCGATACGATACCGGTATCGATACTTTTTATTCGATATTTTCGATACCCAAATATCGATACTTTCTCAGTATCGCATATCCCTATATGGGTATAGTGTTTACGTAAAAAATAATATTAAATAATTCGATCTTACTTTCAGCTCTCTATCTCCCTTCAAAGATTATTAAAATACGTATAATAAAGCTGACTTTAAAATAATTTTATAGCGCCATTTATAGATTTTATTACAAAATTATTGCTTTGTAATATTCCGATTGCAATATACTTTATGTGAACAATGACTTTTATCCATTCATTCAAAACAAATCGCAGTAAATATCATAAACACGATTGACACAGAGCCGTAGCAACGGCCTGGCATTGGGGCAAGTGCCTGGGGCGCGAGAGGCCTGAGGGGCGCCATCGTTCGGGTTTTTCATTTTTTTGGTCATCACTTGTATTTTAGAAGTAAGGACCTTTTTATTTGGCCATCACTTATATTTTAGAAGTGACGACGTTTTTTTTTAAGTCATCACTTTTCTATTAAAATACAATGATGCCTTCCTTAATTAAAACGAAAAAAGATAAAAAGGGCGCTATTTTAGTTTAAATTAATTTATTTGCCAAGGGCGCCAAAAACAATGCTACGGCTCTGGATAGACAAATAAACCATATATCGCATGTTTTTATAACTCAAATACTTAAAACTTCATTTCTACCTTCACGTTGACTTTTTAGTTTACAATATTATTTTGAAGAAAGTAGTTGTGTGTTAAAGTGAATCTTTTGCGAGTACTATATAAAAATAATAATGGTAAAGAGAATTGCGAGACAAGAATTCGACTTCTCCTTTCTTTGGACCACCGTGCTTGTTGAAAAAAAAAACAGTGGTACCGACTATTCGCGATGTTTTTAAAATATGTATACAATAGAACGTCAACTATCCAAACTAATTGGAACCAAATGTAAAATTGGGTTCGGATAAACGATTTTTTCGGATAATCGATCTGATAGAAAAATAAGAAAAAAGAAATACATACATATGTTTTATTGTTTACATAAGTTATTCTGCCGCGTTTGTTTAATTAACATCCTAACCTAACATAACTATTTTGAAAAGTAATCACTTAATTTCTTTTGAACCAGTATTTGTCCTCTTTTCTCACAGCCAAACCACGCATTCTTTTTAAGATATGTAGTTAACTCGGGATGCACTCTTCTTGTCGTTCATACCAAGACATTACTGTTTCCAGTGCAGTAAAAACCTATGAGACCTGTTGCGTATAACCGAGGTCCTGGTTAATCAACACTCTACTGTATTCTCAACGTTAGAAATGATCTAAAAGTGAAAATGAATGGCAAACAACCCGCTATCTCTGAAGTATTTGATGCCGTAGGACGCGATGTTGTAGAAGCTTGCACACTAACTTCTTTGCCCGTCGTTACTATCCAACGCATTAAGCAGCAATTAAAAGAAAAGTTACGATCAAATCAAAGCAAAGTGACAAATTTAAGACAGAACTGGAAGAATGGAATAATAAATGTTTGCCGGAATTGTTTGATATATGTGTATTTGCAAGTGCAGCGATATCAATAATTGTGGTTGTCCTAGAGCAGCGGTTCCCAACCGGTTGGTCGCCTAGGCTTTTTTTGGGGGGTCGCCCGTTTTCGTGAGATTTATTCACTTGGAGGACATCAAAGAAGAGTTTTGTAGAGCACTAAAATCTACAACGAAAGGTGAAGATGTCATGGAGATGATAAGTTCATTCTGAAAGTAATGACTCACAATGGAAAAACTTTTGTGGATTGTTTTGGAACACCAGCTGTGCTTGGATCGAGGTCGGGCTTTCAGTCAAAACTTAAAGAGCTTGCACCCCAAGCAAAAGGATTACACTGCATGATTCACCGATTTGTCCTTGCTACCAGGACTCTGCCAACGCCTTTGCAAGAAGTGCTCGACTTTTTGGTGACAATTGTCAATCATGTATATAAAATCTAGTGTTCTTAATACTCGTCAGTTCAAAGAACTAGGCAAAACATGAACTCTAATCACGAAGTTCTTCTTTTCTACATTGCTGTTCGTTGGTTATCAAAAGGAAATGTTGTTGGGCGAGTTTTTGATTTGAAAACGAAATAAAACTGTTCTTAGAAGTAAAAGGAAAACATGAGTTTATGACATACTTTAATGATAAGACCTGGATCCATAGAGGAGCTTATTTATCTGATATCTTAGATCAGCTAAACAAGCTAAATTTGAAACTGCAGGGTAAAGAAGCGCACATTATTCACTTCAGAGATAATATCCAGGCGTTCGTGTTAAAGCTACAAAACTGGCGCCGTAAAGTAAATCTTGGAAAATGTTTTACACCAAACACTTTTACACCAAAACTGTGAAGAATTGGAGACAGGAATTGTAGATAATCTAAGAGAGAAAATTAATAACCACCTTAAAACCCTTGAATCTGAAATTCAACGTTTTTTCCCGGAGTTCTCTGAAAAAGAAGCTGCATTAATTTCATGTATTTTTGGATGTTACCAACATTCCCGATGAGGCATAGATTCTTTGGAGAGAAAGTGACTCGATAAAAAAACTGATCAGGAAACAAATACTTATAATTAGAAAACCGTAAAATGAAGAGACAACCCCATCCTCGTCCAAGAGCACAGAAAAATCAAGACATTCTAAACGGCTTGCGATTACTTCCACTGCAGCCGCACACGACAATCCGCAGCCAATCACAGCACGTCAATAAATCCTAATCCTATCTACATTAAGTAAAAAGAATAGGCTTAACTTTCCAACTTTAACCAGAGTTTGTGACCAATACGGTATTTCTGGCCGGTCGGCAGCGGCAGTCGCAAGTGCTGTGCTGCAGGTCGTCGGCCTGATGACTTCTTAAAACATTGAAAAATCATAGATAGGAGCAAAGTTAGAAGGACAAGAAAACAAGCACGTGAAAGATTCCAAAATGGAAAGTATATTTCTGAAATAACTAGTATCTATTTCGATGGGCGAAAAGATAAGGTATTGGTTTACGAAAAACGAGGACAACGCGTTCATAGTAAGTTATAGCTACAAAAGAACACATTTTCTTAATTATTGATCCCGGACCATTCTATTTAGGACACCTAACCCCTACATCAGTTACAGGAAAAGCCATAGCGGATTCAGAACATTTATTCCTTACCGAAAATGATATTGATTTAAGCAACTTGATAGTCATAGGGTGCGACGGTACGGCTACAAACACTGGATGAAAAAGTGGTGTGATCCGTTTCATGGAATCAAAATTAAATAGACTACTACAATGGTTCATATGTCAGCTGCATGCCAACGAACTACCTTTTCATTTATTTTCTAAATTAGATGGATCAACATCAGGACCTCTCATTTATCCAGGACTAATTGGAAAAGCACTAGAGAACTGTGCTAGCCTTCTTGTTGTTGAATTTTCAGCTGTTCCAGGAAATTTGCCTGTTTTGTCGAATGATACCGTGAGTTGTCTGATTACAGATCAAAAATATTTATACAAATTTGTCAAGCTGTAAGTAGCGGATCATGCTTCATGATCACGGTCATGATTTATTCAACCGGAACCCCGGAAAAATTGCTCACTCACGATGGCTAACCACAGCCAACAGAATTTTGAGACTATGTGGCAACTCAAAATTCAACAGAGCCATTGATTACAATTATTGAATATACGAGCCCTGTCCACTTTCAGTTGGCCCAGCTATGAAATTTTCAGTTTCTTTATAAATTATTAAATAATAAGTAAAAGTAAATGCTGCTTTGTACATTTTTTGACAATATAACCATATTAGAAGCAAAGGGCTCAAAATTTATTCCGTAATATTTAATTTGTGATTATAAAAATAATATTCGAAAAACAAACGTATTTTTTGAGTTCATGTATTCTTGTATTGTATATAAAATAACTGAGTTTTTGCGGTAGTTATGCGTAGTAGGCGTTGGAAAACGAAGTTTGTTTATTGACTGTGATGTATTAAAAGTGTTAAGTCTAAATAATTTTAAAACATGGGCAGAGGCAAAGCTATTAATGAAAAAATTCGGTTAATCATTGTGAACTTAGCAAAAACAGGAAACACCAATTCCGAAATCAGAAAATTATTAGGTTTGTAAAGATACAGTATTATAAATATTGTAAAATTGTACAAAACAAGTGGTTCAGTTGCCCCAAAGCCCCATTACGTGAAGAAAACTACACTGACGGACAATGACATACGTGCATTGAAAAGAATTATTAAGGATAACAGACGTCCTAACTACAGTCAATTGAATGTACTGTGGAGCGATGTTGTTAGAAGACGTGTTTCAAGGTCTACATGTCATAAGGAATTTTAAATGTATATTTACAGAAATTTATAAAACTTTCTTAGGCCAAGGAAAAACCATTGTTGACGTCTAAGCAAAAGAAAAACAGGTTGAAATGGGCAAGAGAACATAAATATGGAATTGTGAAAAGTGGAACAGCGTGCAATGGAGCGATGAGTCTAGGTTTGAAGTCTCTGTAGGGGACAACCGGAGCAGAGTTGTTCGTCAGAAACATGAAGCATATCATCCCGATTGCTTGAAAAGGAAGGTGAAATTTCCAGCATCTCTCATCGTGTGGGGTTCAATGTCTGCAAGAGGTGTAGGAAAACTTCACTTTATCGATGGCATTGTTAAAACAGTCAAATATTTAAGTATTTTAGAGGAGTCTCTGTTGCCAACTATGGAGCATGCATTAATCTCTGGGGAGGATTTTATTTTTCAACAAGATGGTGCCGCTTGCCATACGTCAAAAAAATCTTTGAAATGGTTCCGTGATCATTCTATTCCACTTTTAGAGTGGGTTTCAAGTAGCCCAGACTTATCCCCCATCGAGACACTTTGGCACGAAATGAAAAAACGATTGCGTATAACACCGGCTAGAACAATTCCAGAATTAAGACTAAAGCTTCAAGAAATATGGGATAATTTTACTCCTCGGCAATGCCAAGACCTTGTAGAAAATATGCCTAGAAGAATTAATGCCGTTATAAAAATGAAAGGTGACGTTACCCAGTGGTAACTTCTGAAATAGGTTTCCAAGTTAATGGCTTTCCAATGGAAATATTTTTTTTTTCCTTATTAATTTACTTTAATAGTTGTAAATATTAATCGTAAATCTCTAAAATGTTTAATTGAAAGTAAAATATTACCTAGAATTCATAAGCTATTCGCATTCTGTTAATTGAACACCAATAAGTAAAAATTTCGTAGCTGGGCCAACTGATAGTGGACAGGGCTCGTATTAGGCGTTTACGTTTAGTCAGTCCGATCAATCCGAGTAATCCAAGTGCTCCCGATCTGTTCGTAAAGTCAGTCGGAGCGTACACATTAGCTTATTTTTAGTCAATCCGATTGATCCGCCAGAGCAAACTGATCGTTTCCAAGCAATCCGATGATCTGGCAGGATTTCTGGGATTAATGGATTGCTGGTGGTGGGGGTTATTATTTATTTATTTATTTTACGTCGGCCTATTTCTCCAACGAGGCTAATCGCGGATGCCAGGGGGCGAGCTCCTACACCTGGATGAGGGGTGAATGATTGTGAAATGAGAGTAATGTAAACATATTATTCTCGCCCAAATAATATCACCAACGGAGGAGGATCGAACCACCGCCCGCACATTCCAGACTGTTTCTACCAGTCAAAACTGCAGGACTTAATGCGCTCGGCCACTCCGTTGGCTATGGTGGGGGTTAGCGTTAGTAAATTGAATCTTACAGCCAATTGAAATAGGTTGAAAACATAACTTAACAAAATAGACGAAATTTGTGCTGCTTATGACAGAATTCTATTATTGGTAATAAACTCATATTTACAAATGCCTGTAACCGTCACCAGTCACCAGTCGTCACTACTTAACTCCAGACTTAAATGCTTACGAAAATATTCACAAAATCTGTGCAATCCGACTAATCTTGTGACGTCACCAGATCAATCTGAGCAATCCTGTGGACTGACTAAACGTAAACGCCTATTGTGTAAGTATATGCTCCTGTATGGTTCAGCATAAGGAATAAAGTTCTTTTAAACATAGCCCAAATCACGTATATAAGTTGACTGCATTTTCCAGAGGCTTGAGTTCACAAGTTAAAAACATTATTTATCTCGTGATTCAAAGAAATGCATTTTTTGCACACCCAGAAAAATCTATTATTGGCTATGTTATATGACAAGCGGCCACACATAAAAGAACTGGAACTAAGACGATTTATTGCTGCGAGAAATAACAAGTATCGACCAGGTGTAAAAATATTAAAAGTTTTCAAATTAAACTTCGATGGCAGAGACTACATTGATATAAATATGGACTGAATCACAAATAACATCTCCTCCAATGCTGCATAAAGTTATTGATAATGATTTAGAAGAACTCGTCCACTCAGAGTCACAACTAGATTGAATGTTTCCAGAGTATCCTTGTCACACGCAACCAGTTGAGCGCTGTGTGAAGATGGTGAGTGGAGTTTCAATAACTGTGGCTGGTGAAAAGGCGAGATTTATTCGCTCTAAAATAGACTCGCGGGCAGTAAAGCCATTTTTCTATACTAAGAAGAATTAAAACTTGGAATAAAACCTAAATTAAAATAAGTATGTTAATTCTGATTACAACCGAATCGCGCCTACAATCTCTGAAATAATCCCACCTGAACAAACTGGATTTAGAACGAAACGTAGTTGTGTAGACCAAGTCTTAGCGTTAACAACATATGTAGAGTGTGGGTTTCAGAAAAAACTCAAAACTTCAGTATTTATTGACTTAACTGCAGCCTATGATACGTATTCAATCTTATTAGTAATATGCTTACTGACAGACTCTTCGGGTTACAGCTACATAGAAAATCTAGTATGCTCAGACTTTTAAATAATGGTCTGCCTCAGGGTTCCATTCTTGCACCTCTGTTGTTTAACTTATACTGTCATGATATACCCAAGACCAACTCCCGGAAATTTATGTACGCCGACGACATAACTTTGGCTTTTCAAAGCGATAAATTCAGAACAGCCGAATAAAAACTTACTGAAGACTTAGCCAGTTTAAACGAATACTTCCAAAAGTGGAGATTATGTCCAAACCCGGCAAAAACAGAAGTAGCCAATTTCCATTTAAACAACAGAGAAGCACGAAAAACACTTTCAGTCCACTTTTATGGTCGAGTGTTGGACCATAATCCACATCCAAGATACTTAGGAGTTACTCTCGACCGGTCACTGTCATAAAACAGGCACTTAGTATCGGCAGCAGCTAAAATCCAGACCAGGAATTATATTATACAAACATTAGCTGATTCAAGTTGGGGAGCCACTGCGGACACAATACAAACAGCTAGTTTAGCCTTAGTATATTCAGCTGCGGAGTATTGTTCTCATATATGGCTAAATAGCTCACACATACGGAAGATAGATACCCAACTGAACAATACTACGCGTATGATATCAAGAACCATCAAATCTACTTCTTTAAGACGCATAAAATTCTGACAGTTCCTGGTATATATGTACTTCAAATCTTATTACATATATTTGATAACAAAGATGCTCTAAATTCAACTAACTCTCATAATTATAACACCCGATACTATAACCTCCATATTCCAGCCCACCATTTAACCTTCTCTAGCAAATCGCCGTTAATCCAAGGGGCTAAATTATTTAATAGTCTTCCTGAAGAACTAAAAAATTGTAGAAATAAAAAGCATTTCAAAAATAACATTAATAATATAATTTCAAGAATGGGGCCCTATAGTGTAAAGGTATTTTATTCAAATATACCAAACTCATTGCCCGACTTTAATTTACCTTAATTTAAATTTATCTAAGCTTGTCTGTTGAAATAACATGTGATGGTGTATTTGCTTGTAAAATTTTTATATATGTATGTAGATGTATGTATGTATATGTATATACTTATATGTGCATGTGTATGTGCACATATATGTATGTATGTATGTATGCATGTATTTTCTTTCTTTTAATGTTTTATGTTTATTTCTAATTGTATACTTATGTATATAGACAATTCCAGATAATTTGTAAAAATTCATATGGAAATAAAGACTTATTATTATTATTATTATTCCAAAGTATACTTCCCAATCCTGAGCCACATAGCCCCACCACATTTACGTCGTTAGCAAGCATTAACAAATCTAATGGCAGGCATTAATGAAAACAACGAGAAGAAGTTGACTATCCATGATGATCTGGATAATTTGCCCAGAAATAGATTAAAATCAAGGAAGGCTCCATATGCCACACTAAGGGACAATTTCAGCCTGCAGGAGACTTAGATGCAAGAGTGGCAAAATACAGGGCCCCAAACTGCAACCCAATTTATTCCCGTTAAGCGACAATCACTCTCACGATACAAGAAACAGAAATCTACTTGTTCCACAGGCTCATAATACATCTGGTTACCAAAAAGGAGCATACTTTAACTGCTGTAAATACTTTAATTCACTTCCTGAGAACCTTAAAAAGGTCGAAAATATGCAAAGTTTCAAATTTCAAGTAAAACACCACCTATTACAAAATACCATCTATAATATTGCTGACTACAACACTGTGTAGTATTTTTTATATATATATATATATTTTTTTATATTTTTATATTTTTTTGTATTTTTGTAATCCTATAATATAATACGCCTGTTTGTATGTTCGTATGTTCGACCGGTCGTTTCTTCATTCCCCGATAGAGGCGCGCATATGTTAATTATCTATGTCAAAATTGTTTAAAATATATTGTTGATGCAATAATAGTGAATTTTCTACGAACACTTTTTATAATTATTATAAGATGCAATAATAGTGAATATTCTACGAACACTTTTTATAATAATTGATAGAATTGTAAGAAATTATTGTTTATGTATTGGACAGTAGTGTGCTGTGAATTTTTGTTTTGAGTGTTGACATTAAATTAGTAAAAATGACAGTTGTGTTTTTCATTAAAAAATCACTTCACAATTATTAATTTAGTTGTGAAATACACGGATCGGTTTTTTTACGAAACAAAACACAGAAAAACGTTATCCTTCCGTGATATTCGACATTTTTGATTAAAATTATTATTAGCAGAAAAATAATTATTTTAAAAAATATTTGGTTTTGATGAAAGTAAGAAAAATGTGATATTTTTTTCTTTATTATTATTTTTTCAATGCTTTATTATTTTTTTATTTCTACGATTTATAGGACAAGATTTACAATATCCCACTGCAAACTCTATACAGATGGCAGCACATAACGACTACACTAATACAATGTTCCATTACTCGACGAAAGTAACCGCGGTTGAAGTTTCCCGTTCCGAAAGTGTACGACATTAACCTTTTCAGGAAAATTGTTAGGTTTCGGAACGCGGTTACTGAAAATTTTGGTAACTTTTTTGTAACCAAACTAACCGTAGAAATATCGCGGTTAGTGTGGTTATTTCCTCCCACTACAAACTTCAGATCTAATTTAAACTACAAAAGGCGGGAATTTCAAAACAATTACAATAAGGCGAGAGTTAAGTAGAGGGAATTAATCGTTTCTTTGTAGTGCAAGTAGTAAATTATAATATTATTTTACTATAGTCTATAACTAAAACAGTAAGAATGAGTGTAAGTAATTTTTAGTACTATTGATCGATGTCGTGAAAAATAATATCGGGAAAAATCATATATGTTCTTATATAATGTGCCATTGTAAACAAGTACTAATAAAACAAATATTTTTATTAATAAGTTTGTAAGAGAATATTTATAACCTATAACGTCCATAAAATGACAGTTCAGTTGTCTGTTTTATCAACTGAGGTGTGACTACCGTTCCGTAACTAAAACGCGTTTTCAGGTAACCACTGGGTAACTACAACTTCCACGACTTTACCGCAACCGCGACCGCGGTAGTTAGGTGTGCAGTTACGGAACATTGTATAAATAATTCAAGAATTATCAGTGGCTCTAAAACAATGGTTTCTGTTTATTTATCACATTAAAATATCATTTACCTTTTAGTTTAGGTTAGATTCACCTTAAAATAGGGTGACCAGATTTCAGTGAAGGGAAACCGGGACACAGGAAAAAAAAAGGTCCTCTCACCTCCACAAATTTAAAGTGAAGAGCAAAAAAAAAAAAAAGGTCCTCACCACTCAGATTCAAAGTGAAAAGCAAAGAGATTCAAAAACCGGGACAATCGGGCGTCCCGAGAACAGTTTTCGGGACACCGGGACAATTGACCGAAAACCGGGACGGATGGTCACCCTACCTTAAAAGCACTATCTTAGGTTATGGTTGATAACTGTTTATTTTTTTTTTTTATAAGCCACCTAAAAATAAATTGTATTTTAACTGTTCTGTACAGGGCTAGGGACAGTGATTCACCTTAAAAAGCACTATCTTAGGTTATGGTTGATAACTGTTTATTTTTTTTTTTTTATAAACCACCTAAAAATAAGTTGTATTTTAACTGTTCTGTGCAGGGCTAGGGACAGTGATTCACCTTAAAAGCACTATCTTGGGTTATGGTTGATAACTGTTTTTTTTTTTTTTTTATAAACCACCTAAAAATAAATTGTATTTTAACTGTTCTGTGCAGGGCCAGGGACAGTGATTCACCTTAAAAGCACTATCTTAGGTTATGGTTGATAACTGTTTATTTATTTTTTTTTTATAAACCACCTAAAAATAAATTGTGTTTTAAAAGTTCTGCACAGTCCCACCTGTTTAGAATCTCTGTATATTGAACAAATGACGTGTGTGTGACGCATGCGCAGTGTGATATTGTAAATCTACCCCCTGATTTGAGATATAGTGTAAGTACGCTTTTTTCCGCTTGCCCTTTTTGCCGTGTGTGTATTTTTTCATGTGTGCTTTTTTCCGTGTGCGTATTAATCCGTGTGCGGTTTTTCCGTGTGCGTATTTTTATATTATATAAGAAAATGGAAGATTAATTTTAATAAATATATTTTAAATTTAACATTCCAAATCATTTTTAGTTTTAACATTATAAATATAATGCACTGAGTGAAAATGAATCGTTTTCCCATCTTAAAAAGTTAATGAATTAATAATTCGGAATAATGCTCATTATTTGTCCAGTTTTTAATAATGGGCGAAGAGTTGATTCAATTTGAATTGGATGAAGTTAGGCGTATGGCTAGAGAAAGAAGTCTGAGGTGTCGAGCAAGTTCCACATTAAGGTAATGATTTGTTTGCCAACACAGTTGGCAACAGGTGCACTAGTATATGTAATAATATGATTAATGTTTTATGATTTATAAATTAAATTTCTGTATGACATGATTTTCATAAATAGTGTTGCACTATTGTAGATTGTACTCTTTTGTAATGTCTTTCTATGGAAAATAAAAATATAAATATTTCACACCAACAGAAAAACCAGCAGGCTTTGATTTACCTTGCCGCTTTTGGTGTAGATTAAATAGAATTCGGACAGGACACGGCCGATGTGCAGATATGTTGCATAAATGGGGGTATATACAAAAACCTAAGTGCCAGTGTGGTACTTGGATACAAACAATGCAACACATTGTTAAAGAATGCCCTCTATACCGCTTCGCTGGGACCGATGAAGACCTATATACGCTCACACCCTCCGCTGCCGTATGGTTGATTAATCTAGATATAGCACTGTAATGTACTAAATCTACTGTAATTGCATTTTATTTATTTATTGTTTTCATTATTTATTTTATTTTATATTATTTTATCTTATTTATTTATTTTATTTCATTGTGAATTTGTTACCTAATTATTCTTGGTTGTTGTTGTGTTATACGAAATATATATATAATTCTGATTTTAGTGTTTTCGGCTTCACTTTAATGTATTTTTCTTTTAGTATATAAGTGTCCTATTTTAAATAAAGTCTCTTGATCTGTTTTAGTTTTTCTTTAAATATGATGCAAAATAAATTACGTATGAGCTGAAAACACATCTCACAGAAAATCCAAAAAAGATTAACTTTGACGAAAATTTTGTCAACTTTGAGCTAAGGTAGAGAGCTAAACATTAAGTAAAAAAAAAATAATAATACGCTCGTGTATAACTTATTCATACACAACCTTTTGGGAGTATTGAATATTGATGGGAATGATTTTATTTATTTATTTTTTTATATACTGACGCTCCACCCTAATATGTATCTTGTGACTAAGTATACGCAGCTAGGTATGAAAGAAATATATATATATATATATATATATATATATATATATATATATATATATATACAAATAAAAGTTAATTCGTATGTGGTGCCCTGAGTCAGATCACCAAATACTACTTAACTCATATTGGGCAATCAACGTATTAAAGCATTCGAAATGCATTGTTGGAGACGAATGCTGAGTATACACGGAGCATAAAAAAATGCAAATATTTTAGTCCGCGATAAAATTAAACCTATAATGAGACTCAATTGTATATAATCAAATCCTTCGATTCTTGAATCATCAGAACGACCAAAAACATAAGCAGGCAATTGTCCTCGATAAAATAGGCGGAAAAACAGAACACAGTAGATGTCCACAGCACTGGCTCGAAGACACTAAAACCATACCTGCATCAGCCGCTAGATGTAGCTCTAAAAACTGTAAAAGATCGCGACAAATGAAGGTTACTCATAAAGAAATGAGTTTCCTTACGCACAAAAGGTTATTAATTGAAGAACTGTTGTTTTGTTTCACTAATTTATTTATTTTTCCATGGTTTCGGTTTGCGTCATTTTAAACTAATAATTTCTCACAACTGGTTGAAGATCTCACCTTCGATTATCAAAAAAAACGTCAATGATTTAATAAAAAGTTTAGAATTTTTATTAACAGATTAAGAAAAATTGACCTAAGAAATGAACCCCCAACCACCTATTTTATACGGTTTGCCCAAAATATTCAAAGACAGTTCCTATTAGGCCAATAGTTTCTTTTATTGGATCACCCACTTATAAACTCGCAAATCTATTAAATACAAAATTTAAAAAACTTACTAAATTTAAAGCCAACAATAGTGTTATGAATTCAATAGATCTAGTCTCAAAATTAAAACCTGTGCAACTTAATGATACATGTACATTCTATTCTTGATGTGACCAATATCTTCACTAATATCCCCACCAAAGATTTATTACCCCAAATTCATAAAATATTTAAAAAAACACTTAATTGACCCCAGAATTGTCAATGAATTTTTAGAGACAATTAAAATTTTATTTAACATTAACTAAAATTATTTCCTATTTTAAAATGACTTTTTTAATCAAGATGCAGGATTATCGATGGGGCCACCTTTATCACTTTTATTAGCTGAAATTTATATGGACAATTTTGAAACTAATTTTTTAAACAATAATAAATTTAAAAAAGAATTAGTATATTATTACCGTTATATAGACGATATTTTAATTTGTTGGCAAGGCACCAATAGGCAATTTTCAAAATTTGTTAAAGAAATCAACAGCATTCACCCAAAAAATAAATTCACACTAGAAGAAGAGATTGATCACTTTATAAATTATTTAGGTTTAACCATTTCAAAAGTAAACAATACTCACGATTTCAAAATTTACAGAAAAGAAACATACACTGAAATATTAATATATAATACTTCCAACCACCCGTTTTGCCATAAAATGGCAGCTTTTAATTCCATGGTACATCGATCCATGTCAATTCCCTTTAATGAAACAAATTTCAAAAACGAAATGAAAATAATAAAATACATAGCCCACAACAATGGATATAACCCGGAAATTATCGACAAATTAGTTAATAAAAAGCGCAAAAATTTGACCTTGCTTGAAATTTACCCACGTATTAATGATATAGATCCAATAAATTATATTTCTTTACCATTTTTAGGTTAAGCCACAAAACTTCTAATAAATTAAAATCAAACAAAAATATCAAAATTTCATTTAGTAATACAACCAATCTTAAGCAATTACTATCGAACAACAAACAGAAAAGAGACAAAATGGACAAAAGTGGAGTTTATAAGTTGTGAAAAATGTAATTCTTGCTATATATGTAGGACAGACAGGCAGATCATTCGAAACCAGAATCACCGAACACCACAGATCATTCATGAATTCAAAATGTGACTCAACTTTTGCAGAACACCTCATGAATTAAAACCACAAATCAAATTTCGAACCTGAAATTTTACATTATGAACCGAAAGGTCCAAAATTAAATTTACTTGAGTCTCATGAAATCAAAAAACACAAATTTAAATCAAACGTACTCAATGATATAACAGACATGTTCAACTCATCACTTATAGGGATTAGTTTTAAGGATTTATGACATAATTAGGAATTGTTACCTGTATAGTGTCTAGTTGTAGGTAAACAAATTTGTTGGAATTTTGAACCATAAACCTTAGTATAGTATAAATAAGTTTTAGTTTGTAACATTTGCACTTTGAAATTGGCGCAAGCGAAACAAAACAACAGTTCTTCAATTAATAATCTTTTGTGCATTAGCGAGATTCACGAAGTCAAATTGTCGACAATAATTAAAGAGTTTCCTTATAGTGGCGGCGATAGCGGACGATCCGGGCCCACCAAAATCTGCTGTGCTCCACCCCTCCGGATATGCTCGGAGAGAATTTTAGATAAAACAACATAAATTCTAGCACATATAATTTTTAAAAAGATTATTTTTTTATACAGTTAACACATCACACTTTTTCTCTATATCATAAAAGAACTTCTCCTGTCTGTCCGTGTGACAAGACTCGATCCACTTATTGTTTAAATGCCCAATTAATTTTCTTAATCGCAACATGTTCATACAAAATTTAGTTCACCAAAACAAAATCCTTACCTACCAATATTCCGATGCTTCTTGCTACCAACTCTCTAGGTATTTATGAAATTAATTATAACTATATTAAATTAGAAAACATCAAATTATGATCGAAAATTTAAAAACCCTTAATCCTCGTCTTTTTACCTGGCTAATAGTCAAAACTATAGCAAAACAAAAAAAAAACAAGTCATGTATTTATGTTTTGCAATGAATGATAATACATTGAAACTACGACTTACGAACTTAATTCGTTCCTAACCAAAGTTCGGAAAAGGACGTATATATCTCGAAACCCAGTTTTCCATATTGTATGGAAAATCAATTAATCCGTTCCAAGATTAAAAAAATAAATAAATAAATAAAACAAAAATAAAAAAATAACTATTCTCAACTAAATGAAGTAAATGCAAAGAAATGGATAAGGAATGAGAAGCATTTTTGCACTATAAATATGCATTTTGTATACCATTATATATTAAATTTTATTTATGAAATCTTTGGTTTTACATGATGAGTATAAAAATAATCTTCCACTAAATTGAAACAAAAATAAAAAATCTTGTGGCTGGTTCTGTGGTTCAGGAGTTTTCGATTTGTTGTCATCAGTTGTTTACGGTTCAGCGCTCACTCATGTAAACGTACATACATATATGCTGGTGCAGTACTCTCCATTAAGCCTGCTTCTAGTACTAGGGAAAAAAGTTTAAAAAAAAGTATAATGTAAAACACAGGCTTTAGTTCATTTGAAAAGAAAAGCATCACGGTTCGTATCTCGAGTCTAGGATCGTATGTAGAGGTCAAAATGGGATAAAAGGGTTCGTATGTGGATCAGTCCGTAAGTCCAGGTGGAGCTCGTTCGGTATTAGAACAGTATAGACCGTCATAAATTACGTCATCAATTCAAGTAAATGTTGTGCAGACCAAACAAACAAAATTATGCATTTCAAAATAATTTTTACTCGTTTTTGTATATATTATACCTGAAAACATACGAAAAATGAATAATAATATCGGATATAAACAAACAAAACCACAAAATACGCATAGTCAAGAACAGAACAAAGTAAATCACGGCACTGAAATGTGTTAAACTAACTGTTGATAACGTAATGGACGAAATTTGGTTTCTGCGCATGGGAACTTGTAATGTTCGCCTGTATATTTCTTATACTGAACGAGCTCTATAGGCTATTCCAAACGTTTAAGAGGAACTAACAGAAATTTTCATTTTTGTAAGTTGTCATGAGCTCTCATTTTAAGGTTTGATGAGGGCTTTTGCGAAACAAAATGATCATAAGCCTCACTTAAACGGTAAAATTTACTAGAATTCAAAATATAGTTCCGCTTAAACCAAAGAAACATACTATAACTCTCTAGATATTTATGAAATCAGGACCTTCTTATGAATTGTAAGGGCCCTAGGCCATGGGCCTTAAACGGGCCCTCCTCCCAGGAGAAGTCAAGTCAAATTAAGAGAAAATGTTGCAATTTAAGCGATTACAACAATTTTCAGACCTAATTTTGAACCTTGATTATTCATTACCGCTATATTTAATTTTACTAAAATTATTGGTTGATGCAAAATTAACGAAGATTTTTTTTTTTTGGAGTTTTTATTTTGATTTGAAAAATGACGCTAGTTTTATATAATAATAATTATAAAAATATTCTTATGTTTTTAGGTAAAAAAAAATGCGAGTCGAAAATCATATTTATGTTCGTCATATATTGCTCTACCACTTCGAGAAAGGATGGACAGCGACAGGCATTTCGCGATGAAAACGAGCTTTTCAGCAAAGGAACAATCAGTTATACACAAGTTGAAATATGGTTCCACAAGTTCAAATCGGGTGTTAAGGATGATGAAGGAAGAGGACGGCCAGCGGATTTCGGCGATCAGGCACTTTTGCCAGCCGTGGAAGAGAAAGATAGCATGACAACCCGGTTACTGGCCGAAAACTTCAATGTCAACCAATCCACGATCGTCCGTCGCCTAAAAAAGCTTGAAAAAGTGTGGAAATTGGCTGAATGGGTGCCTCGCGAACTCTCCGACAACAACAAAGCCGATAGAGTTCAAATTTTCACCGAATTGCAGCAGAGAAACGAGCAATCGTCATTTTTGAAGATTCTTGTCACTGGTGATGAATCGTGGTAGCTTTTCAAAAATGTCAAAAACAAAGAAAATTGGTGTATCTCCGGGTGAAACACCGAAAGGAATAGCAAAATGTGTCCACAGTAAGAAGGCAATGTGGTGCGTATGGTGGGATAGAAGCGGAATCATCCATTGGGAGATCATTGCAAACGGCATTTGCTTTTGGTGGAATGAAGATGATGAGCGTCAACAGAAACGTATTCCGCACAAAAACAGCAAACGACAATTGAACATCAACAGCGACGTCTATCTGACTCAGCTTGATCGGCTCCATACAGTAATAGATCGCTCCATACAGCGATTTTTTTGTTGTATAACCTTATATACAAAAAAAAATTCGTCGTTAATTTTGCATCAACCCAATACATTTTACATACATAAATTCTATAATGCCGAAAAGGAGTTCGTCTGAAATATGAATTTCCTGGTATATTTATAATGTTAATTCATTTTGTTAGTTATTTATTTATTTTATTTTTTTTTGTAAAATCAGAAACTTTACAAAATAAAATTAAGATCGGCGACTGGGCCCTGGGCCATGGCCTCGTTGGCCTAGGCGAAAAAACGGCCCTGTATGAAATTATTTATAACTATATTAAATCAGAAAATATCAAACTATAATCGAAAATTTACAAACCCTTAATCTCTATCTTTATTATCTGGTAAATAGCCAAAGCTGCTAAACACAAAAAAAAAAAAAAAATACACCAAGTCATGATTTTATATGTTTTGACAAGAAAGATAATATATATTTTATCTACGACCATCAAATAATAAATCCATTAGGTGTCCAACTATAAATACATCAAGTTGTTCATATTGCAACAAGTGTAAAAAAGTTTTTTTACACAAGTTTTTATTAAGTTAATTAGCAAGTTAATTAGTTAAAATGTTAAAATGCGCTTAGCAATGATGGCTATTTGCGCCTCACACAGCTCATCTTTATAACTAGAATATTATTTTCAGGGCCGTGCGGTGATATTTTGGCGCCTGGAGCAGACATTCTTACAAGGCACCTTCATACCTACTGAGATGACAAATTCTTAGGGCTGCCAACTTCTTACGAATGCAATCCCCCCCCCCCCCAAATAAAAGTATCTACTTACCATTTTTTATATATGTTTATATTATAAGATTTTATGCCAAGTCTCAGTGAAAAACCCCTTTGTATGAAGGATTATTCTTTACGCAAATTCTCATTAAATTTGCAACAACGTTTTTTCAGGGTCATAATAAATGTTAACGGTAACGAAATTAATAAATAAATATTACCGCAAAAATTACAGTCAAAGTCACAGATTTGATAACCATAATAATTTTGAACACTAATAATTAAACATTAACAATAGTAAACACATATTAGTACCCTAATAATATAATTATTAAAATCATACATTAACCCTAACTGCAAAAGACATCTTACAACTGACTTAACACAGAACACTGAAAAATAAAGCACTTACTAAACGTGATTATCTATTGTCTATGGCCTATGGCTAGAAGAGGACACATTGTTAGGTGTAATATAAACGTTTGGTTAGATGCCACAAACTTTTGATAATAATTTGTCGGTTTTATTGTATTTATACCGCTTCGCCTAACAGTCTTCTTCTTATCTATCGAAGTGCATTGTTACTTATGTCAGAATTGGGAGCGGAGATCTCTTCAAAGGTCGGCTCCCGCAAGAAATAAAATTGCTTTTTGGAACAGACGCTTATATTTATTTTATAAATAACTTGAATACACTTCGCTGCCAAGCTTTTTCTGAATGCGGGACAGTACATAGCTTTCCGGAATGATTTTAGGTACTGATATCCGGCACTAAAAAGCAGAGGCGTACCTGGGGGTATGGCAGGCATGGCACGTGCCCTGGGCGCCACTTGAAGGGGGGGGCGCAAAATGGCAAAAAAATAAAAAAAGGAAAACAAAACAAAAAGAATAAAAAATAATTAAAAAGATATTTTGAAAAAAAGATTAAAAAGTAAAATCTTGTACTTTGCCTGTTCTAGAATGAAAGAAAGTGTATAGTTTCAGCAACACGAGGTCCGAAATAAATACAAGAGGCAATAAAAATTTCAAATGCCGCTGACAAATGTGTCCCATCACGTTTCGGTTATTTAGTGAACAAACCCTAAACCCTAATAAAAAAACGAACTTGAAACCTCGTCTGTGAAAGTTTACTTTAATCTATTTGATTTGTTAGTTAGTCAGTTAGTTAAAATTTTTGGCGCACAGCAACAAAAGCTATTTGCGCCTAACGCAGCCCATGTAAATGACAACACTACATATTAAAAACAATAAATTAGACCGTAAATAAATAAAAAGAATGATTAGAAATACGCATACTCAATAAAAGAAATCTTGCACGGACAAATACAAATAAATAATATAAAATGTCTGTTCGAAAAAATGAACAGACGCAGGCTGATGGTAAGAGGCTGTAAAGGGGCCAATTACCATCGAATATCACAGTCAATAACTAGGAACACATTAAAATAAGTTGCAAGACGTCACACATAAAACAATAAGTTCGATTTTCTCAGGAAGAGTATCAGCCTGTCCATGAGTACCCTGTCGTCACCTAAAGCAACTTACATCCTTACATTTTCGAACTTACATCTTAGCCTCTCCCTTACATCCTCGAACTGTAAACACTCAGTTAAAAAGTGTAACACAGACAAATCTGTGTTACACGTCTCGCAGATAGAGGACTCTTCACCTCGAAGGAGGTGTCCATGGATCTACCAACAGTGACCTATACGGAGGCCTGTGATGGCGGTTTCCTCCCTGCGGTTAATCCTGCAGGAAAAACCCCATGGTTTAACGTCTCCCTTAATCTGTCGCAACTTAACGTTCTGTGTGCGGCTCCACTCATGTTGCCACATGTCTAAAACCAGGTGTTTCAGTGAAAGTGATCTTTAATAAACTGTGATTTATGTTTAAACAAAAATCTAATATTTCAATATGTAGAAAATATTGTACGTTTAAAACTTATTGATTTTATTATTTGTTTTATTTATTTATTTAATAGCATATAAATATAACCTATTTCCAGTCAAGTTATTTTAAATTTTTATTTTCAAAAAGTGGATGTCACATGTTTGGATAGGGGCGCAATTGTAATGTTTGCCATGGGCGCCACTTACCTTAGATACGCCCCTGCTAAAAAACCTAATAAATCTTTAAAAAGAGCCTAATAAATATCTAAAAAATAAATCCTAACAAAATGCCAAATAAATATCAAACATTTGTGGAAATTATCAGACGCCTTTATCGCATTTCTTGCACTCGTCGTAAGAATTCTCCTCTGTCTGGTTATCTCTATCGTTTTAGCGTAGACGAAGTCCTGTAGAGGCAGCGACAGCACTGTTAGATACATTGTAAGTTTACGATTACCTATAGCTTAAAATGTAATATTTATAAACAAAGATAAATAAAATCCTAATTTATAAAGATACAGCAAGCAAAAAATAAATTTTTTATTATGTAAATACAAGGTGTCTCAAAAGAAATTTTATATTTAGTGGATCGATTAAAAAAAAAAGTAAACCGTATATAGAAAAAATGTTATTAATTATTAAAATACACTTTTTGGGGATTTATTTCTTAAAAATAATATCGTCTAAATGTAGACCCTCGCGTTCTCGGCACTCATTTAATCGAACAGTAAAATTACTTATGACGTCTCGGCAGGTGGACTCAGGGATGGCTGCCATTTCGTGACGGATATTTTCTTTCAAATGCGCCAGTGAAGTCGGTTTATTGGCGTAAACTTTAGATTTAAGATAACCCCATAGGAAAAAATCCATAGGGGTTAAATCTGGACTGCGTGGAGGCCAATTTATGTCACCTCTCCGGGAGATCAATTTGCCTGAGAAAATTTCACGAACACGTGGCAGAGACATATTGGACGTGTGTGAAGTTGCTCCGTCCTGTTGGAACCATGTTCTTTGGTTATAGCCAGGAAACTTTTGCAGTTCAGGTACCAAGAAGTTGTCTAACATCTCCACATAACGCTCTGAATTCACTGTAACTGCACGCCCCCTTTCGTCTTCAAAAAAGTAAGGGTCGATAATTCCTCGCGCCGACATCGCAGCCCATACGGTCACTTTAGGCGAATGTAAGGGTTTCTGATGTTTGCGTTTCGGATTCGTTGCACTCCAGTAGCGGCAGTTCTGCTTATTTACGTGGCCATTAAGATGAAAATGAGCTTCATCCGAAAACAAAATGTTGTTAAACGTTGAAAATCGCTCAATCACCTGATTTACGAAATTAAGCCTCTGACTGGCATCTTGGGGCTTTAATTCTTGGACCAATTGAATTTTGTAGGGGTGCAGCTTTAGGTCTTTGTCCATAATGCGATGTAATGATGATCTATGCACATTTAAAGCACTTGCGCGCTTCCGAATTGAAAGGTTCGGGTCGTCACGAACAGACTGATTAACATTCTCCACGTTTTCTACCGTTCTTGATGATCTAGGTCGCCCTGATTTTGATTTATCCAGCGTTGTACCAGTCTCTTCAAACTTTTTAACCCAATGTCGAATGAGAGGAATGCTTGGCGCATCATTTAAGTGGCGAAAACCTCGAATACTGCAGAATTTTCTACGCGCTACAGTCGCCGAATCACCGTTTTTGTAAAACTCTCGCACGCATAACGCGCGGTCTGCTCCCGAGAAACGCTCCATAGCTCCACGCTCCGATTGACATAACCCCCGCGCCCCTCGGATACGTTGCGTTCACGCAGTAAGCTAAATAAATATAAAATTTCTTTTGAGACACCTTGTATTATAAAAATAAACAAATTTGAAATATCTGAATGGCGCCCTCGTAGCCCAGGCGCCTGGAGCGGCCGCTCCAATGCTCCATGCCACCGCACGGTCCTGATTATTTTTAAGTTAGAATAAATAAAACAATAAATAATAGTAATAAAATAAGCTGATGATTCGGCAACCATCTTCATGACGTAGGTTCTGAAGTTAAACAATTTATACTCAGAATTTCTTTGTATTTAATTAATTTTACTAATTTTTTAATGATAAAACTATATAGTTGTAGATAAAATATTGTATATGACTTGCATATAATGGCTATATTTCACTCGTATGATTACAACCCTCACCACGGCTCGTGTGGAAAACGTCATCCTCGTGAAATATAGCCCCCATTATATGCTTGTTAAATAAAATACTATTTTGTTTCTATGAATAATATGATGATAATATTTGTTATTTTGTTAAAATTAAATAAAATTAAAGATTATTACAAAATTAATAATATTTTTATCACCTTTCGGTGTACAACTATCTATGTCGATAAAAAAAATATGTGCCTCTTCTAAATTTTTCCTGATGCACTCTAGCTCCTTAAATTTCAAAACCTAGCGCCGTCACTGTTCCTTGTCTCAACTGATCACAATTTATCAGTTTGATATCTTATATCTTATTATGTTTAAAACAGTGTCGGGCAGGTATAGGTCAACATTAAAGCGCTCACAGTTCACCATTCTATATGATGTTACGGAGGACAATTTAATTTCCTTTCGAAAGATTTATTTTGTTCGTACACCAAAAAATCTCATACGATAGAATCTTACTAAATGATAATCTGTATTTTGAATGTAGGGAGACAGTAAAATATTATTAGCAAAAACTCATTACATGTCATATTAAAAAAGGTAATTCTGTTGTTCAGAATGAAGCGAAAAGAAGAATCCTTCCTTATGTAATTTCCTTATCTGATGTATTATTCTCACGGAACAAATCTGTAGCTAACATAACCCTCCCATAGAATATAAGTATGGGAATCAGGACAGTCCTAATTAAAATACAGTAGACACCTAATTATTTAAAAATAATACTATTGTGTTTTAGAATTCCCACAATAAAGAATAATAAGTAATCATGTCATAATGCAGATATTTTTTTCGTGTGGGAATGACTTTTTCAAGTCATATTTTTAATTTTTAAATATAACAACATATTTCCTCTTCTTGTTTCTTCCATCTCAAATTTTCTCACGGACATAGATTTTATACTGTACAAATATTTCTGTAAAATAATATTTACAACAGCAGTTTACTTCCTATACATAAAAATATCTCCATACTCCATACCTACAGTTTTCTGAATTTCAATTAAGTCTACACTGTTCGAATAAAAATTATATTTTGTTAATCAAAAATATTTTATCATAAATGTTTATTTTGTATTAGATTTTATTATAATTTGTTTTAATGTAATCTATATTATACGGCTGTGAGAATTGTTTTAAACTGCACAAAATAAATTTTTAGAATTTCGAAGCTATGACTTATACCATGTCTGTAAATTGTTGCCAAACCGTTGACCGTTTGGCCACAATTTCTAATATAGAGTTGAATAGGTCGATCCGCCCTTGGTTGGAATACAAACCATATGGAACGCGATAAAAAAGGGAAAAAATTGATGTGAAGTGTGAATTTTCACACATTGCAGGGTTTCGCAGGTATATAATAAGTGAAGGCGGCATGCTGAGTGTGTATGACAAATTTTGCTTTGTAGTAACCACGGCAAAATGAACATTCTTTTTAAAATAATTTATCGTCTGTTAATCTCAGCTTTAAAAACAAATTTTATGTTAAAATATTTTTTTGTTAATTTTAATTCGAATACCTAATATCATTATTTAGGTTTCTAAATAAGTGCAGTATTTTTTTTATATAACAAGGTTCATTAAGATTTTGAAAATTGGGCCTATGGCTTTCATTGGTTGTCTTAAATCATACGCTCCGCCCCTCTGGCTTCGTATAAATGACACAGAATGAAAATATAATTCCAATTGGTTATTAAATTTACGCTCTTGAAAATTAAATTCAAAATGTGCTAAAATATAACTAGAATTTTAACAAATTAATTTAAACATAATAAATATGAAAAAAGAAAAACAAAAAATAAAATTGACTCCACAAGCCAGGAACGAACCTGTGTAGTGAATAACGATCCTGTGTGGTTGTCGAGCAACTGAGCCACTAGACCACCAAACGCTTATCAACTTAGTGTGTTATAAGAGTATAACATGTATGCATCGTCAACCAAAAAACACAAAAAATGCGTTATTTTTCGAAAACATAATCTGATCAAAAATTCCTGTTGTACTATTCCGGTTCACACCATTATACATTACTTAGAATTTTTTCACATTTTTAGTTTAAACCATCTGGGCTACAGGGTGTGGGACAAAAATTTTTTTGCACAATTTTGGCAAAAATCGCCTCAAAATAATTTATTTTGCAAAAATTAAATTTTGATCGTTAATCCACGTACTAAGGGTTTTCATTTGATACCCTACTCAGAATTTTAAAAAAATATTTTTTTTTTCGATGAGCACATATTTGTTTGTATTTTTAGGGGGATATGTTTTTTAGATGTTTTAGTATTTTTCCTATGTGCGAGTCAAAAAGTTGTATAAGCATGCCAAATTTCAACTCTCTAGGTTTAGCCGTTTGGCTACAATTTTTACCGAACAGACAGACAGACACACAGACAGACAGACGACAAAATGACGGTATAAGGGTTTTTTGGTCATACCTACAAAACCCTAAAAACCAGTATATCAAAAAATATAAAGTTTGTTCCATTTAAAAAATATTGTTTTTGTGAATATCTTGGAAATCTAAAATTCTCTATTGTTCCGGTGTTTTCCTTATACCGGTGTTTTCAATATACCTTGAATTTATCGGGCAACATACAGATTTCATTTCATAACTACCATTGCTTGACAGCAATGTAAAATGCGTTTCTTTTAAAATAGATACTGCATAACATAACTTACTGCATACATTGCTCTAGTGTAGAGATATATAAACGTTTATACTTTTTTTTTATGAAAGAAGCATAAGTAAAAGATTAAAATATATTTATTACACAAACATAAAATTTTAAACATACAACAAATTTCCAAATTTTTCTTGTGCTTCGAGGGGACGCAACCATCGTTATTAAATTTTTTCACAATTCTTAAAATTGTAAAAGCACTAGGAGTGGACAGTCAGGAAATGTTTCACACAATAAATCGTCAATTTGCCTAATAGTAAAATTACTGATGTACCACTTTAATAATTGTACTAGTTCCTAAGTGGTATACCTTTTAGAACTTTGGTCTTTTAAACAAGTTACTATCGTAATGAACAGTAACTAGTTTGCCGTTTCTGTTCTATTTTAAAAGAAACGCGTTTTGTATTGATGTCAATTAATGACAGTTGGAATCAGGGGCGGATCGAGGGATTGAATCGGTCCGGGCGATTTGGATGATTCAGCCCGGGCTCACGGGACTTGTTGATCATTTATAGGGAATGTTTTAAGAGGTCCGAGTCCCGGATATAACACACCAAATTATATTAAAATAAACTTATTTAATATATATTTTTAACATTAATATCGAAAATAAAAATTCAGTCTCTAAACTAATGAAAAAATGTTAGAAATACTAACAAAAAATCAGCTGTGGCCACCACAGGACCGACCGCCATTACAAAGTACTTGTTTAATTTATGCTGCTTTATCAAAAAATGTCTCAAATAAAAGTTGGTAGTTGTTGCTTTTATAACAACTTTTGTTAAAAAAAAATTTCGAAATATTACTCTATTGTGCAATATTCGGAAAAATCTTAAAATCGACACGAGTAAACTCTCATTTTTAGTTACCGATTTTTACCAAAAGTTGATCAACTCATGCCATTGATGTCAAAAGCTTAAATATGAAGTTTCATAAAAATCCTTTTAGGCGAATTTGCTCTGCACGAGTACACGGACCGACAGACAGACATCATGCTAAAAATAGTCAAAACGTTATGTAGGGACCTCAATTCGTGGAGATCCATCGAAATCTCGAAATGTCAAAATTGGTATAATCCAATACCTCCCTTCAGTGGCGAATTAAGTTGCTTGGGGGCCCTGGGCGGTAAAATTAAAATGGGCCCTCTATTATTTTAAATAGAATGGAAATATTTGTATATAGGCTTCGGTAGAGTCCCCGGCTTCGTGGGCCCCGGGCGGCCGCCCACCGCTTAATTCGCCTCTGCTTCCCTTATATATGTTGGCGTTCGGTAAAAAAGAGTGATTTTTAAAACAATATCATAGAATTGATCATAGGTATTTGAGTGGATCGCGGCCGTTGTATCGGCCCAAAAAGCTATCGGTTCATCAGGCGTTGTTCGATAGGTCGAACCGCTCCTGTTGGAATGCAAACCGTATGTAACGCGATAAAAAAAAAGGGAAAGACGAGTATATCAAAAAATAAAAAGGTTGTTCCATTTAAAAAATATTGTTTTTGTGAGTAACTTGGAAATCTAATGTTCTCTATTGTTCCGGTGTTCTCACCATCGTCATCCGCGTATAAAATATTACTAACTTGCCCGTTTAATCTTAATCGTAGCTCTGCTAATAACAGAGTTACCAATGATGCCCAGATAAATTTCAACACTCTGTATATTTTTCGAGGAATGTTTTTTCAAGTGTAAGTATTTTTCTTACATGCGGTTTCCTACTGCCATTTGGCCACAATATCTACCATACAGACAGACAGACGGCAGCCAGACACATGAGTGAATAAGGTTTTCTTGGTTATACCTACAAAACTCTAAAATACACTGTATTATAATTATAGAAATAGGCAGTTTTTCTTAAAATCCAAATTTGATAATGTGGGGTCCCATCGAAAACGACAGTATTTTGAGATGTATTTAAACAATTATACAAATATAAATGTTGAAATTGAAGGGTTTGAAATTAAGAAAAAAGTAGATCTTTCCTTAAATTTTTTTTATTTGTTTTATTTTTATACTAGATGTACATGTGAACGAAATGTACATGTGTAAATGTAAATGACAAAAACTAAAGCCCTACTAGGAAGTTAGACAAAATTCAAAATCTTCAAAAATCAGGTGTACATAAAATTAACTGTAAAACATGTAACAACATATATATAGGACAAACGCAAAGAAATTTGGAAACTAGATTTAAGGAACATAAAAATTACATTAAAAATTTAGATCTTAACAGATCATCGTTAGCATTTCATGAAATGAAAACAGGACATGACATAGACGCAATTTCGTTACTTAAAGAAAGTAATTCATACAACTTAAACATGTTAGAGGCAATAGAAATGAAGAAAAATTCCAAAATTCTAATTAACACCGACTTAAGTCCTTTACAAAACCCGCTTTTAGAGATAATCCCAACAACCTAATTATAAAAATTCCCCAATTCATAACCATTACCTATAATAATCGTAAACGTTCAAATACCCTAATTCACCCCCATTCACACCACTGATCTTACCTAACTATGTATAAATATTGTAATAGTTTTGTAATATTTAGTCTATTGATAATGTTCACGTGGTGAACAAAATGTAAGTCTAGTATAAATATTTTTAAAAAAATTTGAAGGAAAGATCTACTTTTTTCTTAATTAAACAATTATGTTTTAATTTGGTCGCACATAATTTATTGTATATTAATTACTTTTCAAATACCAATGCTACATCAATTTCAATATTATATTTACAAATAAATAAATTAAATCGGTATATTTTTAAAGAAAACAAACATTTATTTACAGAAAAATTAAAAATAGTCTATTCCCAACGTTTTAGCTGAACTAAACGGGATTTTTTTATTTCTCACGCCTCATGCAGCCGTTAAAAGATACTAGATTTCAAAGTCTAATTCTGTTTAAATCAAAGAAAAAGAATATATTCTCAATTTTATTTAGATAAGTTCTCCAGGCGTACCACAACAAAAAAACTTTTTAAAAATCATGAAAAATAATTCTCAAAATTGGCAGGAATTTGAAATAAAACTTTAAATAGGTTAGCCTTCAACTTTCTTTCATTTTATTGAATTTAATTTGATGAAAAAGTAACAATAAATTTTATATTTTTTAATCAGAGTTATCCTGACAATACTCGGAACAATTTGTGAACTGGTGCAAAATCACTTTCATCACTTGAAGAATTGCCACAAAAAAATTACAAAAAAAATCCGCAAAAAAAGAACGGTGTGTGGAAAAAATATCTAAATTTAAAACAGTGAATTCAATTAAACATTTAAATTTAAGTAACTGTTTTATTATTAAGGTAGCAAATTAAAAAATTGAAAAATTTCTTGGAAAAGTTTGGAAATCACTTTTGTTAAGTGTTTTTGATAACACATAATGATCACAATCACAATATTTATATTTATTTGAAGTGCGAATTTAGCATTTAGATGACATTTAATTTAAAACAAACAAACATGACTAATCAATTTATTTAACATTGATGAAGCAGCTAAAATTATACTTGACTAACAAAAATATACAAATTGCAACAAAAAATTAAAGTATCATATCAGAATTATTCATCAAACAAAATAAAATGGTTTGCAAAAATAACGTATTTACATCTGCCTATAATTCATTTTTTAGCTTCGTGCGGAATTAAATTTAGAAATCTACTAAGTTTTAACGAATAAATGAGGTTTTTGATCATTTTGTTGAAGAAAATAAAAATTCCATTTAGTTTCGCACGAAGCTAAAAATTAATTATACTCTTTAGTAATCAATATTATTATAGGGTGACTATTCGTCCCGCATTTTGCGGGACTGTCCCGCATTAAGATGCGTCCCGCAAAAGTCCCGCATTTTAACATTTTGTCCCGCATTTGGATTTGGGAGGTGAGGACCTTTTTTTTGCTCTTCACTTGGATTTGAGAAGTGAAGACCTTTTTTTTTGCTCTTCACTTGGATTTTGGAAGGTGAGGACTTTTTTTTTTGCTCGTCACTTGGATTTGGTATATGAAGACCTTTTTTTTGCTCCGTCCCGCATTGCCTTCTTAAGAAAATGGTCACCCTATATTATTAGATTATGTAACTTGATGAGAAGTGTCAAATATCACATATTTCAGGATTGCGTAGATATTTAGTAAGTGAAAAAGACTATGTAATGCTAAATACCTGGGACTTTTTTTGCCATAATCGTTTCAAAATCTACAATTTTTTGAAATTTATTTTTCGTCCTTTAGTCAAAATACTAATCTTTCATTTTATTACCCATATTACAATAAAAAATTAATAATTTTCATCCGTTAAACCTTACATTGCCAAAATTAATTTACTGCATTTTTTTTTAACAATACAAAAAATTATTTATTTGTACTTTTTTATCAAAATACTAATTTAAAAAAATATATATTTATTTAAAAAAAATACCTATAGATGGTTTCTTTGGTTTAGGCGGAACTAGATTTTCAAATCTAGTAACTTTAACCGATTGCTTGAAGCTTTTGATCATTTTGTTTTGGAAAAGCCTGCTTCAATATATAAAAAATTAGCTAGTGACAACTTAAGAAAATTTAAGTTCCATTTAGTTCCGCCTAAAGGTTTGGAATAGCCTATATATATTCTTCGAGCTAATGTGCAAATTCTGTGCAACCCGTAACGCGTACCTTAAGCAATCTACAGGAATTACGGGTACCTATAGGACTTGGTTGATTCTGCGCGAAACCGTAATATTATATGTAAATATTAATATGTTCTGGTTTTCTGAAAATACATCTGCTCATCCTATTTTCGTAAATATGCGTAGAAAACTCTTCGGCAGAACCTAGGATTGGAAAAGTATAAATTGCAAAAAAAGTATGACTCGCCAAAACATTTTTGGTTGATATTTTAAATTGTTGTATACAGATACTTTAATTTGGTTACACGTGCCACTTCGTTTAAATTTTTCTTTGCCGCATGTGTGTCATAAAATGAAGGCACGATACTATATGCATAACTGTTACAGGCTGTTCCAAACGTTTAGGCGGAACTAACTGGAATTTTAATTTTTGTAAGATTTCATGAGCTCTTCTTTTATGGTTTGAAGTAGGCTTTTGCCGAACAAAATTATCAAAAGCCTCACTAAATCGGTAAAAGTTACTAAAATTGAAAATCTAGTTCTGCCTAAACCAAAGAAACAGACTGTACCTCAGTCATGATTCTGATTTTGACATTTAGAAGTAAGATTATGTTCAGTAATAAAACAATAGTATGTACTGTAAATATAAGAGTAACCTGATATTTTGTTGCGATTAGTATTGATTTTTGTTGGTAGTTGATTATTTAAGGAACACTTTATTCACATGACAGTTCTGTTTAAAACCATAACCTCAATATTAGTGGTGTTCTGCACGCTATCAACATATGTACGTATATCTAAATATGTATCAACAATACTTATTAAACGAAATACTTTTTAACTGAAAATAATGATGAATTTATCATGAATTATTTGAACAGAACACAATTTCGCGCATATAAAAAGTAGAGGGTAGTAGAAAACGTCAAAAACCAGGATTCAATCTTAGTTGTTTTAAAGATTAATAAAACACAGAATTGCTATGCAAAATATCATTTTATTGTAAAATAACACGACTATAGTTTCGCCATACAATGGCATTGTCAAGTGTTCAAAAATAAATGAATATAGAACAGTCAGTGTACTACCTTTATATGCTAACAATTTAGAAAAAGCTAATTAACAAATACCTGGAAGATGGGCGAATAAACTAAAACTTGTTGTTCATTGAGGACCTCCGCCTTGCCTCAGATGTTTAAATATTTCTAACGATTCAAGAAGATTTAGTTTATAGCCCTTGTTTACAAAATGTAATGGTTTTAAACACCTAGGGTTAACGGAATAACCGCTAGCAATGTGGTTACAATTTTTCAGATGGTCACTAAAGGTAGAATGATAAATGTCTAGATTAGAATTAAAGGCTCTATTATGTTCTTTTAATCTAATATTAAAATTCCTTCCTGTTTAACCAATATAAAGGGAACTGCACTCACAAATCAACTTGTAGACTCCAGACTTAAAAAGGGGTGTAATACGGTCTTTAGCGTTAAAAAGACAATTTAAAGGCAATCTTTAAATACTGTTTTTTTAGTAGACAGGCAATTTTATCGGATATGGTACCGTAATATGTAAGGGAAATATAAATATTATCTTCAGGATTGGATACATGGGGATAAATGCTATTTTGTAATTTTTTAATTTTCCATATGTAACAAATTTTGTCTATAATGGAAAATTAAAAATACAAGCTAAAGATCCTGTTAAACCCCTTTTTAAGTCTATAAGTTGACTTGTGAGTGCAATTCCCTTTATATTGGTCAACCAGGAAGGAATTTTAATATTAGATTAAAAGAACATAATAGAGCATTTAATTCTAATCTAGACATTTATCATTCTACCTTTAGTGACCATCTGAAAAATTGTAACCACATTGCTAGCGGTTATTCCGTTAACCCTAGGTGTTTAAAACCATTATATTTTGTAAACAAGGGCTATAAACTATATCTTCTTGAATCGTTAGAAATATTTAAACATCTGAGGCAAGGCGGCGGTCCTCATGAACAACAAGGTTTAGATTATTCGCCTATCTTCCAGGTATTTGTTAATTAGGTTTTTCTAAATTGTTAGCATATAAGGGTAGTACACTGACTGTTCTATATTCATTTCTTTTTGAACACTTGACTATGCCATTGTATGGCGAAACTATAGTCGTGTTATTTTACAATAAAGTGATATTTTGCGTAGCAATTTCGTGTTTTATTTATCTTGTTAATATGGAATATCACATAGTAACGGACAAATCAATTTCTTATTAGTTGTTTTAATAATCAATCCATCAAACTTCAGTAACCGCGTTCCGTAAATCTATTTTTTCAGCAATTTTGTATTTTTGGAACGAAAAATCGCATTCTTGGTTGAAATCTGGTATTTACGGTACATACTATCAGTTACAGACTTGAAAAAATCTATTTAACTATGTATAATGCAAGCAGTAAAGAAGAAAATAAAAAGCAAAATAAACAAATAATAAATAACACAACTACAGTTCTCGTAGTGTAGGATGTACCATGAAATGCGCAGAAGAGAACAGAGACATCCAAAGAATGACAAAGATAGTATTCACTATAGCAATGTAGTCTCCACTGTTTAACCACAAATCCACTGCGCATCCATTT
Organism: Liopterus haemorrhoidalis; assembly: GCA_963971575.1. Taxonomy (NCBI): domain Eukaryota; kingdom Metazoa; phylum Arthropoda; class Insecta; order Coleoptera; family Dytiscidae; genus Liopterus; species Liopterus haemorrhoidalis. The sequence continues at coordinate 156,639,879 of OZ020611.1, read as the reverse complement.
TTCAAGTCAAATACTAGAATACGGTATCATATTTGTACAAGAATAATACAAAAAAGTTAAGAATTCGTTTGTATCATGAAAATTGACTAGAAAAGGGCGTTGCTTGGTCACTTGACGTTCAATCAACTGATACACACTGCACATATTAAATATTAAATTATAGTTTTTATAGGATTCACTAGGTATACACATTTAATAAAAAACTAATAGTTCTGAAATTTTTCTATTATAACATGTAAGTCTACAAAAATTTGCATAGTTATTAAATATATTGTACAGATATAATGTCATGTTTTATGTACCAGTTAAAATATTAAAATATACTACATTATATACAGTTTGTTCATTTCCTTAACCTGAGAACAAAATTGTCATAATACGAAATTACTAGGCCATTTTTGCTTGCATGTTTCATACATACATACATTAGAATTGCCAACTGTCTATCACTTAAAAGGAACGCTCTTTCATTATATTCCTGCTTTGTAATTAAATTAATCTTGAATAACTAATAACCCATTTACTTTGAAGTTATTAATTTAAGTATACGATCTGTTTGTTGTCGAGGATAAAAATTAAATATGTTTGAAACATAAATATCGATATTTAAAGATCAATAATAATGTTTTTCTGTTCTGCGTTCATAAGAAAGTCAATATGAAACTGAACTGAGTATCATAATGAGTTTCATTATAATACTAAATATTTTATTCCCACCTTCTTTAACTACCTACCAGATTCTTTAAAAAAATTGTCAATTAGATTATTTAAGTTCAAGCTCAAAAAATACTTATTGAGAATTGTCTTTACAATTCGGACGAATTTTTCAATATTAATTTCAGTAATTCCACCTAACATGTAAGCTATTTTTTTCTACCTTTGTTAATTTTATATGTACATATTTTTTTCTTATCTTTACATTTAATTTTGTATTTTCATTTTTCAATGTTTTAAAATTCTTTCAACTTTTGAGACAACATGAGTTCAAAACAAACATAACTTGAAATTTTTACAAATTGACTGTATCAGTATCAGTTTCAAAAAAGAAATTCTGTCAATTACAGACAAAATACTGATATTATGAAGTTGGTTTTACACAGTTCAATTTATTGTTCAATAAATTGATCTATTTTTTTTGCCAATTAATTGATCAATTTATTGACAACCTTGAAAATAGAAAGATCACTTTACACACATCAATTTGAACTGTCACATTTGAAAACGAAACACAAACTATATATTTGTTCGTTATGCTACAACTAAACGTTGGCAATATCTTAACGGATAAAAATATACCTAGAATTCCCTAAATAATTTATGAAAAATAGAACTTGTTCTATTTTCAAAATAAATTGATCAATTTTTTCATCATTAATTGTTCAATTTATTGTTGAAATTTGAACACTTTACACATATCAATAAATTGAACCACTTAATTCGGCCGATACCTAACAAAATATTAAATCTATAGTTACAAACAAGATAGAGATCATTATCCACATTATCGTTTTTAACTTATTTTATTCCCTAAATAAAAAAAGTTAATTTCAATAAATACCTGACTACTAATAAAGGTTTACGATTACTTTTCAATTGCCACTATACCTAAAATTGCAGAATTTTGAAAATACGAAACAGGGAAATATAAGCCCCCCTTCAGAAAAATGCTCCTTACAAACCCGTTAGCATTCAAAATCAAATCAACTAACAAAAAAAACCATTAAATTTTCAATTGAGTTCAGTAATTGCACACAAAAATTACATTTCAAATCATAAATTCAATAACTGCGCACAAAAATTACTTTTACGTCAACGAATCATTTTCAGATCTGTGTTAATTTGATAGATAAACCTTGCCCTTTGATAGCTTATTGTAAAAACCTAAACAACTTTCGTATTTATTTATGGAATTTATTTTTATTATAAAGACCTACTTTTATCAATTCAGAACCAAATTTTTTCAACCAGAAGAAATTTGCTCTTTCAATTGGACTAACTGGAAAGCAAATTCGACGATTAGCTTTCTATTATTGAATACACGGACGGTACACACAGTAAGAAAACATGTAGACTGGTAACGAAACTGGTAACGAAAAGATCTAATAGAATGGATACCACTGGACAATAAAAAAAAAGAGGGGGAGGCAGCGAAGATGGATGGACGAAATAATAAGAGCAGCGGGACCTTCTTGAACAAGACTGGCGAGAGACAGAATAGAATGGTAACGTTGGGGGAGGCCTTCGTCTGTAGAGGCATAAATCATACATAACATTTTACACAAATAATTTAATGTAATATAAATAATATATTTTAATTAAGTATATTACGATTTGAATAAAGGCTAGTGATAATAATAAAAATTGAATACAAGGGACAACATTTTCCATATATATGTTGTGGTGTTAGCTTTCTTCATTTCATTTAATATTTCTTCCAAAAAAAATTTAATCCTCGTTAGTTCCATAAAAGAAAATCATCATCCATTGCGGTGTTTACCGGTTCAGATAGTCGGTATATAAAATAACACAGCAGTGAGTAAATGACTGAAAAATAATAATTGTAAAAGAGTAATATTTCCTTTAGTGTTTTTTTTATGTTTATTTTATTTATTTTGGCATTTGATACAATTTATTTTTCATGTAAATTGGAGACTGGGGCACAAAGATCTACCCTTTGTTATTTGCGATTTGCTATCCCGCCGCAACAAATAAATCAAAACCTGGGATTGTCCCGGTCAAACCGGGACGTCTTGTCGTCTTGTAAATATTATGCAACAGAATAGGTCTGCTTTTGCTTTATGGCACTAACCCATATACATGTCTGCATATACAAATGCAAACTTGTACTTGTATATAAATACTAGCAGTGTACCCGCTGCTTCGCTACCGAAATAAAGTAGTCGTAGCCCGCTTAGATCTGGCCCATTTCGAAATCGGTTCAAGACTGGTTGCTACGAATCGTGTGTGTGTGTGTGTGTGTGTGTGTGTGTGTGTGTGTGTGTGTGTGTGTGTGTGTGTGTGTGTGTGTGTGTGTGTGTGTGTGTGTGTGTGTGTGTGTGTGTGTGTGTGTGTGTGTGTGTGTGTGTGTGTGTGTGTGTGTGTGTGTGTGTGTGTGTGTGTGTGTGTGTGTGTGTGTGTGTGTGTGTGTGTGTGTGTGTGTGTGTGTGTGTGTGTGTGTGTGTGTGTGTGTGTGTGTGTGTGTGTGTGTGTGTGTGTGTGTGTGTGTGTGTGTGTGTGTGTGTGTGTGTGTGTGTGTGTGTGTGTGTGTGTGTGTGTGTGTGTGTGTGTGTGTGTGTGTGTGTGTGTGTGTGTGTGTGTGTGTGTGTGTGTGTGTGTGTGTGTGTGTGTGTGTGTGTGTGTGTGTGTGTGTGTGTGTGTGTGTGTGTGTGTGTGTGTGTGTGTGTGTGTGTGTGTGTGTGTGTGTGTGTGTGTGTGTGTGTGTGTGTGTGTGTGTGTGTGTGTGTGTGTGTGTGTGTGTGTGTGTGTGTGTGTGTGTGTGTGTGTGTGTGTGTGTGTGTGTGTGTGTGTGTGTGTGTGTGTGTGTGTGTGTGTGTGTGTGTGTGTGTGTGTGTGTGTGTGTGTGTGTGTGTGTGTGTGTGTGTGTGTGTGTGTGTGTGTGTGTGTGTGTGTGTGTGTGTGTGTGTGTGTGTGTGTGTGTGTGTGTGTGTGTGTGTGTGTGTGTGTGTGTGTGTGTGTGTGTGTGTGTGTGTGTGTGTGTGTGTGTGTGTGTGTGTGTGTGTGTGTGTGTGTGTGTGTCTGTCTGTCTGTGTGTATACACGATAACTCAAAAACGGTTTAACTTAAAGAGTTCGTTCTGGTACTAAAAAATTCTCCTATTAAATAGGAAGAACCCTATTGTTTTTTATGAAAATCGGTTGACTAGAAATGGGAGTTTACTCGTGTCGATTTTAATATTTTTGAGTTTTAATACATATACCGATTTTAAACAGACGCCTATGTGCCAAAAAGAAATGAAACAGGTCACTTGAAGGGTTTTATGAATATCCTTGAATCTAGATTTGCTTTGTATGGGTTGATCAGAGCAAAATACTGAACCTCGTTTTTGTACATGTGTATGGGTAATCTTTGTAACCAAAAACCAAGTCGATATCTCATTATAGGTCTGAGATATTGAGGAATCCGTGAAAGAAACATTTCACCACATTAGGGGTCGAATTTAAAAAAAATCTTTCTTAATAGGTGCTCACATCATGGAAGGAACATTCCTTCCTCCACGAATTTCATGTTTCTATGTCCAGGGGGCGTTCTATTGAATAAAAAATACCAATTTACCCTTTTAGGCGTGAAAATTTAAAAGAAAACTGTCAAAAAGTTTCTAAGATTTTAAAAAGACATCTATATGCCAAAACACAATGTTATAACTCAACATACATAGGAAATACGAAGGGTTCTATAATTCACTCCGAATACATAATAAATTTATCCCTTTAAGGGTTGATTAGAACAAAATCCTGAATTTAGTTCTTAACATTTGTATGTGTAACCTTTGTAAGCAAAAACTAAGTCTATATCTCATTGGGCCTAAGAGATATTGAGGAATCCCTGAAATCACTTAACAGCCCCTTAGGGGTCGTATTTCGAAAATTGTCCTCTTAGTGATCGATTACGACATGGAGGAAATATACTTCTCGAATTTCATGTTTCTAGGTCTAGTGATTTGGGCTGAACGTTGATGAGTCAGTCAGGTCATGTATTTATATACATATATAAGAAAATTTTATAAATGATATACCTATATACAGAAGAAGATTAAACAGAAAAGATTTGTTTATTTATTTATTTATATTATTGATGTTGTAACAACTTCTGTTATACACATGTTTAATGTTAAGTCAATATTAAGAGATATTTCAAGTTTATAAGTAGCGCTCCTTCTGTCCCCCTAAATATTCAGAAGCTACACTAAACAGAAAATAATCGTTCTTCAATCAAAGTCTTTATAAATTATCTTTATAAATTGTTGATGTAAAGTAAATAATAAGCGAGATATTTCCAGTATTTTAGTTTTAGCACCTCCCCCATCTCCCTTCCCCTGCTTCTTAACCAATTGAAAATTTTATAGGATAACATGTATTTGTATTTTTATTTTAAACAGCTTTTCTCATGTGCGTTTTTGCTGTTAAGTCAAAAGTAAATGAGATATTTCAAAAGTTTAGTTTTAGGTTGTCCCTTCGTAACTCCCGTAAATCAATCCAATAAAATAAAAATCATTAAAAAAAAATATTTGTTTTCTTATTACAGTGAAACCTCTATCTATCGTTCCTCGAATAATAATTTTCCCGTATACCTATATCGTTATTTCTTGCGGTTCCGAATTAATTTCATACAAAACACGCAAAAATAGATCGCATCGATCATTTCTCTCTGTATCATTTTACCGCATTCATCGTTTAAATTACGCAGCAAATTTCGTGTTTTTTCAAATTGAAAACTTTTTTTATGCGCATTCGATAACTGATGCCGAAAAAAATTTAATTTGTAACACCGAAAGAATATTGATTTCTTACGGCAATATAAAAAGCCAAAAAGCAAATGACGATGAAAGATTATATACAATACAAAGTATAATTTTTTTTGTCGGCATGCAGCTTCCTTTTTTATTTTGTTACGATATTTTTTATTTAAAATTTTATTTAGAATATATATGTACGTACATATTAAACATTTAAATATGTATTAATGTGTTTTTCATTGTTTTCCCGCATCCATAGTTTATTTCAATAGGTCCCTTCAAAAACGATAGATAGAGGTTTCACTGTATAAGCAATTTTTCTGTTAAGTCTACGTCTTAAGTGATACCATTTTTTTTCTTCTGATTTTCAATTTGCCTCCTTATATTGACTGCATTTCCTACCTATATACCAAATTCCAACTCGGTACACACAGATTTTCTGTTTTATATATATATAAAAGATTTTACTATTATATTTAAACATTTAAATAAAAGAATAGAAAAAAAAAAAATAAAAATAACAAAGTTCATAAAAATGCCCTAAAATTAAAAACCAGAAAACAGGTGCTCCACTTTAGTCTCGCTCTGCATAAACTAATCAAAAATTTTACTAAATAACAATATATAAATCTTATCAGCTAGAGCAGAGTAATGATGAATCGCACCGAACGACATTGAACGATGTTTCACGAACTTACTATAGTTGTCCAAACAACCATTGAATCGAAATTCCCGCGATCTCGCTGAACGCATCATACATACTTCGATGGTCCAATATAATTAAAAACAAAATTATTAATTTCTCGTTTCTGATGGGACTTTTTTGAAATTTTCGATTTTTCTAGTTATGATGAAAGCATTCCCTACCTGTATGCAAAATTTCAACTCGGTAGCATATCTGGAAGTAGGTTAGAATTTCCGGACATAGCCACAAATATTGTCTTTTATATATAAAGATAATTTGACTGTATATGCAGGCCCGACAAATATTAAATTAAAAAAATAATATAGTAAGATGTTGATAAATAACATATTTCAAGACAGACAAAGCTACTAATTTATAAGGTGCTTTGCAACACAAATGTAAAAAAGAATGGCAATATCAAAAATACCACTTAAAAAAACGACATATTTCAAAAGAATAAATATATATCAAAAATTTCGTTTGTACTATTTTGGTTTACATTAATGTGCATTACTCGAATCATTTTCAAGATTTTTAAATCAACTTCTCTGAATAAGAATCATTTACAGCGGTACCTCGATCTTCGAATACAATCCGTTTCAGGAAACGGTTCGACTTTTGAGTTAATTTCAATAATTGAACATTTTTATTTGTACCAATACATACATAAAAAAATATTGTATAATTTCTTATATTATATAAATTCTTTATATGTTCTTTCTTTTTTATTTTTGTTCATTTTTGTATAGTTTAATTTGTATATATTTGTTCTTTTTTATTGGCCGGAAAGCTGTTAAAAAATATTATTATTATAATCAATCAATAATAATAATAGGGGGGTTATTATTGTTCAAAGGACGGTGAATTAACTTTCTTTCATCTGAAATCCACGTGATTATATGGCTTGTTTCAAAACTGGATTATCCTAGAATTTTCCTTTATCTGCACCTCAAGAGCTTTAGTCTGAAACCCCACAATTTCTATAGTACAGACAGACACATGGGTGACTGTATAAAGATTTATTGGTTACCTATACCTACGAAAACGAAAAAAATCAAGTAATTCCAATTTCTTTTTTAAATAAACCTACTTAACCTTAGGCAGTAATATACTGACAAAGCTAGCAACTGCGTAGAAAAACGACAAAATATATCTCCGAGATATAAAATTTCAGTCGTTAAAAGTCAGAAGCGCTATTAAGAGACTCAAAACAGAAAAGCTGGCATGACAGCACCAAAATTTCTAATAGCAAATATAAACTACTTCACACCGACAATTCATAATATACCAGCTGACACCTGGTCCAAAGAAATTTTTCCTAGCAAATGGGCAGATCTTTTACTTAAGCTACCAAAAAAGGGTGATCTTACTTATTGTAAAATATGACGCGGAATAGCTCTGCTAAATAGTTTAAATAAAATCCTCACGCACGAAATACGATATACATTTGTTGCTAGATATTTTTGTGTTTTACATCGAGTTTTAGCTTACATCTAGTTTTAAAACTTATGCAACCAGGCATTAGCATCATAATAGAGCAGTCCGTAGAGTGGCAATCACCACTCTACCTCGTATTTATAGATTTTCGTTGCACCTTTGACAGCATAATTCGCAATGCGCTGTGGGAAATAACAGAAAGAATCGGAACACCAGCTAAAGTAATTAACATCCTAAGAGTATGCTGATCCAGAATACAAAAATTGACACCAATGCACCACCACCAGCATAATTCCAGTAAAAACAGGAGTCAAACAAGGTGGCCCGCTGTCACCGCTTTTGTTAATTTTAATTCTTGATTGGATTCTCATGAATACTAATGGAAACATAAATGACATTATCTAGAATCTCCAGTCATCTTACCAATCTCGACTATGCAGATGATATTTGCCTTCTGTCACATAAATTTGAAGTTATTCAGGACAATCTCAGTGAATAAATCGATCTAACTAAACTAACCGGTAGCCACTTCTATACATAAAAAAAAAAACAAAAATATTGCGCGTAGACACGATAAATACGAGAAAATTAAAAATCAACGACGAGGACATCGAAGATGTCAATGAATTTCCAAAAACGGAGGAGCTATTTTAGATATCGAGGTGCGTTTAAACAAAGCTAGATAAGCTTTCGAAATCTCAAATCCTAGCCAACCACAAAGCTAGAAACACGAAAATACGTTGTTTAATACCAACGTAAACTCCATCCTGCTTTACGGATATGAAACCGAGGACTACCCGTATAAACCGAGGACTACCCGTATAATTACTTCTAAGTTACAATCTTTTGTAAACAAACGTTTGAGAAAATTCCTACGAATATTCTGGCAGCAACTAATATCTAATGCGAATTTGTTACAGCTGACTAAGCAAACCGAAATAAGAAAATAAATTAAATCTCATAAATGAAAATTGATAGGGCACGTGTTGAGAAAGGAAAGAACTAGTGTTCGTAGAATAGCTCTGGATTAGAACTCACAAGGCTTTTGAAAAGTGGGAAGACCAAAAACAACCTGGCGACGGACAGTTATGCAGGAAACCAGAGAGCAAAGCCAATATTGATTGGAGACAAAACATCTGGCTGCTAATAAAGTTCACTGGAAAATATTCGTGGAGGCGCTATGCTCCTCTTAGGAGTTTTTTTCAGCAAAAACAAAAAGCTACCGAGCTTTAATCTTGATATTAATTCAATATGTTATTTGTGTAGAGTAAAATTTCTGCCCAGCAAAAATGACTTAGGCAGAAATCGATGGATTTAATGATGTAACTATATAACCGAATGTACAAACGGAAGTTTGAAATCAATTCTTGGTTATCCAGTATGTAATTTGTAGAAGTACTATTAATATTTAATATCAAAAAGTTTGCCAATTAAATTACGTTCTTATAAATAAGATACAAGTAAAAATATTGAAGTCTTTGTTGGTTGTAGACAACATAGTATAATATAGGTAAACGGTTAAATGATGCACTTGGTATAGTTTCACAAATCGGTTTATTAAACATGCTGACTGCAGTTTCGGAATGTAATACCATTATCAAAGCTACGTAGCTTTCGCTAATCGTTAATCCGAAAACATCCTTGTATTAAGCTGTTAGTATTAAAGAGGTTGCTTTGTATACCTTTTGGACTTCATAAATAAAAACAACTCAAAAATTCCTTAATCCAATCTTGCTACCTGCTTGGCCTATCCCCTGATTAGTATTCTGCTGCGGACCCATTACTGAAGTCAAAGGTCAGATTCACTTATTTTAATAAATAGTATAACGCATATTAAGAAAAATTTTGCATAAAGAAATATGACAATGTACTTATCACAACTAATACAATTACAATCGAGTCTCAAATTATGCGTCTGGGAGATGAGTTCTTCAAAGACTTCGCGTAAAGGGAGACATAAAATACTGAGATAATCATGGTTTAGATTTCACAAACTTCCAACATACCAGAACTATGATCTAGTAATAAATTGTCCATGTTTGTACATAATTTAAAAAATTAGTTTTCTTAAATTACAATTTGGGTTTTTTTTTTTTAATTTTATGGCCTTTGCTGCTGTGGCAATTAGCCAGGACAATTTTTTATTTGAGAAAATTTCCATGCCTGAACGGGATTCGAACCCGAGACCTTCGCATCGCAGAGCACATGTGTTACCACTACGCTACGCCGGTCGGCAAATTTGGGGTTAATATTGAATAAAGACTACTTTGTTCAGAATGTTACTATTTCAGAATATCAAAAAATAGACAAGTGTTCCATTAAAAACAATTATTTGAATATGTCAGTAATTTGATGCTCCACTGCAGTAGTCGACAACCCGCGGGTCGCGATCTGCTTGCGGATCTTTGACCACAACATTGTAACTATTTGCATCACATTACTACGAATTAAGCACCAAGTATGAAAGGTAAAAAGTTTTGTACATGTTTCGAAGAAATAAGTAATCAATATTGTGATCTCTAGTTCGTTGGTTTTCCACTGGGGCAGTTTTGAAACGCTTCACTTTATGCCTTGAACATCTGTATTAATAAAATTGGAGACTATATCTGTTTTTTTTTTTTTTATTTTGTCGGTCTCATATTTGGTTTCTACACGTTTCAAGTCATGGTTTCGCAAAAACGGCTGATCATATTTTCACGTAATTTGTCACGTAATAAAACCAGGATTCGAACATAGGCTATATGGGATCACAAAATTTTCATTCTATAGGGGTGTTTCGGGGTTAAAACTTTATACTAAAAAACTTAAAATATCTCCTTTATTATTGACTTAACAGAAAAACGTGTTTGACAAAAATTGTTGCTATTGGAAGTGTCATCGATTCGAGTTTTACTTGACAGCCATTGTAAAAATGTAAAACGCACTTGAAGCTTACGCACTGAAAAACTAACTATAATTAAGATATCAAGGAAAATAGTCCAATCATTTTTTTTAAATTTCATTTTTAACAAATCCACTTGCTGCGAATAATGATCAAATATATTTTTCACCATTTCCAAGATGCGACAGGGCGCAATTTGAATTGCAGCTAATAGCTTTAAAAATTTGCGGTACTATGAAAGTGTCGAAAGACAGTAAAATAATTTAATAGCCCTCCAGAGTGTTACAATCAACTTAAGACGAATGCATATGGAATTATTGAATGTAAATTTATACTTTCGTTTGCAAAAAATATATTTTGGTTGTTAATTTATGTATGTTGATTAAATGCATTAAAATAAAAAAACTACAATATTATAATATGCTTTCGTGAAAGAAAGTTTAGTTGTGGATTATAACGTAGAAACTTTGTTTTTATTTGTATTGTACTTAAGCTAAATTTGTTAAAAAATTGTCTCGTTGCAACTCTTCATAAATTATGCACATTTTATGGTGTAATGGCTCTTAGACACAAGAGGATTGCCGAGCAAATAAATGGACGATCTACTGGAAAAAGACCCTGGAACGACTATCCAACAGATGGGTACTAAGCTGGCTCTCTTTATCTACCGAATAATAGACATGAACAAATTCCTAGTCGTGAGAAAAAATAAATAAATAAAAAACTTTTGATAATGATTACTTCCTTTTTTATGTGAACTAGTTTAAAAACTAACTATAAACTTACAGTTTAATAAAAGATGAAACATCTGCAAGGTCAAAAACTACGAATTAAACTATTAAAATATTAATATTTGTGAGATATTTTAATCGGAAATACTATGTGAAATTAATATTTAAAGAATGGAAAATTAAGCTCAAAAACGCATCTAACAGAACCTAAAACATGAATTAACAGATTTCAATGAAATATTATAAGAGTATAGTTATGATATTGTCAAAACATTTTTAAACGTAAAGAATACTATTATTACGTATGTATTTTGTGTTTCTTAATTATCCTGTTAAGAAGCGGTTGCAGTAGGATTGTGAGATCGATCCCCAATAAGGGAAAAAGTTTTGGCTATTGTAACTGTAGGCGCACACAACCTTCTCCCAAATAAGTACCTCTATGTATCTTTGAATTAATATTAACTTTTCGTTCCTTAATCTACGCCTTAAGAGCTTTCTTTTGACACCATGAAACAAATTCAAAGGTCATACCTACAAAACCCTAAAAATGATTCTGAAATTATCTATATATTTTAGGGTTTCGTTGGTATTTATCATGGGCAAATGGGTTATTATGGGTATGTTTGTTTTTATCACAAACTTATGTATATATGAAAATATGTTTCGTCCATTAATCCTAGTAGTACGAGCTTTCACTTATAAAATACAAACATTTTGAAATAAACAATCTGATCAAAAATTCTATTTGTGCTATTTCGGTTTACATGATTATTTTATTTTTTTATATATATGGAAAAAACTTTTTATTGGTTATAGGCAAAAATCGTGTTTTTTTAAAAATTGATTTGTTTCTAAATACATTATGCAATAGCCTGCTTTTGATACTCCCCAATATTATTTTTATTTAAAGAATTTAGAGATTTTTCTTTTGTTACCCCCCCTCCCCCCAATCTTCGATATTTTTGGAAAACATAATTTAATCAAAAAATTATTTTGTACTACTTCGCTTCACATTCATATGCAACTTTTTTATCTATTTTTTAGATCAACACATCTGAGTTTTAGAGAAAGGGGCAAAAAAAAAATGGCACGTTTTTGACAAAAATCGTGTTAAAATAAAATACACTATTTGTCTGTTTATCTACATATAAGCCCTTGAAAATTTTAGGCATTAGTAATTCGCAATTTGTTTACAACTCGCTAGCGAAAAAATAAGGGTATAAGAGGAGAGACGATACTCTTAAAATATAATATTTAACCAATTTGTTGCCACCGTCCTTTGAAAAGGACAAAAAACATGATTGTTATTTTCCTGGTAAAATGCCGGTTTGAAATTGCAATTTGACATGTATTTCAAATTAGTGTCATAGTAAAGGCATAAGTGTTGTAGTATTACAAATAAACGGACCTGTGCAAATCTTGCATTTAAAATTATTAGTTAATTTGTTTTTGTTACTTTTTAAGTGCACTGAAATGGATAAACAAAGGTAAGTTACAATTACAAATATACGTAAGGGTAAAGAGACCATTTTTACCCGATATGACGGTCGGGGTCACTACACTGGTGGACTACAAAGTAAGGCAAACGCGATTAATTCTTTGCCACGAGAAGGCAAATTTTGTGTTTGCATCAAATGCAAAGTAACGTTAAAGCATTGCTTTGGGTGCAAATAATTTCTTTTTGGCCTCCCACACAGACTGAACTTTTGAACTTTTAATTTTCTTTTATGTTCGGTTTTATATTTTTGTGTTTTGCATAAATACTGTATGTTATCATTAATGAATATTATGATCAACTATACCTAAAATGTATTTTCAATAAAAAAATTAAATTCCATATAAATAGTAATATATTTTGCCACCGTCCTTTTAAAAGAACGCCAATTTCTGACAAAACTGCAAAAGATAAAAATTTAGTTTGTTGATAAAAAAATTATTAATATCAACGGTCAAATTAAAAAACTTCGAAAATAATTGGGTTAATAGGTTGGGGTATAAAAAAAAATCAGCTGTGGCCACCACAGGACCGACCGCCATCATAAAGTACTTATATAAATTACATTCTAGCAGCAGAGTAGAAATAACTTGACCTAATATTTTTTAACAGAGATATTATTTATCATGACCATGGAAACGTTACATATAAATATGAAAAAATTGAGACTTGGAAAAAATTTCGAAAAATTTTACAGAAATTATTCGAAATTTTTCGTTTTAACAAAATACATCTCAAATAAAAGTTATTAGTTATTGATTTTATAGCAACTTTTGTTTAACACATTTTTTCGAGATATTTTTCTGTTGTGAAATATTCGCAAAAATCTTAAAATCGACACGAGTAAACTCCCATTTTTAGTCAACCGATTTTTACCAAAAGTTGATCAACTCGTGCCATTGATGGCAGAAGCTTAAATGTGAAGTTTCATAGAAATCCTTTCAGCCGAATTTGCTCTGCACGTGTACACAGACAGACGGACAGACCGACGGACAGACAGATAGACAGACAGACGGACGGACAGACAGATCGACAGACATCATGCTAAAAATAGTCAAAACGTTATGTCGGGACCTCAATTCGTGGAGATCCATCGAAATCTCGAAACGTCAAAATTGGTATGATCACAATATCTCCCTTATATATGTTGGCGGTCGGTAAAAAATGAAAGAGGACAACTATAAACATCGTATATAATATATATATAAAAAAGCAGGCTTTACATTTTTTAAAAAAGCCTGCTAATAGCTTCCTCGCAAATGTCAATTATTCACTTACAAAATGCGAGCGTGCGACTGAGTTTTTCGAGGGTTGCGTAACAATAGCTTTCATTTGCTACCATACAAGTTTAAAAAAACATTATTTATTTTTAGAATAATGCATGTACTTACGTATAATCTTTGATTTAAGCGGGACTAGATTTTGAATTTTAATAATCTTTACCGATTAAAGTGGGATTTTTGATTATTTTGTATACCAATAGCCCACTTTTATTATTAGAAAGAAAGCTTATGAAAACTTAGGAAAATGAAAATTCCAGTTAGTTCCGCTTAAACGTTTGGGATAGCCTATAGTTAATAAAAAAAGCAAAAATAATCAACTTAAGAAAAAAATATCAGGGCCTACTAAGATGAGGAAACATAATTAATAGTTTATATGTTTCTTTCTGAGATAATTTGACTTAAAGAAAATGAAATATTCTCAGCTCATCATTATTTGAAAAGAACTAACCCGAAGAAAATAAATATAGTTTTTTTATTATTTATATGCCGGAAATGGAACTGGGTAGTGCATGATTATAAAAGAGCAGCTGAAATCAATGCAAAAGAGGTAGGCAACTTGCAAGTGAAGCAAGTTAATGGAACTGTAAAGACAGTCCTAGAGCCCAACTAAGTGTTTCGCACAAAACAGGTCTCAATAGTAAATCACTCACAACCCAATGCTCAAAAGGACATAAAGGGAGTTATTTATATAGTTTGCTTTTATAATTTAGATTAAAAAATAGTACATCCTTATGTACATTGTATAATGTAGACCAGCGGTTCCCAACATTTTTCATTCGCAGACCGACAAATAACGTAAAAAGTTTTCACTAACTGACAAATAACGTAAAAAGTTTTCGCGAACTGGGAAGTCTAAAAAATAATACAAGAAAATATTTGGCAAAACTGATCATATATTTAAAGTAAATATAGTAAATAGTTCAAGTAAATAGATTTATAAGTTAATCAACAAACAGATTAATAAAATAATTAACAATTTGTTTAATTTATAACGTCAGATTTGCTGATTAATATAATTGACTATAAATATTGCACCAATTGTACAAACTGTATATTTTGAAATTTAGAACACTAATCATTCTGATAGCATTTTGAAAAAAAATCAATAAAAATAATTCAAAAGTTGGAGACAGATGTCACTATTAAAATTGATATTCATTAATTTGGAATATTACGTTTGTACTTTAAACAATGATAATTTAAACTGACGTTTATTTCCTTATTTACATATGCAAAATTGTCCTTTTATTGAATAACAGTTGGCAACTCTAATTGTTTTACAATCATATTAGGCTAAAATATGGTAGATACCTATTTTTACAGAAGCTCTGTACTTTGGTTTATCTTTAAATAATGTTCTTACTAAACAGTATAAAATTAAAAAAATTATATTCGATTTTTTAGATTTTTTCATTTTAAAAAGTACCACACCCAAAATGGAAAATGGATACTTAAATTTGAATTAATATAGTGTTTTAAATCAAGATTGCAATTCTATATATATAATATATATTTTATTTCTACTACTGCTTGAAAAAGTCTATGATTTCAATATCCATTTGAGTTAAGAAAAGTTGTATTTTCCCCTCAAGTGCGGCAAAATGAACACCCATTCAAAACTCCAGCGTTGTTTAAAAATAAAATTAGTATACAGTTTCCTGGGTTCAATTTTTCAACACAAAATAAAAAAAAGATTAAAAGGCCAAAATGACAACAAATGTCAAATTAAAAATTTTAAAAATACATTTTTTAGACACTTTTTCAAACGGCAGTATAAAGGACCTTGTATGAAACACGTACAAATGTACTTTTCTTTCCTTGTTAGACAAATATCCATTATGGTTTTGTACAAAACAAATTATTTATAAAAGATCTTGAACTTTCAAAACACTACATTAAAATTTAAGATATTTTAATCTCCTAATAAATATATTTGCCAATTAATGTAACTTATATAATAAATATTATGGCAATTTAACATTTGTCAAAAATGTTTGAAAGATTATTAGGAGTTTAAAACTCGTAAAATAAGAAAATACCTTTTCTTTCATTCGAAAAAGTATGAAAAATTAAAATCACATTTAAAAAAAGATTCACAATCATTGCAAATATCACATACCATCAAATGCAGTCAAATCTAGAAACATACGAATTGTTAATGCATTCCCGTATGAGGATTCCATGAAGTGTCAGGCAGTGCCGCTTGCGACATTCTCTGTCCTGTTGTCCGCATGATCTCATCAGCCGGTGGACAGTGAGGCCGAGGACCAGGCTCAGGTGTATACGTAAAAGTAAGTCCAGTAGCATAAATAATACCATCATTCCTTACAAGAGAAACAGGTACTTGTGTCGGCTGTCGAACCCACAGCCATTCACCGCGGAACTGAGATATATCTGGCACTACACACAGCATAGATTCTTGACATCGATACATAGTTTCAGCTTCAACATCACCAAACCAAACTTGTAACGATGGTGAGAAATTATCTCCGGTTAATTCTAACATAGCTACATCTCCACCTCCGTTCAGATGTAGGGAATGGACGATTGGGACGGGAGTAACTGGTGACCTTACAGGTCCCATACCTTCGTAAAACTGATACTCTGCTTTGTCTGTTGAGATAATTGTCCAACATGCTCCGTCATTTATCATCTCTTTATTTGGCTCTTTCGGGCATGGTGTTGCTTGGAATTGAATTATCCTCTCTTGTGAAAGACATAAGTACATTCGTTCGGTATCTTTCATATAAAATGCACATTTATGTAACTGGGATACTGGATCATCTGCTTCGAGTAATGCTTGTTGTTTATCCACCTGTTTATAATTAAATCATGTAAACATGAATAATAAAGATTTAACTTAAGATAAATTAACATACCTTACGAATAATTAATCTCGGCAGAGCCATTCCCGTGACTGAGCAAACAAGCTTCACAGTTGATCCATAATGAACATATCCATCTCGTACTTGGAATTCTTCACTCTCACTTTCGTTGTCATCTAACAAGTGAATTGTGAATGCTCCCCACTGTGTGGAACTTGCATGGAAGTTACCGTTTTCCACATGCAGGTATCTAGTTGAAACTGTTTGTGATCTAAGTCTATTGAAAAGAGCAACTTTTGTACCACTCGCTATACACAGATCTGCATTTTTTAGAGATTGTTTTTTCTTTGACGGCTTTGAAATAACTTTTATTCTTTTACTATGAAATACACCGATATCATGACCAGATCCATAAAACATTTTTACAGACAACATGAAGTGTTTTCTTTTATCCGAATCAGAAATATACAAGGTCTTTGCTGCACAATATTGTTTACCATTATTTAAATCTAACTGTTGCATATCTTGATCAGAGTTGCCGATTCCTATAAATGCACATAACTGGGAAGCCTGCTCGCTCTCTCCTTCTCGAAGCATTTGTTCTTGTCGCAATCTCCAACCATCTCCAAAAAGGTAAATACATGGTGGTGGACAGAAAAAACGTTTTTCATTTCCATATGATTTTTGCGCAACTTTTGCGTGTAAAATGACTATAACCATGTCAGATCTATCCCTTAAATAGCGTTCCATCGCCTCCCTCGTTAAACGTCGATCCTCACCTCTGTAACCGCCTGGCACAACAGCCCCTGAGAAGCGTGGGAACATCGCCGCATGTTGGGGCGGCGGCGTAGGGGGTGATTGAGCCCCGTGAGCGATGCCAGGCAAACCGTATTGATGAGGCATTTCGTAAATTTAAACACGATTTGCGGCACTAACAAACTATCAAACACGCATTTCTTTACAACACCTGCTCGCGGACACCGAGCATAAACAAATGCAATTCACTCAATACAGAATATTTATTCCTTATGTTACACTGTGCTGTTGTACTAAATAGAAGCATGGCACACACTTGCGATGTTATGAATTAAGAAGTTGCGAGTAAACAACGAGCGCGAACGACCAACCCAAATGATTGTGGAAGTGGCATGCCGGTACGCCAGCTCCCATCCAACAAGCCGCGAGCGACTGCCAGCGACTACTCGACTTGCTCCCTCCCCTAAAACTGCTCTGCTACCTCATTCCATTTAAAAAACACCTGTTCATGATGTGAATTTTCCGACAGTCCGGCCAACACATAACCTTCATTGTCAACATTGGATTGTTCGAGCAACCGTAACAGAAAGTATGAATCAGTTAATAATTGCTGACTGGATGAATGAGTCTGAGAAACAGGTCTTAATATTCATCTATTTATTATTTGTTGATAACCGGTAGCCGCGTACATTTCTGACAAACGACTTAATAACACATTAACTTATGTAACAACTGTATATGTTACTTTTATGATTGTCGGACTGTACGCGTCCGCCGCGCAACCCCGCTACCCGCCAGCCGACTCATCGTAAAATTGTGCAGAAGGATGTTGGGGTTATAGCTGGGGCGTGGGAAAATCATGGTGTGGGAAAGAGTGGGTGGCCTCGACGTTTCTAAAACATTTGATACTATTATATTATACGACGCAATGTAATTCAGATCGCCAGCTCGAGACGGGATTGGAGCAAAATATTTTCCTTGATTTGATTTGATTATTCTGAGATGCAGTGTCATGGGAACGCATTTCTGAGTGTCTCAGCCACAGCTCTCAACATGCGGTTAACTGGCGCGTACTGATGTTCGCTGCACATCACTGCCTGAGAATTTTTCTCATGAATTCTTTATTATTTTAGCAGTAGCGGTACACCTTTAATAACGCAGTAATGGGAGTTCATGGGCTTTGGCGGCTAATAGAGCCATCGGGGAAGCCTGTGCCTTTAGAGTCACTTGAAAACAAAATATTGGCTGTCGGTACGTAATACGTACATTAGATTAACAGTCTCAACACTTTCATATGATTTTCTGCTGCAGATATTTCAATTTGGTTGCATCAAGCAGTGAAGGGGTTTCAGGATGCGCGCGGAGCACCATTACCGAATGCCCATCTTCTAGGAATTTATCATCGCCTGTGTAAATTGTTATATTTTCGCATTAAACCTGTATTTATATTCGACGGGGGCGTTCCTTTTCTTAAAAAACAAACTATTGTAAGTCAGACAAGTATCATTAGTATTTTTGAACATCTAATTATAAACACATCTTTTTTGTAGGCTAAAAGGAATCAACAAAGTACTAAAATACGTAATGACGCCTCTTCAGTTCAACAAAAAATACTCAGCACACTGTTAAGACACTCAGCCATACAAAAAGTTATCTCTGAAGGAAATAATTCTGAAACTTCAACAAATAAAAATGTGCCACTTTCAACGAATACTAAAGAAGACATGTTTCGATTACCAGAATTACCAAATTCAGATTTGGATACCACCTTAGAGTCTGATACAAGTGATACAGAGTCAAGCGAAGCAAGTCCAGTCAAATGGGATCTTCACTCAATAGATGCAAAGAGTACAGAATTTACCTCATTACCAGCTGAAGTACGACATGATATTTTAACAGACTTAAAAGAACAGCGTAAACAATCTTCATGGGGTAGGCTACACGAGCTGCCAAAACAAAGCGGAGACTTTTCTAGTTTTCAGATGAAAAGATTACTCAAAAGATATGCTGTACAGGTATCTTTAGAAGAAGCACAAAAAGAAATGGGTGGACATACTTTATCGCTGACTGAACTTGAAACACTACTAACTGAAGAAGGAATTGTCACTGCTTCAAAAACTTCTACAAAAAGAATTGCTTCAGATGAAAATAAAAGATATCTTCTTATAACAGATGTTAAAAGAGCAATGGAACAAGCTAAATCTGGAGAAAAAATTAAAGAAATAGATCTAAATGAAGATAGTAGTAGCAGCTCAAAAAGTATTGAAAAAGACACCGAAAACTCTCATAATAAAAAAGAAAACTCTGATAATAAAGAAGAAAACTCTGATCACAAAGAAGAAATCTCAAGATCTAACGAAGAAATAAACATTTCAAGAGATAAAGAATATGAAAGAGATCTACAGGCAGCTATTCAACTATCACTACAAGACGCGCCATCTACATCTAAGAGTGAAAATTACAACTTCATAGAAAATTTCAACGATGCTGATTTCGATAGTTGTTCATATTCCGATGATAGTCATGAAATACCTAAATCTGTTATTTCTGCAGCTCAGAGATATATGTTAGAATACAGTGACCTTACACCATACGAAATAAATAAAATAATAAATAAAAATGACAGTAAAAATAAAAAGGAAAAATCAAAGTCTAAATTAATGAATATCATAGAAGAAAATACAGAGGATCACAAAGAAAAAGAACAAAAAATAATTTTAGATATAAACGAAAAAGAAATATGTTTAAAAACAGATGAAATATCAGAGAAAGAATTATTTAAAATTCCGCAAATTATTTCTGATAAGAAAAATAATACTGAAACTCAGTCTGAACCGAAGCCTGATATAATATCATTGACATCAGACTCTGAAGATATCGGTGGATCAAACAAACCAACATCTTCGACTGATATATCTATAATTATCAATAAAATTAATATTGCAAATAGTAAAATACTTGATAATGAATTAAAACCTGTTATTCAAAAACAAATTATAGAAAATCACAAATCTAACATTCAAACTGAAGAAAATAGAACAGAATTTAAAGAAACAAATAATTTTGAAGGGAAAGAATTAAGTAAACGAAATTTGACTGATCCAAACCTTAAACTTGATACAAAATTAGATTTAAACTCAGATTCAGATGAAGATTTTGTAGAAGTCATAAATTCTGATGCCACAGAAATAAAATCAGGCGAGTCTAAAAAAACTGTTGTTGAATTAATGTCAGATTCTGACGATTCAGATTTAATAGAGATCAAAAATTCTGATGCTGCAGATATAAAATCGCAAAAAGAATCCGTTGAAGTGATGTCAGATTCAGATGAATCAGATTTAGTAGAGGTCAAAAAATATGATGCTACAGAAATAAAATTGGCAAAAGAATCTACAAAATCTGTTGAATTGATATCAGATTCTGATGATTCAGATTTTGAAGAAGTAGAGGAAAAATCTTCTGCCAAACCTGGTTTCTCAATTGTTATTAATCGAGACACAAAACTAGAAGATGATCTTTTTGATGATATTTTTAATGTTCCTTCTAAAACAGAATCTCATGGTACATCAGAAATAAAAGAGATTGTTAATGTTAAAGACTCAAAGAATCCAGAACAGAAACTAGAAAATATTACAACAAATGAAACAACTGAAACTGTGAAACTAATTGAAGACAAAGTTGAAGAAACAAGTGAAATCACAGATACTGCAATTGTTTCTGTGAAAGAAAGAAAAAAAGACTCTAAACCGAAGTTGACAATGGAAGAATTGAATAAATTACAGAATGAATTAGCGCAAGAACAGAAAGAACTGACGGCGGAAAGGAATGCGAAAGAAAGAATGGCTAGTGATATTACTGGCCAGATGTATTTAGAAGCCCAGGTAAGTGAACATTATTTTTATTCAGTAAAAAGAAAAAACATTAACATTTCTAATTATTTCTCTTGGGCACTGTTAGGTACGTTCGTTTCACACACACAAATCCACCATCTTCCCCCATTTATTAGGGTTTTGTAGGTATGACCACCAAAAAACCCTTATAACGTCACTCATCTGTCTGTCTGTCTGTAAAGTAGAAATTGTAGCCAAACAGATAAGTTTTTCGAAAAATGTCGATTTTTTTGTGTTGTTGATTAAATATATTTAAAAAAAACACCTTTTTTAACAGTTGCTAACCGCTTTACACACACCACTCTACACTCTACACTGTAGAATGCAGTGTGGAGTGTTCAGTTATTATATTATACTACTATTATAGGCTGTGATTCAACCTATTGTTTGATTACTTTAGATTATGATTTTTAACATTTACAATATGTACTACTTTAAACAGCATCAATTTGCACAAATAAGGAAATAAGCACAAGTGTGCAGAATGGGGGATCTCTAGCCAATAGACAAGTAGGCATAATAATCCTCCAGTGCAATTCTTACATAAAACAAGCAGCTGAGTTTTCTACAGTTTTGATGTCCGACTGTGATGGGTGGTGTTTAAGTTTGTAGACCTAACTAACTTATATAATGACAAGTGTTACAGCCTGTTTCTTTATACGGAACTAGATTTTCAATTTTAGTAACTTTTATCGATTAAGTGAGGCTTTTGATAATTTTGTTCAGCAAAAACCTACTTCAAACCATGAAAAAAGAGCTCATGACAACTTACAAAAATGTAAATTCCAGTTAGTTCCGCCTAAACATTTAGAATAGCCTATAGAATGTGAATTGATACTTGTTTTTTTATGTTTATCATAGTACTCTCTCTATGCGCACCATAAAGACCGCCCTTGCACGAGCCAAACAGTACGACTCGCGAATATAATCTTGAGTTAAATAAGACCCACAACCCGAAAAGTTCATAACTGAATAATTTTTAGGGTTTTGTAAGTATAAACCCTTATTCCGTCATTTTGTCGTCTGTCTGTCTATCTGTTCGGTAAAAATTGTAGCCAAACGGCTAAACCTAGAGAGTTGTTATTTGGCATGCTTATACATCGCTTTGACCCGCTCAGAAAAAATACTGAAACATCTAAAAAACATATCCCCCTAAATATATAAACAAATATGGGCTCATCGAAAAAAAATATATTTTTTTAAATTTTGTGTAGGGTATGAAATGAAAGACGTTAGTACGTGGATTAACGATTCAAATTTTATTTTTGCAAAATAAATTATTTTGTATAATTTTTTGCCAAATTGTGCAAAAAAAAAATTGTCCTACACCCTGTAGTCCAGATGGTTTAAACTAAATATCTGAAAAAATTCTAAGTAATGTACATTTGTGTGAACCAGAATAGTACAACAGAAATTTTTGATCAGATTATGTTTTCGGAACCAAACGCATTTTTTGTGTTTTTTGGTTGACGATGTACAAAAGTTATAGTTATGTTAACACACTACATTTGAAGACGTATCCTGGTCTAATGGTTCGCTTGCTCGCTTGCTACGCAACAAACTAAGGTTCGCTCCCGGGCAGAGGAGACAATTTTATTTTCTGTTTTTTTTTTCTATTTTTATATTGTTTAAATTATTTTGTCAAAATTCTAGTTATATTTTGACAAATGTTGCATTTAATTTTTAAGAGCGTAAATTTAATAACCAGTTGGAATGTTGAAATTATATTTTCATTCTATGTGTCATGTATAGGAAACCAAAGGGGCGGAGCATATGACAACCAATGGAAGCCATAGGCGCAATTTTCAAAATCTTAATGAACCTTGCTACAGTAAGTAATACCCCGATACTCGGCTGCCTCTTAGCTCGACGTTTTCGTCACTCGACGTAAATGTCGAGAGTGAGAGTCGACGGAAGCATCGCTATCCGACGCGTTATCGAGTACCGATCACGTGATACATATTTTGGTAAACAAAGCAAAATGAACGAATGCCAGCAATTCGCGCCTAGATATCTTGACGACAACAACTCAGATTTAGTGCAGCTATGAACTTTTTGTTTTTTGCTAAAACAAGTGATTTATATTTATAATTATGGTTCCAAAGGATAGAAATGCAAGCATAGCTAAAAGGAAAACATACATAGAGTGATTATTTAATGGCGAGACGACGTCACCTAATTTTACGTGCCTCCTAGCAGAAATACTGGTGAATACTATGACTATAATAACCTTGAAGAGATATAATAACCTTGATGCGCATGCGCGCATAATCGTCTGCTACGATGTGTATGAAACGGCAAATTATTAAAACTTCCAGTGACGTCGTCTCGCCATTAAATAATCACTCCGTACATATATGTATTTCCTTATATGTATATGTATACATGTACATATGATTCCCTTTATTTCTTATGGAGAAATTCGACTCGCCATTCGACGTAATCGCTACTCGACGCTTTTTCAGAACGAATTAACGTCGATTGGCGGGGTATTACTGTATTTAAAAAAATACTGCACATATTTAGAAACCTAAATAATGGTATTAGGTATTCGAATTAAAATTATCAAAAAAATATTTTAACATAAAATTTGTTTTTAAAGCTCTTAGATTAACATACGATAAATTATTTTAAAAATGTCGTTCATTTTGCCGTGATTACTACAAAGCAAAATTTGTCCTACACACTCAGCGGCATGGCGGCATGCCTTCACTTATTATATACCTGCGAAACCCTGAAATGTGTGAAAATTCACACTTCAATTTTTGTTAACAGCAAAACATGCTGAACATGTTTTGTATAATATTTGAAATGAGCAGAAAATAGTGTAGGTTTTTTTGTTTCTTTAATTTTTAATGTAACTTGATATTTAACTAAAACAAGCACTTTGATTGATAGATCAATCATGTTTTTATTATTTCATTATATAGCCCACCAGTATAATATTACATATGATAAATTACATCAATTAACTACAAAAGTAATATCACATCGCCTTAATAACGCATTTAATACTGATTTAATAGCCTTGGAGCGTGGCAAATTTAAACATTATTTTCCTAAATAATAAATATAGAACTGAACCCAGATATAAGCAACATGTTTTTCATTCTGGTGGAACAAATCTTATAAAATCTGTACAAGGATTACTGTTTAAAGCAGGGGTGCTCAAAATAAGCCCCACGGGACACATGTGGATCGCCGGACTCTTAATTAAAACGCGAAGTGCCAAATCGTATTTTAAAAAATTGATGTGAAGTGGAAATTTTCACACATTGCAGGGTTTCGTAGGTATATAATAAGTGAAGGCGGCATGCTGAGTGTGTAGGACAAATTTTACTTTGTAGTAATTACGGCAAAATGAACGATATTTTTTAAATAATATATCGTCTATTAATCTAAGTTAATTTTTTTATATAGAAAGGTTCATTAAGAACTTGAAAATTGCGCCTATGTCTTCCATTGGTTGTTTTAAGTCATATGATCCGCCCCTCTGGTTTCGTATACATGACACATAGAATGAAAATATAATTCCAACAATTCCAACTGGTTATTAAATTTACGCTCTTAAAAATTAAATGCAACATTTGCCAAAATATATTAACTAGAATTTTGACAAAATAAAAATGAAAAAAAAAAAACAAAAATTAAAATTGTCTCCTCTGCCCGGGAGCGAACCCTAGTTTGCTGCATTGCAAGCGAGCAAGCTAAACATTAGACCAGGATACGCCTTCTAGTATAGTGTGTTACATAACTATAAATTTTGTACATCGTCAACCAAAAAACACAAAAAATGCGTTATTTTCCGAAAACATAATCTGATGAAAAATTCCTGTTGTACTATTCCGGTTCACACCAATGTACATTACTTAGAATTTTTTAAGAATTTTAGTTTAAACCATCTGGGCTACAGGGTGTGGAACAAAATTTTTTTTGCACAATTTTGGCATGAAAATAAAATTTTGAACGTTAATCCAAGTACTAAGGGCTTTTATTTGATACCCTACTCAGAATTTTTTTTTTTTTCGATTAGCACATGCATATTTGTTTATATTTTTATGGGGATATGTTTTAATATTTTTCCTATGTGCGGGTCAAAGAGTTGTATAAGCATGCCAAATTTCAACTCTCTAGATTTAGCCGTTTGGCTACAATTTTTACCGAGCAGACAGACAGACAGACGACAAAATGACAGTATAAGCGTTTTTTGGTCATACCTACAAAACCCTAAAAACTGATGAGAACTGTGAATTTTCACACATTTCAGGGTTTTGTAGGTATTTAGAAAGTGTAAGAAGTCAACAGAATGCTGGATGTCTAAGACAAATTTATTTCTATAGTCACATCAAAATCAACAGATTTTTTATAATCATTGTTATTCTATATTTGAGTACTAAGAGCTTCCATTTAATTTGTTTAAACTGAATTTAAATAATTTGCGAATATTACGTCATAGGAAAATGTAAATTAAAAAATCCTAGGGATTTTTTCTGCAAGTCTTCATTAAGTTAATAAGAAATATATTGATAACTGGCTTCTATAGCGGGTTCATATTAAATGCACGTCCTCTATAAAGATTTAAATTCATTTTATTATTCGAACACTCACAAATTACCGAAAATGATAAATATGTATTGATTTAGATTTAACTAAATAACAATTTTGATTATAAAGTGAAGCAGCGTCTGCGAGCGCTCAATGAACGCATAATGTAATTTAAGTCACATTGGCGGTGGGATACTATTGACGTAGATTTCGTCCGCTGCAATATATAGTTTTGTTACACTTCGTAATTTTTCAATTTCTGAAACGTATTTCGCATTATTAACAATGTGCAATTTTTTTTACAAGTATTATACTACTTTAAACGATTTCTTTTTGTCTAAATTAGCCATAATTTAGCCATGAATTAAAAAATAATTAAATTTGTTAACTACACTGTAGAGCATAGGTTCCCAACCTTTTCTGGACCATCGCCCCCTTTACAAGAAGAAGAAAAAAAAACATCCACCATAATAGTTTAACCTGATTAAACTCTTATTTTAATATTTGGTTAAACTTAAAATATTAAAAAAATATAATATATAAAAGAAAATATAATAAACCAAATAGCAAAATATGATTGCATATTATCTATATTTTATCCATCTGTCTATTAGGAATCACAATGTAAAAATTAAAAAGGCCAAATTTAGTAGATTAAAAATATGTTTATAGAAAATTTAAAAATTAACACAAAACTGAATAAGTAATAAAAAAATAATGAGATTTTTGAGGCTGGTGGAGTTTCAATAATTTGTTAATGTCGGGTTCCAATTAATATTTGTTTGATAAAATGTTTATTCATGAAAACGTTTTTTTTTAAGTATTTTATTATTAATTTCTTAAAAGGTACGCCCCATTGACTGCTTCAACGCCCCCCATTTGTCTCTACTCACTACCGCCCCCAAGAAAGGTTCCAGCGCCCACTGGGGGGCGCTACCTTTGCTGTAGAGTATAGTGTGAAGTCTCACCTATTAATCGACTTTGTAGAACAGTAAATGCGGTGAACAACCAAATCGACACCTTCAGCTTCAGCTTTTATTGACTTCTGATGTACTGGCTAATATTAGTTTTTTAACCACTTCAAATTGTATTTCAAATCCTATGTCATATTATTATATTATTATATTCAAATTGTATTCTATATTTTCACATCTGTGCGTATTGAATATAAATTTATTTATTAACTACTTAAACAATGTTAATAACTAGTTAACAATTATTGTAATCTGTGTTGTGCAGTAATTGGGGCGGCTCTATGAGTACGTCCTGTTGTACAGCCTATTCTTAATAAAATTTAAAAAAAATAAAAAACTATTGTTTGAATTACTTTAGATTCTCGTTTTTAAGGTTTCATTGTTAATAGTGAGAGATACGTTTCTGAAAATGAAAAAAAAAATTATCTATATATTCCTTATTAATCTAATGAAGACTTGAATAGGAAGCATACAGTGGGTGGCCAAATTATTAGGGACAGTGCAGATTTTCTGTAATTTTCAAATGAATTTAATGAGGAAATAAGTGGCTTTGGGTCTCGTATTTATTTTTATTCATTAGAGTGCTTTATTTAGAATATAAAACCACATAATTGCTTATTCATAATCATTTATTTTTGAATAAAAAGTGTTAATTTAACAAATTAAGTAAAATCTTAATATTTTGTAATGCCACCCTTTGCTGCGATTGCGGCTTCCAGGCGTTTGGGCATGCTTTCCATGCAGACTTTTGCGTTGTGTCGGAGATTGGGGTTGTGATGCCACTCTCTGATAAGGGTTTCTATAAATTGCCGCTTGGTGGTGATGATTTTTTTGGCGATCTCCCGCTTTTTAAAATAATAATGATACCAGCAACAAGAATATAGAAGAAAAATGATTTAAAAACAATTCATTTTCTCACAAAATGCATTTAAACTTGAAAATTACAGGGGGGGGGGTGCTGTCCCTAATAATTTGGCCACCTACTGTATATGCAGAAAAAAAAAGAATTTTTGGCAAATTATTAAAAAAAAATTGAAAAAAATTATTTTTAAGCTGTTAGTACTCAAATAACGAATAAAAGTTATTATCAGAAAACTGTTGATTTCGATGTGATTATAATGGGTGTTTTTTTTTAGAGGTATAGAACTTTAAATTGCAATAAAACAACGATGGATTATTCGATTGACATGAATTTTTTTTTATTCGAAAGATAATCTTGTGGCATTACATTTTAAATATGATTTCTGGCATATGACCGCCACGGCTGGCTCGGATGTAGTCCAATCTGGACGTCCAATTTTCGATGACTTTTTCCAACATTTGTGGCCGTATATCGGCAATAACACGGCGAATGTTGTCTTCCAAATGGTCAAGCGTTTGTGGCTTATCCGCATAGACCAATGACTTTACATAGCCCCACAGAAAGTAGTCCAGCGGTGTTAAATCACAAGATCTTGGAGGCCAATTCACAGGTCCAAAACGTGAAATTAGGCGGTCACCAAACGTGTCTTTCAATAAATCGATTGTGGCACGAGCTGTGTGACATGTTGCGCCGTCTTGTTGGTATGATTTAATGTAATGCCACAAGATTATCTTTCGAATAAAAAAAAATTCATGTCAATCGAATAATCCATCGTTGTTTTATTGCAATTTAAAGTTCTATACCTCTAAAAAAAACACCCGTTAGAACAAATATTCCTAAACATTCAGTATTATGTTGGCTTCTTACTTATTAATAGAGCCCTGCGCGGATAAGCTTCTCTGTATCCGCATCCGATCCGCATCCGCACATCCATGATCCGCATCCGATCCGCATCCGCAGCTTTTGTAAATAACAAATCCGCATCCGATCCGCATCCGCAAAAATATCCGCACTATCCGCACTACAGGTTTTGCTGTCAGTTTGGAAAGAACTAACATATTTCGCCTGTTTAGGTAATCTCTGCTCTAAAACGCTACTGAAAATGTTTGGATTTACCAGCTTATTTATTACTAACCTAACCTAAGGGACCCCAGAAGTTTTAAGGCCTAGATGCGCTAATAATTTATTTAAATCTAGAGAGAGATAAAAATTTTGGGGGGCCTAAGCGTTCTTTTTCGTAGGGAGTAAGTGGCGTGCTGCTTTTTTTAATATTGAATTTTAAAAAAAATCAGAAAAGTTATTTGATAGAAGGTGCTTCATATTTTTAGGATCAAGTAATTCTCTTACGCCATTTAGCGCATGGCGTTGCAACTTTTTCAAATAGCAATATGTGTCATTTTTCAAATTTTTGGGATCTGCAAGACTTTTTACTTCGGGTAGTATAAAAAAATTGGCAGGTTACATAATAAAATTTTCGAGAAAAAATTATGTAGGTAAATTTTGGTATTTAAATAAAACTTACTAATCAGTTTTATGTAAAAAAAAAACCTTTATCAGATTTAAAAGCCAGAATTAGAGCAGAGGTAGGAAGAATTACGTCGAAAGTGTACCAGGAAACTTTTGTCCAAAATATTATTTTCTATAATATATTCAATAATAAAAAGAAAGTTAAGTTGATTGTCTCAACTCAGTCTTGATCATGGACAATTGTCTTAATAAAAATAACATAAAGTGAGATTGAATGCTACAAAATATCATGTATATACAGACAACCGAAAATAACCGAGGACTGCGTAGTCAGAACACAATTGTTTGTTTCTGCGAAAGTAACCGAAGATTTAATGTTCACGCGGATATTGCGGATAAGCGGCTATGACATTTAATCCGGATCCGATCCGCATCCGCATGGTTTAAATGATAAATTATCCGCATCCGCAGAAAAGTTGCGGATATCCGCGGATAATCCGCGGATACCCGCGGATTTGCAGGGCTCTACTTATTAAATACCTACAAAATCCTGAAATGTGTGAAAATTGAACACTGAACATCAATTTTTAATTATAAATGTATTTTATATTTTGTAGGAATTACTGGAAATGTTCGGTGTACCATATATTGTTGCACCTATGGAAGCAGAGGCTCAGTGTGCATTTTTAAACGCAATAAATTTAACAGATGGAACAATAACAGATGACAGTGATATCTGGTTGTTTGGAGGTCAAACTGTCTACAAAAATTTCTTTAATCAGAAAAAACATGTCTTAGAATACAGAGCGGAAAGAATCAAACAATATTTCAGTAAGTACCACAAAAACTTTAAGATTTTTTATTTTAAATTAATTAATTATTTACCGTTGTATTCCTTTTAATTTATTCAGTTATGTAACCATTTTAATTACTCTTTAACAACGCGTAAGATCATTTTTAATATAACTGTTTTATTTTATTTCAACGTATAATTTATTTACGCATTACTTGAAGGACAATAAGTTTTGAGAAATGAAGTTTTCCTAAGTCTGTTCTACGTTATACTTTTTTGCTTAGCACTACGGATTTTTTACGTAGTGTTGATTGTTAAGTTAATAAAAAGGGAGTAATTTAAATTTTTAATTTTTAACTCTAAAAATTAAAAATTTAATAACAAATTATATAACAAATATTGTTAAGAATAAGAAAACAAATCTTTTATCTAAATGCATTTTTTTGATTGGATAAATATTTGGAGAGTTATGGCGGAAAAACCCCAAAAATTAAAAAATTAAATTACTCCATTATTATTGACTTAACAGCAAAAATTTATATGACAAATATTGTTAAGAATAAGAAGACAAATCTTTTATCCAAATGCATTTTTTTGATTGGATAAATATTTGGAGAGTTATGGCGGAAAAACCCCAAAAATTGAAAATTTAAATTGCTCCCTTATTATTGACTTAACAGCAAAAATATATATAACAAATACTGTTAAGAATAAGAAGACAAATCTTTTATCTAAATGCATTTTATTGATTGCATAAATATTTGGAGAGTTATGGCGGAAAAACCCCAAAAATTTAAAATTTAAATTGCTCCCTTATTATTGACTTAACAGCAAAAAATTATATTACAAATATTGTTAAGAATAAGAAGACAAATCTTTTATCCAAATGCATTTTTTTTTATTTGATAAATATTTGGAGAGTTATGGCGGAAAAACCCAAAAAAAAAACTTAAAAAATTAATATATCTTTTATTATAAAACTTTTACTAGGGTGTTTTAAAGTTTTTCGCTTACTTTTGATCTGTAGTAACACCCTTTAAAAAAGAAATAAGAAGACCGTAAACACCCTGTATATTTTAACGGTGATCTAATAATTTGGAATGTAAAATAATCGAAGGTCGGATAATCGAGACTCTACTGCAGGGGTCGGTAACCTTTTTTACATCGCGGGTCGCGTTTGTTATTTATTTCTACGTCGCGTGCCGAATTTTCAAACAATTTTTTTTTGCGGGTGATAGTTCCTTTTGTAAGTTCTATTTTTTACGATAAATTCTTGTTTACACCGGTTTCCACGTATTTACGTCGGCATAAATCTGCCTAGTGTGTAAGAAGCCTAAAGCAACACGGCAGTAATGTATTGCCTATGCTGGATAAGAAAAGTAAACATTATATTTTCTGTATTTGATGAATAAGTTTATGTTTGATTAATTATACTTTCATACTGGTGGACCACATAAAATTGTTCGGCGAGCCGCATTCGTACCACCGGCTGCCAATTGCCAACTCCTGCTCTGCTGTATTCATTTTTAGGTATTCATCTGTCTGTCTGTCTGTTCGGTAAAAATTGTAGTCAAACGGCTAAACCTTGGCATGCTTATACAACTCTTTGAACCGCACATAGGAAAAATACTAAAACATCTAAAAAACATATCCCCCTAAAAATATAAACAAATACGTGCTCATCGAAAAAAAAATATATATTTTTTTATAATTCTGAGTAGGGTATCAAATGAAAGCCCTTGGTACGTTGATTAACGATCAAATTTTTATTTTTGCAAAATAAATTATTTTGAAGCGATATTTGCCATAATTGTGCAAAAAAATTTTTGTCCCGCACCCTGTAGCCCAGATGGTTTAAACTAAAAATCTGAAAAAATTCTCAGTAATGTACATTGGTGTGAACCGGAATAGTACAACAGCAATTTTTTATCAGATTATGTTTTTGAAAAAAACGCATTTTTTGTGATTTTTGGCTAATACACAAGTTATAGCTTTGTAACACGCTACACTGGAACGTGTATGCTGGTGTAGTGGTTTTTGACGCTGGTTTTTCACCCAAGTAACTCGATCCGAAAGGGATCGAACCCTGCGAGAAGAGACAATATTATTTTTTGTTTTTTTTTTTTATTTTTATATTGTTTAAATTATTTTTTCAAAATTCTAGTTATATTTTGGCAAATGTTGCATTTAATTTTTAAAAGCGTAAATTTAATAACCAGTGGAAATTGTTTAAATTATAATTTAATTCTGTTTTAGCGCAATTTTTTAAATTCTTAATGAACCTTGCTATATAAAAAAAATACTGCACATATTTAGAAACCTAAATAATGGTATTAGGCATTCGAATTAAAATTAACAAAAAAAATATTTTAATATAAAATTTGTTTTCGCATCCAAAATAATCATCATTCACTTACTAAATACCTGCAAAACCCTGAAATGTGTGAAAATTCACATTTCACATCAATTTTTTAGCTTACAGGCTTTTCTCCAACTCACACAACAGTTTCAATATTTGTTTGTTGTTAAAATAAGAAATCAGTATTAAGACTGCAGTAGATGTTCTATTTAAAATGATCAGTATCATATTTTTTATTTTACAGAATTAAGCAGAGAACAAATGATATTACTCGCACTATTGGTAGGCAGTGATTATACAGTAGGCATTCAGGGTATTGGACCAGTAACTGCCTTAGAGATACTAGCAGCCTTTCCACCTGCTAAAAACATAGAGATCAGTTTTCTATCTCAAAACGAACTGATAACTGGCCTAACAGAATTCAAACATTGGTTGCTAGATGGGAGGTCGTATGGTCCTGGAAGGACAACTCTAAGAAGTAAACTTCAAAATATAAATATCATGGACGGATTTCCTAATTTAGAGGTACGTTGAGCAGAAGTATCCGAAATTCCACAACGTGGTGTAATAAAACATATATTTGGTTGATTCCATAAAATTTTATTCGATCTCAACATCGTCACGGCGCTGCAGCCCTTTGTGGACCTTGTCCTCTTGCAAAAGAGCTTTCCAACTTGCTGTATCTCTTACCATCTATTTCCAGCTTTGTGTTCATAATTTCTTCAGTTCTTTTGTGGCCTCATCTATGTATTTCTTTGATCTTTGCAAGAGGTGTTTTCATAAAAGCAGTTTGATCGGGTTGTTCTTAACAAGTGTTGCGATATATCTAATCCATTCTAGTTTGTAGAGCTTGACACAGTATGTGGATCTCAACTGCCTGTACAGGTCAAATAGTTTTCCTCAAAGATTTACCCTTTTTAGAGATTTCTTCAATATTATATCGTCTGTGCCACATTCCTTCTTCTATACAGCCACATATTCTTTCTTAATATATTCCGCTCAAAAGAGTCTTCTAGATATATTTTTGGACGTCAATTGAGGTTAGACTGTAAAAAGAGAAGCTTAAAGATCACATCAATTTTGGCCAAACTGGCCTAGTTCTCACCCAACATTACAATTCAGTCCATACGTGTTCTATTGTGTTTAAGTCGGTATCAACCCAGTCTAGATTTTTAACTTTTATTTCCGTGTGTCAGTCTGTAAAGGCTCCGCGAAATAAGATGCATAGATTAAAGTTTGGCGCAAATAAGATTCCGCCCGTGAATATTTCCTAATGTGATAACATTGGCTTGAATTGTCAGAATGTTCGAAGAAAACTCGCACGATGCGTGATTATTTGAAACACCCCTATTTTATCAAATGTTGTAGGTCCAAAAAAACGCATTTTTTGCGCAGAACACGTGGGAATTTTTCTGTGTTGCGCGGACTCTAACAATCTTAGTTTTATAGCAGGTTGTATTATCTTCTTGAACTGAACATTCGTTACTGTCATAGTTACTACTTGTGGCTGTGAGCATTGAATTATCTAAAATGTTAAGATTATCATCGGCCTTCATTTTAGTATCAATAACAAGCAATGGCTCCAATCCATACCAACAGAAACAATTCCACTTAGAGCGACATTTGCTACATTTATGCCCGGTTGCATAAAAGTATTAAAACTAGATGTAAACTAAAATTCGATGTAAAACACAAAATTGCCTATCAACGCATTGGGTTGCTAGGCAGTTTTCACAATTTTATTTTTCCAAATACGTAAAACCTCTTATTAAGGAACTCCTATTGAGATGGAAGATGTAGATTAATTCTTGGTACCATTTTATAAGTTCATCAAAAATATAATTATTTTTTTCTTGATAGCGGTTTTTTTATGTTACTAAACACGGTTTTGATTAATTTAGTGATTTTATTTTCTACATTTAACAAAAAGGAAGACATTAATATCAATATCTCAGATTTGAATTTTGTATGACAAATCACGTTTTGGATAAACGAGTTGTAACGAGTTGTTTTGTTGACTTTAACGAGCGACGAACTTTAAAACTGGCGAGAGAGTTGAAAGCGTAATTCAGTCCGGGGGTCTATCTGTAAGCTTGTCGACATTTCTTTTTACAGTGTTCCGTCAAAGATTCCGACAGTACAATATGCTATGCATAAAAGTTATAGAATAGACCTCCCCGCGATTCTGAAAGTGCCATTATGTTAGGGTAATTTCTCCCAGAGTAGTGTTCACCGTGGAAGAACCGATTTAAAGCTGTCTGTGTTCATACACCGGCGAAAAAGGGCAACGATTTTAAGAATGTCAATTAATTTTTACAATCGATCAATTGACCATTGAACATTGATAACGGATCGTTAAAACGAGGGTTTACTATATTTTAAAACATTGTGTTACAGGTTGTGCGAGCGTACCTTCAACCGGAAGTAGAAACCAGTAAAGATACCTTCTCGTGGGGTAAACCCGATATAGTCGGCCTCGTAGATTTTGCCAGAGAAAAATTTGGTTGGACCAGATTGAAAACTGAAGAGATTCTAAAACCGATAATCAAAAAAATAGAAGACACAGGAAAACAAAAATCTATCAGAGACTATTTTGGTGTCAAACATAAAATAGACGCAACAATAGATGACACAAACTTGAGTAAAAGAGTAAAAATAGCTATAAACAAAATGGGAAAAACAAGAGAAGAACTGAAAAAAGAAGAAGAGGAACAAAAAAAGAATAAAGGGAGGAAAAGGAGAGTAAACCTAATGAAATTAAGTAAAGATCTGTTAACAGACAATGGAAATAATGAAGCAGGTTCATCTGAAAAACCTACTGAAACAAAAAAAGTACAAGACGAAACTGTTTCTGAAACAATTGAATCAAATGTGGTGGACACAGGTCTTATTGATTTAAGCATAAGTAAAAAGCTAAAAACAGCAGTAAATAAGTTGGATAAAAACGAGAAAGAATTGGCGAAAGAAGACGAAGAACCAAAGAAAAGAGGGAGAAGAAAAAAGAGTGTCAACCTAATGAAATTAAGTAAAGTCAATGAAAATAATGAAACAGATTCATCAGGAAAACCTACTGAAACAAAAAATGTACAAGACGAAACGGTTTCTGGAAGCATTGAATTAAATGTGGAGGATACAGATTTTATTGATTTAGGCCTAAGTAAAAGGATAAAAACAGCAATAAATAAGTTGAATAAAAACGAGAAAGAAGTAGCGAAAGAAGGCGAAGAACCAAAGAAAAGAGGCAGAAGAAGAAGGAATTTGATGGAATTAACACCAGATTTATTAAAAGAAGATTCTGATAATAAGGATCTATCGGAAATGTCAACTGAAATAAAAATCTCTAATGTAGATGATATAAATTTATCAGCAACAACCAGCAATACTACGGAATCACAAAACAGAAGAGTTAATTTACAAAAACTAAAGGAGTCACAGAATTCCACGGAATTTAAAAAGAAAACTGAACCAAAACCAAAGGTACAAAGAACTAGGAGAAATGAAGCATCTAAAGAAGAAATACCACAGAGGGAACGAGATAAGATAAATGCTCTTAAAACAAAATTGAGGGCTATTGAAGTTTACAGAAAATCTAAGATTGATAAATCTTCTGCGAAGAAAAAGAAAAATATTAGACAACCAAAAGAAGATGCTGGATTGTCTGAAAGTAGTGATAGTTCATAGTTTCTTATTATTTTATCGTTTGGTGATTCGAAACTAACTGTAATAGTAAATATTTTTTATTAATTTTTGTTACTATGTTTTGCGGGTCAAAACGTTGTAAAATAATTACATATGAAAATGAGTAATTACAGTCGATTTTTTTTTATAAAGAGAATCATGTCATCAATCAAAGACATACATATATACATTGTATTTACTCAAATGTACGGATATTACATGGTTACCTAAGTATGCCGTACGTCACACTACCATCCATATGTTGAAATTTGTCTGAATATTACGTGCGTTCGGCATAAGCTAATATCTACACATTCTGCATAATTTAAGTTAGAAACGTTTGGCATAAAATTTCTGTGTGCTCTGTGCTGCACGAAGATCGTTTGGCAAATATAGTGCAGTGCAATTTGTGTTGCACAGTCGTCACAAGTTCAGATCGTGCGGCAATCTGTGCAATAGTGTTTTTATAAACGGTAAAAATATAAATTATTCATTATATCAAGATATT
The DNA here is from genome assembly GCA_963971575.1 of Liopterus haemorrhoidalis. Taxonomy (NCBI): domain Eukaryota; kingdom Metazoa; phylum Arthropoda; class Insecta; order Coleoptera; family Dytiscidae; genus Liopterus; species Liopterus haemorrhoidalis. The sequence goes on along the minus strand of OZ020611.1, from coordinate 156,603,237 downwards.
GTTTATGCCTGCAGCCTTTTCAAAATAAATAGTACAGACCTGAGCCTCATGATGGAACATGTAAATACACTCAAAAAGACTCAACATTTTCTGGATAAAAGCGGAAATGTACTTTAAATTGATTTGTAGTCATGTTTGGAACAGTACTCTGCAGTGGCGCACCCAGGGGGGTGACCGGGAGCCCAGGCCTCCCCTAAGAACGAAGCAAATAAAAATAAAAACACAAACACACTAGAGATAAGCAGTGATGGGCGCGTAAGTTACATGATGTAAGTTACCCCATTGTTGACGCGTAAACAATTGATGTAAAGTAAACACAAAAACTCTTGTAAACAACGTAAACAATGATTTAGACATGCGCACTTGTTTTGAATTACAGAACCTCATTATCAATACATTTTTAAAAATAATAAAATTTTAATGAAACGATTTTAAATGAAAAATTAAGTATATAAAATTAGGACAAGCCAATATACATATTAATAAAAATCGAATTTGCATCATTATACAGGTGTTACATACAAATTAGTAAATATGAATATGAAAAATAAAAAACTTTTTTCTTTAAAAAATTTTTAAAGAAAAATCTAAATCAGTCTAATTTTTTTAATAACAAAATAAATTTTACCTTTAAGAAAATCATCCTATATTTTTTAATAACGAAAAGATTCATTGCAAATTTTGCATAACGCCCTATATTTTCTTTCATTAAAACAAAACCTAGTTCTTCAGAACTATTCGGTATCTTCCACTATTTTTTTAATAAATTTATTGTTTTGAACTGAATATACTTGTTCATTAACTCTCTATTATTCGTATTAAATAACTAAAACTAACCTCATTATTTGATAGTTTACAAAGTTTACATTGTTTACATTGTTGACAAGTTTGCCAATTGTTTACATAAGTTTATACGTAAACGTAAACAATTAAAGTTTACGTGTAAACGCCCATCACTGGAGATAAGTACCCTTTTTTTTAGGTCATCACTTTATATTTCCGAAGCGAGGACCTTTTTTTTTTAGATCACTTGGAATTTAGAAGTGTGAACCTTATTTATAATATAAATAATTTTATCTTCCGCCCCCTCCCCAACAAAAATTCCTGACTCTCTGCATATGCGCCACTGACTCTCTGCATATTCAAACACTTTTTCCAAAATATTTTCTGGTTTGGAAAATTCTTCTAAATTGTCTTCCTCATCAAATAAAATTTCTTTTGTATTACTTAAAAGCATTCCAAAACCTTCATGCGTCATTTTTATATTATCGTACAAAACAAGTAGCAGGAGACAGACTTCATGTAATCAAACACACGTAATTTATTTGTTTACAAAAAAAGGGTTAGAATATCAAGAATAACTGCACAATCTGAACAAAGCGTTCGTCTTTGACTTTCTTGCACAGTGTGCACAGTGATCACGTGACAAAAAAAACTTGCACGACACAGAGTTAACACTGCACAGTTATGCCGAACGCACATTATGTAAACATAATTGTCTACGTTAGCACGTTTTGTAATATATATTAAAAATTGTAAATCACTGTGTATATATTTTAAAATGAATAGTTTTCTGTTATTAAGTTTTCTGTTGAGAGGGAAAAAAATGGATGTTAAGAGAAAATCCATTAATTCATATCAAAATCAAATTAAAAAAGATTTAAATTTAAGTCTTGTATTGTATTTTTTAGTTTTATTTTTGATTTGAATCTCTGAATGTTAGAAATTAAAATTAGTATTTATTATTATTTTACAAGCATACTAGAATAAATCTAATGTTAATTTTATGAACCTAGTTCATTATTTTTACAAAAATTATTACTTATAAAACGTGATGGGAAGAACAAAATGGGAAGAAGTTTATGGTTTTTTAGCCGCTGGTGATAAATGAATAAGCGCACAGGTGAGAAAATAACTGCAAAATATGGAAACAGCAACAATTACCTCCGAGCAGATCAATTAAATTTAAAAGTTCGCAATGAATTTTGAATATAAATCATTAATTTGTTTCCTTTTATTTTACATTTGTAAAAGTTAAGGAAAAGTTACGAGTACAATCTTTAACTATCGAAAGACTGAACTAAAGGTTGATTTCATAAATTATTCGATGAGTTGTGTGCGTATCTCAAGAAGTTTTTCGATTAAGTTTGATGAATTATTGTCCATAGAATCAAAGTAACGTACCAGCATATCGTAACTAAACCCTTATCAAGCTGGTCTCACATTGATACAATCAATTTAGGACAGCTTTAGGACAGACAATATCAAATTGGTTCGCCAAATTTCGTACAGGTAACTTAAAAACCAAAAAAAAAAAAAAACTGGCTTATCGATCACAGCAGAAATATACTGCAACCAACTGGGCGAAATGATGCAAAAACTTAAAGAAAAAAGGCCTAGATTGGTCAACAGATCGACTCCTATCTTGCATGATAATGCTAGACCACACACTGCACAAATGACTGTGACAAAACTACAGGAATTGGATTTGGAACTTCTTCCTCATCCTCTATACTCACTAGACCCAGCCCTCACTGACTACATCTTCTTCCGCAATTTGGACAACTTTTTAATAGGAAAACAGTTTAATTCCGACAATGCTGTAAAACTGGCCTTCCAGGAATTAATTGACTCTCATCCGCCAGGGTTTTATACCACCGGTCTGAACAACCTGCCGCTTAAATGGCAAAAATGTATAGACAATATGGGGGCATACTTTGATGAATAAAATAATTCCTTATATTTTTAAGTTATCCACCAACTTTGCCTTTTTTTCTACAAATTTCATCCTTGACGACCTAATATATACCTGTTGTTTTGTCTACTTCTATTAATTATTTTTCGGTATCATAATATTCCTCCATTCTTAACTAAATAATAATACATCGAATAAGTGTTCTCGATAAGTTCACATAAACACTCTTATACCTGTTCACATTTGTTTCATTGTTAATTTATTTTATTTTAAAATTTAGTATTCTGCTTTAATAATGCTGGATTGTAAAGTTGAATTTTAAAACAAAAATAGTCCAAAAATTAGATAGGTACTAGTCCACAAAAAAGGAATGAAAATCTTATATTATTTTAATTTATTTTAAACCATATGCAAGGTTTAAAAGATAGGTATTTCAGAAATATCTCATATTTTAGTTCGTAATATTTAAAAAGTAATTAATTTTATTGTTTATTACTTGGTCGCACAAAATTTCTAATTTTGTTCTATAGTTCGTTCAAACGTTAGAATGCAGTACTGCTCTTATGGGAAATGGGAGCGATGTTGTAAAAGTGTCAAATATGTCAATAAACAATGAACCCACAATAATATGCGTTATTTTATATTCTTTTGTTGATGATTTATTCAAATTAAATGGAAAAAGTATCAGGGAAAAATGATTAACCATTTGTGCTGTGTTTTCAACGACCAGCGCGATTTACAGCTGGCAGCCTCGCCCAGGAAGAAAAGGATAGTGTTATTAGCAGAACCCATTAGAGCAGAGTTTCCCAAACTGTGCTCCGTGCGGGTCTACTAATGCTCTGCGATCTAGTGTATATATATTGTATTCTAGTGTGTATATATAGTATATATATTGACACATAGGTAATCCTAGGTCAAGATTACGACATCTAGACATTGTGACGCTCAGTTGTCTGATTAAAAAACTATTTGTCAGCGTCTGACGTATGTGGCCTAATTACGAAATGCATTAGGAAATTAGGATTAGGAAATATTTGTCATGACGAATGAATATTGGAACTGGGTTAACCTTCGGTACAAATGGATGGATGTCGCAGAATATTGAGGCAGAGGAACGTAGCCAACTCCTTGGTTGTCACCGACTCCAGATACTTGTACCGCTGGTGAGCCAAGCAAATAGTCACCATGTGAGTGGGAGAAAACTTCTCCAAGCTCCTCGACTCCCTGATAGGTAGCCCCCGCTTCGGAGATAGGTCCAAGCCGATCCTGGCCAACACGGGGTGGACCGAAGACTCCATGGGCAAATTCATACCATACTTTGTAATTTGGATTTAAAATTAATAAATTTGTATTGTTAAAACCAGGAGTTGTCTTTCAATCAAGCCACCCACGTGACAATATAGCAACGACAGTGCAACGCGACGAATTCTCGTGAAAATGCTCCACGGCTCAAAAAGTTTGAGAAACTCTGCATTAGAAATTATGAAAAGAAAGAGTTCATATTCACATAAATTGCGTATAGGGCTGACCGAAAGAGGTGGAGGGGAGACGGGAGATTTTATTTATAAAATCATAAAATAACATTAAAACTAATTTTTAATTCTAAATAAACATAAAATTAGTTTCATTATTACATATTTTTTAATTTTCTTATTTAATTATTTTTCCTAGAGCGTCCTGACAATTTAATTTTCCGTCTACTTATAGCTGTAGGTTGCACAGGAATTCGGCCTCTTCTATTTCGACGAGAGGTACCTAAAAAATAACGTTAAAACATAAATTACACATTGTATCATTGAGATGCACTGTAAACATAGCTAATGCAAATGTGTTACATGCTGACACAAATGCTGAAGATGTTTTGATGTTTTTTAATCGAGGCTTAAATTTTGATATACAATCTTACTCCTAACGGAGAGTTTGTTAAAAAAAATCGAACTTTGAAGATATATCTTTTATATCAGAGCGACCTTCTCTTAAAATTTCTTCCATTCCTTTCTCCTGATTTTTATCTGCAGCATTTGCCTGGACATACATACTCATTGTCTCGTTTTCAAAATATTTTTTATTCATTGGCTCAACCTTTTTACACCCATAAAAAGGTGCTAAAAAATCATTTAAGGCATTTTTTTCCGGTCGCAACGAGTTTTTAATAATTTTGCTGTCTATTCTTTTAAAATATCCTCTGATTTAATGACACAACAAACCCAATCAATATGTTTGCATATATTACCTGTTCTGCCAAAATCACATGTACAACTTAATATTTCACTATTAACAATGTATACTAACGCTGGAATGGATTCACTTGGAACAGTATGAATAGAATTAGATAGTGACTGAATTTTTGTTATTATTCCCGGAGAAGGCACTCTGATATCCCACCAAATATATTTTTTCTTGACCTGTTATTTGCAGCATCTAACAGTCTATTTTCATAGTATGTTACAAATTTTATTAAATAAAAAATCGATCATTTGAAGGGTTCGGGAGTAAAACATGTTAAGTAACAACACTGGTGTTTCCGAGCTAACAGCATGTAAATCATTTTAAGTAAACCCTCTATTATTCTTCTTTCTTATTTATGTCCAGCGTAGTTAATAATATTAAATAAATAATATATATAAATGTATCAATATCAATACATCAATAAAACTTAAAATTGAATTTACTACAATAGATAAAATTGATAGTTAACACGTTTTACTCCCGAACCCTTCATTTGTAGTAGATTAAAAGCTTAAATTCTATCAAAATTAATTTTAATGTTATTTTATGATTTTATAAATATAGTAATTTATTCAAAAATAAAATATATGCATTTTAACTTGTAAAAGGAAAGCAGCTAATATTCGGGCGAGAATAATATGTTTACATTACTACCATTTTCACAATAATTCACCACTCATCCAGGTGTAGGAGCTCGCCCCCTGGCATCGGCGATTAGCCTCGTTGCAGAAATAGGCCGATGTAAAATAAATAAATAATAAAAAAAAATGCAGGTGTTTATTCAATAAATTTAACTTGGAAATTTAAAATAATACATCACATAAATTTATTGCCAAATATTTTGTGTCTGTTTTTATTTATCATAACTATGGAATACATTTTTTTCTCTTTAAAATAATTTGTTATTTATTTGCAGTCTCAAATTATGTAAAAGTGATTTTACATAATTTTTTTTATTTTCGGTAACTTTTTTCAACTTATTATTGTTGTTATTCAACAATTACAGAAGGCGCTCGGTTATGTGAATTAATTTCATGTTTATAGTACATTAAAATATTTTTGGCAGCTAAGCATTTTACTAATGCATTTTCTGTGCATTTTAGCATACCAGTAAGTCATCATTATCGAAAATATATCTTTGGTTTCAATGAATATTCTTATTAAATACTATTACAGTCTCCGATGAACTTATTTAACTGTTCATGATTATTTTCATAGTCTTCAGTTATTATCATCGCATAGTACTCTATTTTTAGAACCTAAAGTGTTAAATTTTGACTGTTCAATTTAGCAGATGGTTCATTTTTAGTATTCACATAACCGAGTGTACTGGTATTAATCATAAATTAGTTTATAATTGTTATATTTCTATTTTCTAATTGTTAACGGAATTGTAGGTCTCTCATATTTGTGGCATCTTGATTTTTAAGCCCCAAATCTTTCGTATATTTGGATAAACTAAAGTTCCATCGTGATTGAGGTTGTGCCAGCATTCTTAGAGAAGAATTTACCAACAGTCTGCAGATATGGAGACAAAAAGCCATCGGATGAAGGAAGCTGAGGACACGAGCAAAATTATGTTGGATGGGATTTAGAAGTGTACAAGCAGAGGGATTTCTAGGAGACTCTGCGACAGAGGTAAATAAGCTTTTTGTTATTTTTATTTTGGAACTTCCTTGGCCTTGCAGTTAGAAGGTTGCCTGTCCAAATTTGGATTAACTCAAAAACGGTCTTAGGTTCAAAGTTCTGAGAAACATTTGAGTTCTCATTTTGGAGACGGACTTTGCTAGAAATTCCGAGATAGACGCTGGGTTCAAAATTCAGACACAGATGCGGATTTTAATTCAATAATAAGATTTTTTCATATGTATGAGCAAGGCAAATTTACAATTAAATTTTCAAAAAATTCAGAGTAATATATACATTAATGTGGACTTGAATAATGCGCTTGGAAATTTTTATTGGATTATTTTTTAAAGTAAATCAAGTAAATTTAAAATGTTACATTTTTACCTTATTGAAGGAAAAGCCCACATATTTAAAAAATCAATACTGTCTATTTAAATAAATTATTTTTATCATTTTTTATTTTAATGTAAGATATTTGTTTTAGGAGTGATTGGGCGCTGAAAACTTCAGTATCTTCATGAATGTGGGGATTTATTGTTGTATCCAAGAAGAGACTGCGGAAACCATCTCCGTGATGGCATTGGAAACCTAGTCACCAGCCTCTTTATATGACCAGAGGAAACGGTCGTCTTCGTATCCTACCTATCAGCCCTTCCAGTTGGGCCAGAAGCATTCATTTGTTGCAGTACTGCCCGGTTCTTCACACTACCTGTGCGGGTGACCTGGCAAACTTGTCCGACCTGGTTCTCTGGGTGCCAGAGTGTTCTGGGTTATGCGATACCATCTGTCCCCACCTTACCTCTCGTGCCGAGACCATAAACTTCTCGTTTAGAGATTATGTAACTTTAATCATGACAAGGATTAGTAATAATTCACCCTCGGTTGGGATTTTTATGCACATCACTGAGACTGTTTCTGCAGTCTCTATGACAACAGGGACCAGTATGTTCCAGTATAGACCGAAACGAAGGTCCAGATTGATGAAGTATGGAGTACGCAGTTCTTCCGGGTGTTGCAGTCGTTAAACTGCCTCAACGCTGAGACAGGGATTTTATATAGATACACCAGAATAAAAGTGTATTAACTCGCATTATAACAAATTTACAGAAAAGCAAATTGAATAGCAAATTCTAGTACCATCATGGATTTAATATTATTAATGCAATATTTCTAATACAATTAAAAATAAAAAATTGCATTTGAAAGAGGAGTTACTTTACTGTAGATCTTTCAATAAAAATGTAATTTTATGGAAAAATGGGGTTAATACACTTTTATTCTGGGGTACCTACACATATTTAAGGCAATGAAACGTAATATTTTAGGGAGATTATTTCTGATTTCAACTCGAAAGATTTTCAATTTGTTTTTAAATACGATTTATCCAATACGGATATTTTTTGATTTATTCTGAAAGTAACCTTGCGCTTTTTTGAAATTAAACGTTAGGAAGATAATATCCAATTTTTTAAAATAATTTAAAATTAGTTGGGCAACTAATCAGTCATATCTTAATGTTTTAGAAATATAGCTAGTTAAAATATTTGATGCAAAGTACTGTAGGCTATTTGTACTTTTTTAGAAATTTAAAATTAGTTTTACAACTAATCAATATTCTTTTTTTTTCGAAATATAATGTTAATTTGAAAACTCGTTAATAATATTCATTTGCTTTTAAATTAAAAGTTAGTTTGGAATATAATAATACCTATTTTTAGGGTTTTGTTGGTATGACCAAAAAACCCTTATACCGTCATTTTGTCGTCTGTCTGTCTGTCTGTCTGTCTGTCTGTTCGGTAATAATTGTAGCAAACGGCTAAACCTAGAGAGTTGAAATTTGGCATGCTTATACAACTCTTTGACCCGCACATAGGAAAAATACTAAAACATCTAAAAAACATATCCCCATAAAAATATAAACAAATATATGCTCATCGAAAAAAAAAATTATTTGTTTAAAATTCTGAGTAGGGTATCAAATGAAAGCCCTTGGTACGTGGATTAACGATCAAATTTTTATTTTTGCAAAATAAATTATTTTGAAGCGATTTTTGCCAAAATTGTGCAAAAACATTCTTGTCCCACACCCAGTAGCCCAGATGGTTTAAACTAAAAATCTGAAAAAATTCTAAGTAATGTACATTGGTGTGAACCGGAATAGTACAACAGAAATTTTTGATCAGATTATGTTTTTGGAAAAAAACGCATTTTTTGTGTTTTTTTGGCTAATAATGTACACAAGTTATAGCTTTGTAACACGCTACACTAGAAGGTGTATGCTGGTCTGGAACCCTGCAAGAAGAGACAATGTTATTTTTTATTTATTTTTTTTTGGAATTATTATATTGTTTAAATTATTTTTTCAAAATTCTAGTTATATATTGGCAAATGTTGCATTTAATTTTTAAAAGCGTAAATTTAATAACCAGTGGAAATTGTTTAAATTATAATTTAATTCTGTTTCAATGTACTCGAAATCAGAGGCGAAGCTTATAACAACCAATGGAAGCCATAGGCGCAATTTTTAAAATTCTTAATGAACCTTACTATATAAAAAAAAATACTGCACATATTTAGAAATCTAAATAATAGTATTAGGCGTTCGAATTAAAATTAACAAAAAAAATATTTTAATATAAAATTTGTTTTGGCATCCCAAATAATCATCATTCACTTACTAAATACCTGCAAAACCCTGAAATGTGTGAAAATTCACACTTCACATCAATTTTTTTAATTTAAAATTATTTTGAAAACTAATCAATAATTTATAAATGTTTTTTAAATTATTTTTTAAATCTTATTGAATATTTAATTTTGGTGCGCAAACTATCGATAATACCCATTGTTTGTTTCTTTTAATAATAAGTTAGTTTTGAAACAACAATTAATATCACTTTTTTAATTTATAATTATTTTGGAAATCAAATTATAACTTATAAACTGATCTATCATGAATTTAATATTATGAAGTAAATGGACAATATACTGATGGACTGACAATAATTGAAATTATTTCACGATTTAGTGTTTCTTTTATGAATGATTTTGTAAATTTATTTTATGAACTAGAGGTACCGTAGCTCTGTAAGGTGGTTATCTATGGAGCACATACTCGGGTTCAATCCCCGGACACCGCTACCGAATTAACATTCCACACTCCTGTGCACTCAGCTCAGGGACTGACTCAGCTCTCATTTCATAATTAAAATGAGTGTTTATACAGAGATAATAGGACCAGAAACTTCACTTAGGCGTTGGGTACCTATTACTTGTTTATTATTTATTTAATTAATTGATAATTTAATATTTTTATTTACCATTTTAATTTTTAACAATATAGTAGTTAAATATATTTCCTGTGTAGAGTGTAAGGGCCCCATTTACCAGGTTTGGGCCCACCTGGTAAATGTTTACACCTTACGTGAGAATTTTTTTGAAAAGTAATATTTTTCTAATTGAAGTATTACATAATATTGTCAAATAAATAAATAAATAATAAATATTGAGTTGGATATGTCGGTAAATTAATTAGGATTTTTAATGAAAAATAAATTCAGATTATGATTAGTTGACAAATTTAAATACCTTGAAAAAATAAAATTATTTTGACAGTAAATGAATTGGTAAATTTTTGGAAAAATAATTTCAAGTTATGATTAGTTGACAAATTAAATTTAAATATTGTGAAAAAATAAAAATATTTTGACAGTAAATTAATTGGGTAAATTTTTGGGAAAATAATTTTAAGTTATGATTAGTTTACAAATTAAATTTAAATATTTTGAAAAAATAATTTTATTTCGACAGTAAATTAGTTGGTAAATTTTCTGAAAAATAAATTCAAGTTATGATTAGTTGACAAATTAAATTTAAATATTTTGAAAAAATAAAATTATTTTGACATTAAATTATATCTATTGATTTATATGGTATAAAAAACAATATTTGAAAATATTTTGAGTTGAAATATTTGAAATGATCTCCCTTATTATTATAAAGCATTGCATTTATGTATTTATATTTTGGTGGATATTTTGTAAAAATTATTGTTTATGTAAAAATTAAAATGTATATGAATGTGGATAGAAATGCATGGGGGAGTTATTCTTCCATGCATTCCTATCCAAAAGACAGACTGGATCCTCGTTTCTTTGTTAATATCCTGTGTATTTGAGTTATTTTTAATAGCCCAAATTATTCCATTTTCAAAAATTATCTTTGCAATTTTTTATCTTTGCAAGTTTTTGAGAAATGGGAGTCTTAACTGTAGAAATTACCAGTAATAGACAAGCCTGCTTTTTTTTAAATATAAAATTTTCACTTTTCTATATTTTCCAGTTTTTGAAAATCTTTAGTTTATATGGACATGTGTTCGAAAAAATAGCTGTAACCCGTTTTCAGGTAACCGAAAAAATCTAAAAAAATCATAGTTAATAGAAAAAGGTATGATCTTTCCAGATATTTTTACAAATTTGATTTATCTTTCTTCATTTTTGAGATGTGGGATCATTTGTAAAAGTCACTACCTCTGAGAATGGTACCCAAAAAAAAAAAAAATGAAAAAATTCAAACATATAGATAAAGTGCTGTCCTTTTCAGAAATTTAAATATTTTTTTATTACCTATGTAATTTACGTGAAAATTAATTTTAAAAAATACGTAAAGTGGGGCAGTAGAAAAATAACTATAGACCTTGCACCCGTACCCCAAAGAATTTGTAAAAATTGCCAGTGATAGACTGAAGTCTGCTCTTTTCAAATATTTAATCTTTAATTTTATATATTTTTCAGTTTTTGAAAAATTTTAGTTTAAATGAACACATGTTTGAAAAAATAGCTGTAGCCCTTTTTCTGGTACCCGAAAAAATCTGAAGAAATCATAGTTAATAGAAAAAGGTATGATCTTTCCAGATATTTTTACAAATTAGATTTATCTCTCTTCATTTTTGAGATGTGGGATCATTTGTAAAAGTCTCTACCTCTGAGAATGGTACCCAAAAAAAAATTGAAAAAATTCAAACTTATAAAGTGCTGCCCATTCCAGAAATTTGAATATTTTTTTATTACCTATGATAATTTCCGTGAAAATTAATTTTAAAAAATACGTAAAGTGGGGCAGTAGAAAAATAACTATAGAACTTGCACCCGTACCCCAAAGAATTTGTAAAAATTACCAGTGATAGACTGAAGTCTGCTCTTTTCAAATATTTAATCTTTAGTTTTATATATTTTTCAGTTTTCGAAAAATTTTAGTTTAAATGAACATATGTTTGAAAAAATAAATGTAGCCCTTTTTCTGGTACCCCAAAAAATCTGAAAAAATCACAGTTAATTGAAAAAAGCATGATCTTTCGAGATATTTTTACAAATTTGATTTATCTTTTTACATTTTTGAGATGTGGGATCATTTGTAAAAGAGTGTCTAACACTATAAATGGTGCCCCCAAAAAATTGAAAAAATTCTAACTTGTAGACAAAGTCGTGCTCTTTTCAGAAATTTTAATAACTTTTTACTATCTAGGATAGTATTGGTAGAAATTAATTTGTAAAAATACATTGAGTGGGGCAGTAGAAAAATAACTGCACCTGTGCTTTTGCACCCGTGCCCCAAAGAAATTGTAAAACTTAAAAGTAATAGACTGAAGCCTGCTCTTTTCACATATTTAATTTTCAAATTTTTATATTTTTTTAGTTTTTGAAAAATTTTGGTTTAAATGAACACATGTTCGAAAAAATAGCTGAAGCTCTTTTCCTGGTACCCCAAAAAATCTGAAAAAATCTTTGGTTAAAATTTTTTTTAGTTTTTGAGATGTGTGATCATTTGTAAAAGGGTCCTGAACTCTGAGAATGGTACCCCAAAAAATTTGATAAAATTCACACGTTCATAGATTCATTCATAGATTGGAGGGTGCCCTTTTATAAAATTTTATGAGATCACTATTACCACTCTTAGATTTTGAAAAAAATGCAATTCTAAATTAGCATAAAGTGGGGCAGTAGAAAAATGACTGTAGTTATTGTACCCCTACCTCAAAAAAATTAAAAACATCATGAATTTGCTTGTCTTAGGCCTGTCCTTAAAAAAAAAAATCAATCCCAAATTTTTAGCTTTTTTAGTTAAAAAAAATAAATAATACTTTTAACGAACACATGTTCACAAAAAGAGCTTTAGTCCTTTTTTCGGTGCCCCTAAAAATCTGAAAAAATCACCACTAATATTATAAGGTTAAGGCTTTTCAGATATACTCATAAAATGTATTTATGTTGATTAGTTTTTGAGATATGAGCTCATTTATAAAAAGGGTTCTAGCTCGCAAACTGGTACCCCACAAAAATTGAAGAAATTCAAACTTATAGACTAAGAAATTCTTATTTCAAAAACCTTAAGAGATTTGTGTTATCTCTTTTAGTTTTCGAGAAAATTCATTTTTTAAATGTATTTAAAGGGGGTAATTGAAAAGTTACTGTAGTTTTTATTTCTGGCTGCTCAAAAAATGTATAGCTAATGGTAGATTTAAATATACTGTTTCTAAAATTATTGTCATGTCATTATGTATTTTTATATACAACTTGTACTTCATTTTATCACATGTATATTTGTATATTACACTTTAATTCTTAATAAAAATATAGAACTAATGTTGTGTTTTCTTCCAACAACCTACACCTCCCTTAATGTTTCACTGTGACACTGAAAAAACGCTGAAATAAGGTAAGTATAAATGAAATATTTAAATGTATTTGTATATTACACTTCAACTATTAATAAAAATATTGAAATAATACTGTTGTTTTCTTCTTAAAACCTACACCCATTAATATTTCAGAGCAATCCGGCAAAAGGTGTTGAAAGTGAGTTTCTGAAAATGACGTTTTCTTCCAACAACCTGCGCCCCCCTTTAATGTTTCAGGACACGGAAATAAGGCAAGTATGAATAAAATATTTAAATGAAATGTTTAAAAACCCTGTGGCACTGAAGGATGTAAATTTGATCAGATTGGGATTTGAACCCAGAACCCTCCGTCCCTATTTAATAGACAATTGTTTTACCACCGAGCTACGTTCCGTGGTTTTGTTATGATACCACCAATTCAACACTTCTGTGCTCTGGGTTGCATAGCAATGTCCATTCGCTAGTTCTGCAAACAAGAAACACGGTTTTATTTGAGTAAAATGAATTGTGTCCGGCGATTTGGTACCAGGAGACTAGGAATGCAAAGAGGTAGCTAAGGGATTATCTCGAGAACTACAAGGGCTAGAGCCTCCAGATTTGGCACAGTTCTTCAATAGGGCCCTTAGTATATGCTATTAAAATTTCATCCCCATAATTCTTAAGGTTGGGGGTGTTATTAAGCACTTTTTATATCTCACAACCTTTATAAGTTTGAGGGTTGGTTTTCGGTACATAGGTACATCATGACCTACAGACCCTACAACCATCAAGGGTGCCCAAAAACCCTTATAGTTTATGAGATATTTAATTAATAATGTTCAGTGACGTCATATATTAGAGCGAAATTTTTATTTTATTTTATTAATAACTCAAAAACCATAAAGGTTGTAGGGAAATAAATTTTAAGGGTTGAAATTAGGGGATGAAAATTATAAGAGTATATTTCAAGTGTTCTACTACCCCTATACAGCAATATCATCCACCTAATTTTTCGAATATTTTATCCGTGAAAAAAACTGTTCTAACACATTTCAAAATATCCAGAGATTTGCTACCAGGAGACTAGGAATGCAAAGAGGTAGCTAAGAGTTTTTAGGGATTATCTCAAGAACTACAAGGGTTGGAGCCTCCAGATTTGGCAAGTCCTTTCACTAGGGCCTTTAGTATATTCTGTTAAAATTTCATCCCTTTAACCCTTAAGGGAGACGTGATATTAAGTGTTTTTTATATCTCGCAACCCTTAAGAATTAGGTGGTTGGTTTTCGGTACATACTTAGTATAAGATCTTAGGACCCTACAACCTACATGGGAGCCCTACAACCTTTATGGTTTTTGAGTTATTAATAAAATAAAATAAAAATTTCGCTCTAATATGTGACGTCACTGAACATTTTTAATTAAATATCTCATAAACTATTAGGGTTGTTGGGCACCCTTGATGGTTGTAGGGTCTGTAGATCATGATGTACCTATGTACCGAAAACCAACCCTCTAACTCAGAAAGGTTGTGAGATATAAAAAGTGCTTAATAACACCCCAACCTAAAGAATTATGGGGATGAAATTTTAATAGAATATACTAAGGGCCCTATTGAACAGCTGTGCCAAATCTGGAGGCCCTAGTCCTTGTAGTTCTCGAGATAATCCCTAAAAACTCTTAGTTAACTCTTTGCATTCCTAGTACCAAATCGCCGGACATAATTCATTTTACTCGAATAAAACCGTGTTTCTTGTTTTCAGAACTAGCGAGTGGACATTACTGTATCTGTGCAACCCGGAGTACAGGGATGTTGAATTGGTGCTATCATAACAAAACCAGGAAACTTAGTTTGGTGGTGAAACAATTGTCTATTAAATAGGGACGGGTTCTGGGTTCAAATCCCAATCATATCAAATTTACATCCCTCTGTGCCACAGCGTTTTTAAACATTTTTTTAAAATATCTCATTCATACTTGCCTTATTTCCGTGTCCTGAAACATTAAAGGGGGGAGCAGGTTGTTGGAAGAAAACGTCATGTTCTGAAATATCAATGGGTGTAGGTTTTAAGAAGAAAACAACAGTATTATTTCTATATTTTTATTAATAGCTGAAGTGTAATATACAAATACATTTAAATATCTCATTTATACTTACCTTATTTCAGCGTTTTTCAGTGTCCTGAAACATTAAGGGAGGTGTAGGTTGTTGGAAGAAAACACGACATTAGTTCTATATTTTTATATAGAACATATATACAAATATACATGTGATAAAATGAGGTACAATTTGTATATAAAAATACATAATGACATGACAATAATTTTAAAAACAGTATATTTAAATCTTTCATTAGCTAAACATTTTTTGGGCAACCAGAAATAAAAACTACAGTAACTTTTCAATTACCCTCTTTAAATACATCTAAAAAATGATTTTTCTCCAAAACTAAAAGAGATAACAAATCTCTTAGGGTTTTGGAAATAAGAATTTCTTAGTCTATAAGTTTGAATTTCTTCAATTTTTTTCGGATACCAGTTTGCGAGCTAGAGCCCCTTTTATAAATGAACTCATATCTCAAAAACTAATCAACATAAATACATTTTATGAGTATATCTGAAAAGCATCAACCTTATAATATTAGTGGTGATTTTTTCAGATTTTTAGGGGTACCGAAAAAAGGACCAAAGCTCTTTTTGTGAACATGTGTTCGTTAAAAGTATTATTTTTTCTAACTAAAAAAGCTAATAATTTGGGATTGATTTTTTTCTAAAGGACAGTCACAAGTCTATTATTCATGATGTTTTTAATTTTTTTGAGGTAGGGGTACAATAACCACAGTCATTTTTCTACTGCTCCACTTTATGCTAATTTAGAATTGCATTTTTTTCAAAATCTAATAGTGGTAATAGTGATCTCATAAAATTTTATAAAAGGGCACCCTCCAATCTATGAATGAATCTATGAAAGTGTGAATTTTATCAATTTTTTTGGGGTACCATTCTCAGAGTTCAGGACCCTTTTACAAATGATCACACATCTCAAAAACTAAAAAATATAAATCAAATTTGTAAAAATGTATGTAAAGATCATAACATTTTTTATTAATAATGACTTTTTCAGATTTGGAGTACCAGGAAAAGAGCTACAGCTATTTTTTCGAACATGTGTTCATTTAAACCAAAAATTTTCAAAAACTAAAAAAATATAAAAATTTGAAAATTAAATATTTGAAAAGAGCAGACTTCAGTCTATTACTGTTAGGTTTTACAATTTCTTTGGGGTACGGGTGCAAGAGCTACAGTTACTTTTCTACTGTCCCACTCAATGTATTTTTACAAATTAATTTCTACCAATACTATCCTAGATAATAAAAAGTTATTGAAATTTCTGAAAAGAGCACGACTTTGCCTACAAGATAGAATTTATTCAATTTTTTTGGGGTACCATTCATAGAGTTAGACACCCTTTTACAAATGATCCCACATCTCAAAAATGTAAAAAGATAAATCAAATTTGTAAAAATATCTCGAAAGATCAAACCTTTTTAAATTAATTGTGATTTTTTCAGATTTTTTTGGGTACCAGAAAAAGGGCTACAGCTATTTTTTCAAACATGTGTTCATTTAAACTAAAATATTTCAAAAACTGAAAAATATATAAAATTAAAGATTAAATATTTGAAAAGAGCAGATTTCAGTCCATCACTGGTAATTTTTACAAATTCTTTGGGGTACGGGTGCAAGGTCTATAGTTATTTTTCTACTGTCCCACTTTACATATTTTTTAAAATTAATTTTCACGTAAATTATCATAGGTAATAAAAAAATATTCAAATTTCTGAAAAGGGCAGCACTTTATCTATAAGTTTGATTTTTTTCAATTTTTTTTTGGGTACCATTCTCAGAGGTAGAGACTTTTACAAATGATCCCACATCTCAAAAATGAAGAGAGATAAATCAAATTTGTAAAAATATCGGGAAAGATCATACCTTTTTCTATTAACTATGATTTTTTCAGATTTTTTCGGGTACCTGAAAAAGGGTTACAGCTATTTTTTCGAACACATGTCCATGTAAACTAAAAATTTTCAAAAACTGGAAAATATAGAAAAGTGAAAATTTTATATTTAAAAAAAAGCAGGCTTCAGTCTATTACTGGTAATTTCTACAGTTAAGACTCCCATTTCTCAAAAACTTGCAAAGATAATTTTTGAAAATGGAACAATTTGGGCTATTAAAAATAATTCAAATACACAGGATATTAACAAAGAAACGAGGATCCAGTCTGTCTTTTGGATAGGAATGCATGGAAGAATAACTCCCCCATGCATTTCTATCCACATTCATATACATTTTAATTTTTACATGAACAATAATTTTTACAAAATATCCACCAAAATATAAATAAATGCAATGCTTTATAATAATAAGGGAGATCATTTCAAATATTTCAACTCAAAATATTTTCAAATATTGTTTTTTATGCCATAATCAATAGATATAATTTAATGTCAAAATAATTTTATTCTTTCAAAATATTTAAATGTAATTTGTCAACTAATCATAACTTGAATTTATTTTTCAGAAAATTTACCAACTAATTTACTGTCGAAATAATATTACTTTTTCAAAATAAATAAACTTAATTTGTAAACTAATCATAACTTGAAATTATTTTCCCAAAAATTTACCCAATTAATTTACTGTCAAAATATTTTTACTTTTTCAAAATATTTAAATTTAATTTGTCAACTAATCATAACTTGAATTTATTTTTCAAAAAATTTACCAACTAATTCATTATCAAAATATTTTTTTTTTTTTATTTTCAAAATACTTAAATTTAATTTGTCAACTAATCATAACTTGGATTTATTTTTCAGAAAATTTACCAACTAATTTACTGTCGAAATAATATTATTTTTTCAAAATATTAAATTTGACTTGTCAACTTAAATAACTAATAACTTGAATTTATACATCAAAAAATTGACGAACTAATTTACTATTAAAATTTGTCAACAAATCATAACTTGAAATTGTTTTTCCAAAAATTTACCAATTCATTTACAGTCAAAAATAATTTTATTTTTTCAAGGTATTTAAATTTGTCAACTAATCATAATCTGAATTTATTTTTCATTAAAAATCCTAATTAATTTACCGACATAATATTTTTTTTTCACTACCTTATAATGTTTCAAGATTGAGATTTTTTTTCGTACAGATATCCAACTCAATATTTATTATTTATTTATTTATTTGAAAATATTCTGTAATATTTCAATTAGAAAAATATTACTTTTCAAAAAAATTCTCACGTAAGGTGTAAACATTTACCAGGTGGGCCCAAACCTGGTAAATGGGCCCTTACACCCTACACAGGAAATATATTTAACTACTATACTGTTAAAAATTAAAATGGTAAATAAAAATATTAAATTATCAATTAATTAAATAAATAATAAACAAGTAATAGGTACCCAACGCCTAAGTGAAGTTTCTGGTCCTATTATCTCTGTATAAACACTCATTTTAATTATGAAATGACAGCTGAGTCAGTCTCTGAGCTGAGTGCACAGGAGTGTGGAATGTTAATTCGGTAGCGGTGTCCGGGGATTGAACCCGAGTCTATGCTCCATAGATAACCACCTTACAGAGCTACGGTACCTGTAGTTCATTAAATAAATTTACAAAATCATTCAAAAAAGAAACAATAAGTCGTGAAATAATTTCAATTATTTTCAGTCCATCAGTATATTGTCCATTTACTTCATAATATTAAATTCATGATAGGTCAGTTTGTAAGTTATAATTTGATTTCCAAAATAATTATAAATTAAAAAAAAAATTGATATTAATTGTTTCAAAACTAACTTATTATTAAAAGAAAAAAAAAACAATGGATATTATCGATAGTTTGCGAACCAAAATTAAGTATTCAAAAAGATTTTATACACATTTTAGGTCTAACAAATTTTATATTAAAATAAAAAAAATTTATGTGAAGTGTGAATTTTCACACATTTCAGGGTTTTGCAGGTATTTAGTAAGTGAATGATGATTATTTGGGATGCCAAAACAAATCTTATATTAAAATATTTTTTTTGTTAATTTTAATTCGAACGCCTAATACTATTATTTAGATTTCTAAATATGTGCAGTATTTTTTTTTATATAGTAAGGTTCATTAAGAATTTTAAAAATTGCGCCTATGGCTTCCATTGGTTGTTATAAGCTTCGCCTCTGATTTCGAGTACATTGAAACAGAATTAAATTATAATTTAAACAATTTCCACTGGTTATTAAATTTACGCTTTTAAAAATTAAATGCAACATTTGCCAAAATATAACTAGAATTTTGAAAAAATAATTTAAACAATATAAAAATTAAAAAAAAAAAAAAAAACTAAAAATAATATTGTCTCTTCTTGCAGGGTTCGATCCCTTTCGGAACGAGTTAGTTGGGCGAAAAGCCAGTGTCATAACCACTAGACCAGCATACACCTTCTAGAGTAGCGTGTTACAAAGCTATAACTTGTGTACATTATTAGCTAAAAAACACAAAAAATGCGTGTTTTTCCAAAAACATAATCTGATCTAAAATTCCTGTTGTACTATTTCGGTTCAAATCAATGTACATTACTTAGAATTTTTTCAGATTTTTAGTTTAAACCATCTGAGCTACAGGCTGTGGGACAAAAAAAAATTTACACAATTTTGGCAAAAATCGCTTCAAAATAATTTATTTTGCAAAAATAAAAATTTGATCGTTAATCTACGTACCAAGGGCTTTCATTTTATACCCTACTCAGAATTATAAAAAAATATTTTTTTTTTTCGATGAGCACATATTTGTTTATATTTTTAGGGGGATATGTGTTTTAGATGTTTTAGTATTTTTCCTATGTGCGGGTCAAAGAATTGTATAAGCATGCCAAATTTCAACTCTCTAGGTTTAGCCGTTTGGCTACAATTTTTACCGAACAGACAGACAGACAGACAGACAGACAGACAGACAGACAGACAGACAGACGACAAAATGACGGTATAAGGGTTTTTTGGTCATACCTACAAAACCCTAAAAATGAATATACAAGGGACTACATTTTCCATTTATTTGTTGTGGTGTTATCTTTCATTTCATTTAATTTTTCAGACAGACAGACAGACAGACAGACAAACAGACAGACAGACAGACAGACAGACAGACAGACGACAAAATGACGGTATAAGGGTTTTTTGGTCATACCTACAAAACCCTAAAAAATATAAATTTTTGATTAGTTTTCAAAATATATATAAATTAAAAAGATATGTATTATTATCTTCCAAACTAACTTTTAATTTAAAAGCAAATGAATATTATTAATGAGTTTCCATATTAACATTATATTTCTAAAAAAAAAGATTATGATTAGTCGTTAAACTAATTTTAAATTTCTAAAAAAGCACAAATAGCCTACAGTGCTTTGCGTCATATTTTAACTAGCTATATTTCTAAAACATTTAGATATGACTGATTAGTTGCCCAACTAATTTTAAATTATTTAAAAAAATTGGATATTATCTTCCTAACATTTAATTTCAAAAAAACGCAAGGTTACTTTCAGACTAAATCAAAAAAATATCCGTATTGGATAAATCGTATTTAAAAACAAATTGAAAATCTTTCGAATTGAAATAAGAAATAATCTCCCTAAAATATTACGTTTCATTGCCTTAAACATGTGTAGGTACCCCAGAATAAAAGTGTATTAACTCCATTTTTCCATAAAATTACATTTTTATTAAAAGGTCTACAGTAAAGTAAGTCCTCTTTCAAATGCAATTTTTTATTTTTAATTGTATTAGAAATATTGCATTAATAATATTAAATCCATGATAGTACTAGGATTTGCTATTCAATTTGCTTTTCTGTAAATTTGTTATAATGCGAGTTAATACACTTTTATTCTGGTGTACCTATATAAAATCCCTGTCTCAGCGTTGAGGCAGCTTAACGACTGCAACGCCCAGAAGAACTGCATACTCCATACTTCATCAATCTGGACCTTCGCTTCGGTCCATACTGGAACATACTGGTTCCTGTTGTCATAGAGACTGCAGAAACAGTCTCAGTGGTGTGCATAAAAATCCCAACCGAGGGTGAATTATTACTAATCCTTGTCATGTTTAAAGTTACATAATCTCTAAACGAGGAGTTTATGGTCTCGGCACAAGAGGTAAGGTGGGGACAGATGGTATCGCATAACCCAGAACACTCTGGGACCCAGAGAACCAGGCCGGACAAGTTTGCCAGGTCACCCGCACAAGTAGTGTGAAGAACCGGGGAATACTGCAACAAATGAATGCTTCCGGCCCAACTGGAAGGGCTGATAGGTAGGTTATGAGGACGACTGTTTCCTCTGGCCATATAAAGAGGCTGGTGACTATGTTAAACCTTCTAACTACAAGGCCAAGGAAGTTCCAAAATAAAAATAACAAAAAGCTTGTTTACCTCTGTCGCAGAGTCTCCTAGAAATCCCTCTGCTTGTCCACTTCTAACTCCCATCCAACATAATTTCGCCCCTGTCCTTGGCTTCCTTCATCCGATTACTTTTTAAGTCTCCATATCTGCAGACTGTTGGAAAATTCTTCTCTAAGAATGCTGGCACAACCTCAATCACGATGGAACATTGGTTTATCCAAATATACGAAAGATTTGGGGCTCAAAAATCAAGATGCCACAAATATGAGAGACCTACAATTCCGTTAACAATTAGAAAATAGAAATATAACAATTATAAACTTTTATAATTAATACCAGTACACTCGGTTATGGTAATACTAAAAATGAACCATCTACTAAATTGGACAATCAAAATTTAACACTTTAGGTTCTAAAAATAGAGTTCTATGCGATGATAATAACTGAAGACTATGAAAATAATCATGAACAGTTAAATAAGTTCATCGGAGACTGTAATAGTATTATATATATAAAAGCCCTAATTTCTGTGTATCCTCGTAACGCTAAGTTCCTAGGTGCTAGCGGGGCTTGAGGTGTGTGGTCGGTCGGTCCCCACCAGTTAGAGCGACGTTCTCCGACAGCAGGTCACTTATAGGCTAAGCACATAGTGAAGCAGAGAGCAAAGCAGCAGTCTTGTATAGACAATAGGAACAACACTTTCATAGGAAAGCAGCGATGAAAGCGGAGAGTAAAACAGCGAAAGAATGTCGCGCTTATAAAAGAGTGTCTACACATAGTGACGCGTTTAAAATCGAGCAGAAAGTTCACAAAATTATAATGGATTTTTTACTAACAGAAAACTCTTCCCTGAAAATTTGGTATTTACTAAAAAATAAAAATAAACACACTAGAAGGTGCAATGTTCACAGAATAAATAAAAGTAGACATATACATGGTGAATTTCATCATTTCTATATGCAACTCCGCGAATATTTAGAAAAGTTTCATTCTTATTTTCGCATGAGTATTTCAACGTTTGATTATATTTTGGAAAAAATACCTCTTATAAATGAGAACTACTTGTAAATGCCTCAATATCCATTTTAAACAACTATTTTAGCAACGATGATAGCAGAGAAATCAAAATTGTTTGAACGCGTCGCTTTGCTCGACTATAACAGCGATATAACATCGCTGCAGTACGCTCCACTATGCGCGTGTTAACAGGAATTCATTTATTTAATTTCACCGCTTTGCTCTCCGCTTTCATCGCTGCTTTGCTCTCTGCTTCACTATGTGTTTAGCCTTAGCGAGAATATAGCTCTTAGCTCTCCAGTCAGTATATACCTTGGCTTAATTAAAGAATGTTGTGTCAGTTAACGTTATGCCTGCGGACCGTGTCTGGCCCGATACTTATTTTTAAACGACACGCATTGAGCGGCTTTTTAGGATTTCCTAGGTATAATCAGAAACAGCTATACCATTGAGGTCCAGCATATGGCCCACGGGCCGTACCCGGCCCGATATTAATTTTTAAACGACACGCATTAATCAGCTTTTTAGAATTTCCTAGGTATAATCAAGAAACAGCTATACCATTGAGGTCCAGCATATGGCCCACGGGCCGTACCCGGCCCGATATTAATTTTTAAACGACACGCATTAATCAGCTTTTTAGGATTTACTAGGTATAATCAGAAACAACTATACCATTCATGTCCAGCATATGGCCCGCGGGTCGTATCCGGTCCGATACTAATTTTTAAACGACACGCATTGAGCGGCTTTTTAGGATTTTCTAGGTATAATCAGAAACAGCTATACCATTGATGTCCAGCATATGGCCCGCGGGCCGTACCCGGCCCGATATTAATTTTTAAACGACACGCATTAAGCAGCTTTTTAGGATTTACTAGGTATAATCAGAAATAACTATACCATTCATGTCCAGCATATGGCCCGCGGGTCGTATCCGGTCCGATACTAATTTTTAAACGACACGCATTGAGCGGCTTTTTAGGATTTTCTAGGTATAATCAGAAACAGCTATACCATTGATGTCCAGCATATGGCCCGCGGGCCGTAACCGGCCCGATATTAATTTTTAAACGACACGCATTAAGCAGCTTTTTAGGATTTCTTAGGTATAATCAAGAAACGTTTTTGTTTTGTTAATATACGCTAAATCATGCAAATTTTTATAATTGATTCCTGCTTATATTGATTTTTATTCGATATCAATTTGCCAACGTTGTTGGCAACGGGTTTGCTAGTTTAATAAGAATATTCATTGAAACCAAAGATATATTTTCGATATTGATGACTTACTGGTATGCGAAAATGCACAGAAAATGCATTAGTAAAATGCTTAGCTGCCAAAAATATTTTAATGTACTATAAACATGAAATTAATTTTACGCCCCTAGTTTCTATTAATTCACATAACCGAGCGCCTACTGTAATTGTTGTAATTATGTAAAATCATTTTTACATAATTTGAGACTGGAAATAAATAACAAACTATTTTAAAGAGGAGAAAATGTATTCCATAGTTATGATAAATAAAAACAGGAAGACACAATATATTATATTTGGCAATAAATTTATGTGATGTATTATTTTAAATTATCTTTAAAATTTCCAAGTTAAATTTATTGAATAAACCTGCATTTATTAAACTGTATATTTCAATGAAAATTTCTTGAATGAATTGAATTCCTTATCTTTATAAATCCCACAAGAAAGTACTAATTAATGACCACGATTTTTGCGACGCAAAAAATTAATAAAATATAACAAAGAAATATTATAAAAAATAGCCAAAAATACTTCAAAAACCTAACATTTTAAATATTAAGGCCCTAACATTTTGAAATAAATGAACACTTACCTATTTTTCTTTATTTCCATAGTATTTGAGGTATTCAAGATCTCCAACATTTTTTTTCCGAATTTCTCTATAATTATTATTTAAATTGTTTAAATTTTTATTTCACTGCCCTTTTAAATTATTTATTTATCATCTTCTCTACAAATTTCACTTTTTTTTACACTATTTTCCAATTTAATTTGGAAAATTAATCACGAAAGAAGATGCGTGCAGTTCCAAATCTCATGCAAGTCTCAAATGACGCCGTGACGTAACAAGAAGTTGCCAATGTGCGGCAAGAGTTCATATTCTCTTGAATTGCGTATTGGGCTGACCGAAAGAGAAGGAGGGGAAATGGGAGATTTTATTTTGAAAAGAACCGCTATATATAAAATGTATATAGGTATTAGTATTGCCACCTCTTCAGATTTGACCCGGAGGTTCCGGGTTTACAGGTTTGTGTCCGGGTTTGATCCGTATTTCTCCGGGACGCGCGAAATATAAACATCCAACTTTTTTTTATATAATACTGACGGTTTGTTACACGTTTTCTGCCTTTCCTACACTTAAAGTATTTTCTGAATTTTTGACCCTCGCTCTTCAAGTGATTTTCTGAATATCTGTGCCTCCCTTTCATCGCTTTTTGATTTTCTTTTCTTATTTTATGAAATATAGTATATATATATAATAAATATTTACTTAAAATCCATTCACGATGTTTCTTTATCTGTGTAGGCTATGGTAGGGTGGCAGTTTTGTTGGTAGCCACGAAAAATAACTAGACATGTGAAAATAAAATATCAAAAAACAGAGTTTTTTCTATTTAATAGATTTCATTTAATATGAGTTGATAATATGTTCAAGTATATTAATTGAACATAAAAAATATACAAATAAGATTGGAAGAATGTCATTATTTTTTAATGTCAAATTTTATGCAACCAAACAAAAAAAATATCATGGCTTACTCAAATGAGCAATGGATTATATTTAAAACCAGTGGTGTGCCGGCTATCCGTATCCGTATCCGCGGATGATCTGCAAAAAATAAAAATCCATACTCGGGTCCGTGTCCGTTTTTCTAAGGCGGAATTTAAACAAATATCTTATAGAAAATTTTAAATTAGTTTTCATACAAGCTTGCACCCAAAAATGCCCAAGGTGGAGTAAATATTATTTTGGCGTCTAGACTTATGTTAAGTCGAGCATCACATAATTTGCTGGGGGTTTCCGAAACTGCATTTAACCTGTACTGCATTCTAACAATTGAACGGTCTATAGGAACAGCGCGATATATCAAACAATCGCTTCAAGGTCTGTGTACTTACATGGAAGATCCGTATCTGCATCCACGGATCAGAAAACAAATAATCCCTATCCGTATCTGTATCCGCAGATCTGGCTTTTATGTAATCCGACACATCTCTATTTAAAACAAAACTTTTTTTTGCTCCGGGTCAGAGTAAGGCGTTGTTAGGTGGCAACCCTAATAGGTATTATGTATGTAAAAATTTAGTTTAGAAAATATATATTTTATTTTTAAATAAATTACTATATTTATAAAATCACAAAATAACATTAAAATTAATTTTGATACAATTAAAGCTTTTAATCTACTACAAATGATCGATTTTTTATTTAATAAATTTGTAACATACTATGAAAATAGACTGTTAGATGCTGCAAATAACAGGTCAAGAAAAAATATATTTGGTGGGATATCAGAGTCCCTTCTCCGGAAATAATAACAAAAATTCAGTCACTATCTAATTCTATTCATACTGTACCAAGTGAATCCATTCCAGCGTTAGTATACATTGTTAATAGTGAAATATTAAGTTGTACATGTGATTTTGGCAGAACAGGTAATATATGCAAACATATTGATTGGGTTTGTTGTGTCGTTAAATCAGAGGAATTTTTTAAAAGAATAGAGAGCAAAATTATTAAAAACTCTTTGCGACCGGAAAAAATGCCTTAAATGATTTTTTAGCACCTTTGTATGGGTGTAAAAACGTTGAGCCAATGAATAAAAATTATTTTCAAAACGAGACAATGAGTATGAATGTCCAGGCAAATGCTGAAGATATGACTAAAAATCAGGAGAAAGAAATGGAAGAAATTTTAAGAGAAGGTCGCTCTGATATAAAATCTTCAGAGTTCGATTTTTTTTTACAAATTCTCCGTTATAAGTAAGAGAATGTATATCAAAATTTAAGTCTCGATTAAAAAACATCAAAACATCTTCACCATTTGTGTCAGCATGTAACACATTTGCATTAAGTATGTTTACAGTGTTTCAGTGATACAATATATAATTTATGTTTTAACATTATTTTTTAGGAATCTCTCGTGGAAATAGAAGAGACCGAATTCCTGTGCAACCGACACTATAAGTAGACGGAAAATTAAATTGTCAGGACGATCTAGGAAGAATAATTAAATAAGAAAATTAAAAAATATGTAATATTGAAACTAATTTTGTGTTTATTTAGAATTAAAAATTAATTTTAATGTTATTTTATGATTTTATAAATATAGTAATTTATTTAAAAATAAAATAAATATTTTCTTCAGTGATGGGCGCGTAAGTTACATGATGTAAGTTACCTCATTGTTGACGCGTAAACAATGATGTAAAGTAAACACAAAAACTCTTGTAAACAATGTAAACAACGTAAACAATGTAAACAATGATTTAGACATGCGCACTTGTTTTGAATTACAGAACCTCATTATCAATACATTTTTATAAATAATAAAATTTTAATGAAAAAGTACGTATATAAAATTAGGACAAGCCAATATACATATTAATAAAAACCGAATTTGCATCATTATACAGGTGTTACATACAAATTAGTAAATATGAATATGAAAAATAAAAAACTTTTTTCTTTAAAATTCAGTCTAATAATTTTATTAACAAAATACATTAAATTTCACCTTAAAGAAAATCGGCCTACATTTTTTAATAACGAAAAGATTAATTTCAATTTTTGCACTATATTTTCTTTCATTTTCTTTAATTAAAACAAAACCTAGTTCTTCAGAACTATTCCTTCGGTTTCTTCCTACCATTTTATTAATAAATTTATTGTTTTGAACTGAATATACTTGTTCATTAACTCTCTATTATTCGTATTAAATAACTAAAACTAACCTCATTATTTAACAGTTTACAAAGTTTACATTGTTTACATTGTTGACAAGTTTACCAATTGTTTACATAAGTTTACACGTAAACGTAAACAATTAAAGTTTACGTGTAAACGCCCATCACTGATTTTCTTAACTAAATTTTTTCATACCTATATACATTTTATATATTGTCGTTCTTTTCAAAATAAAATCTCCCGTCTCCCCTCCCCCTCTTTCGCTCAGACCTATACGTAATTCAGGTGATGAGAGGATAAATCTGACGCTCGATTGACACGTATACGCATGCGTTCCAGTGTAGCGGGAAACATGGATTTTAAAATAAGGTTATGTGTTTACCACTGTTGTGTTTACATGTACTTATATGCAGCGCACGTATTTTTAAATACATTGAAAATAACTGTTATGTGCTTAATTTGCAATAAAATATTTTCAAAACAATATATTTATAAATTAAAAAATATTCATAATATAAAACTTTAATGGTAATCGACGAATTTGTAAAAACTTTACAAATATAACCCTTGAAGAATCAAAATTTATAGAAATGTTACCAAAAGCAATAGATTTTTTACTTTCGGACAATGTCATGAAAAAATTTGGTGAATATTTTTTCACAAATTATTATGAGAAACCCAATCTTTGGGCTTATACTTATAGAAAATGTTTAAAAATTAACACTAATATTCACCTTGAATCCATACATAAAACTTCACAAAACTTTAAAGTATTTTTATTTAGAAGCAAGAAAACTGCAACGTTTAGATAAAGGTATTTTTGCAATTGTGAATTTAATTCGAGATAAAATTGCAGACAGAATAATAAAAAATATTAAGGGATAAAATTATTCTCACATTGAAAACATAATTAAAAGGCACCGAATTGCATTAAATTTGGAATATGATATAAGCATAACAGCATTAAATAAATTTCTAGTAATTGGGGAAAAGAACTATGGGAAGTCACTAAACTTAAATCTTTATGCCGTAAATTAATATGTAATTTTTGTAACATCTGCGTCCACTCATACAATTGTGAATGTCCTGATTATTACATTAAACATACAATATGTAAACATATTTATTTTGTTCATTTAAAATAAGGAGATTCTTTGAAGTTTCATGAACTAGTTGAAGAAATATGCTATAAAGAAAATAGGACACATCTACAAACATTAAAGAAAAATAACAACACACCAAATGATATGTATTACATATGTAAAAGTAAATGCAATGTTGAAAGAAATACAAGATGATCATTTAAAATTGAAGGAAAATAATGATACGGAAACTTTAACAGAAGTGAATGACCACTTAAAGAAAAATTAAAACTTGATGAAAATTAATAAGGAAAAGAAAAAACTGAAACGCCAACTAGATACGAGAAAATTTGAACCAAGTAATAAAAAAATTAATAAACAAATTTCTCTATTTAGTACCAGGAAAAAAGTAAAGAAGTTGCATATTTAAAAAAAAAAAGACAACACAAGAGTAAGAAAATATTATTGAAAAAATACAGAAGCAACATTTTTTTTGTCTTAACTGTGTGAGCAGTTACACGCACATATGTACATGTAATTTCATTCATTTTATCTCCTTTGTTTTTATTTAAGCAAATTATAACTTAAGAATGAATTATTAGTTGCTTAAGAATAATTTTATGATTATCGACAACACTGTGATATTTGTTTTTTTTTTTTTTTTTTTCTTGTTTTGTATTATTGTTCATTACCTATGTGCTGTTCTATTAAATAGATAATAAATTGATGATTATTATTGTCTTATTATATTATTGATGTATTAATGATAATCTTAAACATATTTGCAATAAATCAGAATATTATTATTTTAATCTCAGTCATTTTGGAGCATGCGCACATGTGTCAATCGAGCGTCAGATTTATCCTCTCATATTCAGGTGAATATAAACTCTTGCGTATGAAAAAGAACTAGGAAATTTGCCCTCTGCTACATTATAAAATACAAAATAGGTCGTCTATGATTATAACATTTGAATGGGCTATAGCAGGGATCGGCAAACTTTGGAGGCTAAAGAGCCAAATTCACCGTTCAAGACATCTGGAAACATGTTAAAGAGCCATAATTTTGTTTTAATACATGACTTTTTTTAGTATCATTTAACGAGTAGTGCATAAATATACATAAATAAATCACAACATGTAATAAGTATGGATTTAAATTATTGATAACAATGAGCTTGCATTTACTTAGAAGGTTTTAGTATGTTAGATGTGTAGCTTAACTTAATTTGAAGAGCCACACGAAAATCCTCAGAGCCGCATGCGGCTCGCGAGCTTCGGTCTGCCGACCCCTGGGGCTATAGGCCAAATAACTGAAATTATGTTTATATTTTAATATTTATTATTTAAATTGTGTTAAGTTCAGTCTAAAAACTATTGTGTAGTATATAATGTTGTATAATTATCACCATTATTGTAATTAATTGCACTTTGTACTGTATTTAAATAAAAGATTTCAAACATATAGGTTAGGTTTAAATTGTTCCTATTTAATCATCATTTAAATTAAACTAATCAAACGTAAAAATGGCCCTTCGTGGTATAAAAGTTGTAGAATTAGCAGGTCTAGCTCCTGGTCCATTCTGCGGAATGATTTTATCCGATTTTGGTGCATCTGTAGTACGAGTCGATAGAGTGAGTCTAATATATATTGCAAAACAGTAGATTTTTTTTAAACATTGTTTTTCTTAGGTAGGAGACGATATTAGTATGGATTGTTTAGCAAATGGTAAAAAGTCAATTAGTTTAAATTTAAAGAAAAAGGAAGGAATTGATGTATTACGGAAACTATGTAAGCAATCCGATGTTGTTATGGAACCGTTCAGACCAGGTGTTATGGAAAATTTAGGTTTAGGACCGAAGGTGTTACTTAAAGAGAATCCAAAGTTAATATATGCTCGACTGAGTGGGTATGGTCAAACGGGAGCCTTAGCGCAAAGGGCAGGTCATGATATTAATTATGTGGCCATATCAGGAATATTATCTATTTTAGGTAAGATTTTTAGATTATAATTAACAATAATCTTATCAATGTTGAGCTGAATATTTTATCTGAACTGTATAAATTAATAAATATTTTCTAGTTTTCATCCAGAAATTTTCATTAAATTCTATGGTTTTATAGATATAAAACCTTTATACCTACCGTAATTTTTCTGACTGTACGTTTGCATTGTTCTCAAATATATTTCGTGCCCATTTTTATTTCCCATAGGAGTTAGCCAAAAATTTAAAAATTCTAAATAATGTATATTAATGATCCGGAATAGTACTTTTGAAATTTTTGATAAAATTAGTTTTTCGAAAGGTCTTTTAGTATTGTCCAAAAAATTCATTGTTTTTTAAAATTCAATTTGAGGTTTCAGAAATGTTATCACACACCTTAAATCTTAGAGACAGTTTAAAAATTTGAGAGTAATGCATATTAATGTGAACTGAAATAGTACATTCGGAATATTTGATCAGATAATTTATTCGAAAGTTGTCGAATTTTGTTGTATTGTTTAAAACATTATTTATTTTTTAATTTAATGTATCGTATCAAATGAAAGTTCTTGAAGCATAGATCAAGGTTCTAAAAATATTGTTTTGATTAACAGAAAAGTTTCGTCTAAATATCTGAAAAAAATTCAGAGTAGTGCACGTTGATGTGACCAAAAATTGTTCAAATGGAATTTTTATCAAATTATTGTTACATATTTCTATGAACTTGTTTTGAAAATTTCCCATTCCATGTACGAATTTCCATATGTAATTGTTGTCAGCAGATGCAATATTCAGAAAACAATAAGGACGAATGAGATACACATACAACAAATTTAATGTTTAACGTTCTTTCTAAGCCTTTAACCTAGGGTTCTCACATTGTTGTCAGGATGGCCCGGCGGGAGGGGGTGATTTAGATTTTTCTTTGTTTTTTATTAGTTTAATAACGTTTAAAATTTTTTAATTTATATGAGATATTAAATTCAATTTCCTCTATAATATATTCGTCTTATTTGAAAATTAACACTGTATACCTGCGATCCTGAAATGTGTAAAAATTCTCACTTCGCATCTATTTTTCAATATTAGTTTCAACATTATTACTAATAATTATATCACAAGCTGCATCCACAGGTCTTATTCGAATTTCAAATATTAATATATTCCTTCATTTTGACAGTTGTCAGTGTTTTAATGTTAATAGTACAAGTTTGAAGTATACAAACTTTTAACATTATGCGTTAAATAGTTTCTTACGCTTAAACTAAATTGGAGCTATGATTGGTTATATGGATTTGTGTAGAACAACATTCTTACGCGTTAGCATTAATACTATGAATTAAGTACTATCTATTAATATATGAACTATGAATGGTACTTAGCTTGTTCACACATCATTTACATCTAATATTTATAATGATTCTTATTCTAGGTCGTTCAAATGAAAAACCATTCGTCCCAATAAACATGTTGGCCGATTTTGGTGGAGGCGGTCTGATGTGCGCCCTCGGCATAGTAATGGCCCTTTTCGAACGCAACACTTCGGGAAAAGGCCAAGTAGTAGACTGTAGCATGACAGAAGGCACTGCTTATTTAGGCAGTTGGCTCTACCGCTCACAAATCCACCCATTCTGGGGAAATGAAAGAGGCAAAAACATGTTAGATGGCGGAGCACATTTTTACGAAGTTTACAAAACCAAAGATAACAAATATATGGCTGTAGGAGCTATTGAACAAAAGTTTTATTTTAATCTACTTGCTGGATTAGGATTTACTGCGGATGAAGTACCCCAGTTTGATAATTTTGAAGAAAATAAAGAGATTTTAACTAAAAGATTTTTGGAGAAAACTCAAAAAGAATGGTGTGAGATTTTTGATAATGTTGATGCTTGTGTAACACCAGTTTTGACTTTCGATGAAGCAACTAATTATCTGCATAATAAACAAAGTAAGAGTTTTGTACCGTGTAGTGACCAGGAGAAGTTGATTCCTGCGCCTGCGCCGAAGTTAAGTCGAAGTCCAGCTGAGTCACAAGCTCAACTACCTGCGCTCAAAATTGGGCAACACACTGTCGAAATATTGAAGAGTTTAAATTATAATAATGATGTCATTTCGGATTTAGAAAAAAATGAAGTTATCCAAATATCAAGGCAGTCAAAAATGTAACATATTTTACATAATTGGTTCACGATCATTATTAATCCATTAATTAACCGGAATATGTTTTTATAATTAATTAAAATACCTAAAGAAGCTATAAATAATATGGTAGCGGCGCCTTATTGTATTACGTTTAATGAGAACCAAAATTGCCTAATTTCTAATTACATAAAAATCTGGACTGATTCATGGACCATGGTGATGTACCTATTTTCTTTTAGCTGTTTCTTCACGAATTAAGAAAAATACTGCATACATCAGTCTCAATGAAATCCGAAGCTAAGAAAGCTCGTGAACCATTTATATATTGACTTTATAAGTCAAAATGGATTGTACAAATTTTAAAAAACAAAAACAAGTACTATATTGGGTAAAATTTTAAATGATTTTTATAAGGAAATTGAAATAAATTTATAGGAATAAGGTAGTAATTAGATAGCTAAAGTTATTTATTTAATTGATTTTAGGTTTATTCACTTATTTTAAAAATTAACAAGATTGTTTTTAGAATATTACACATTTTAAATAAATAATTTTATATTTACAAATTTACAGTTATTTATTAACTAATATACAATAAGAACATTTCTAATGAAAAAAGTGTTTAATAGAAATATAATTTAACGTTTGGCGCTCAACGCCGATCCATCAGAACATGAATGGGTGTGTTGTTGTGCCTATTTTGGTTTCGGTTTAATCAGAATACGCGTTTTGTTGGGACAATATTCTTATTCTATTCATTCGATGATTTGAGGTCGAACGACTGGAATGAATAAGTGTGGTGGGGATAAAGTAATATTTGAATGAAGTTGTTTTCATTTGGGTTTTAAATATATTAGAATTAAATCTTGGTATTATGGCTTCAAAATAATTTTCACTTTTAAGTATATTCTCATATTGTGTCATAAAATAAATGCCTTTATAACTTTTATATAGTATTGTTAAATCTAAACTTAAAATGTATGTACAATTCAATTGTTCGTTCTAAAACATTACGTTCTAGAATCTTTTGAAAAATTTCCTTTTCTGCATTTATTATTTAGATTATCCATTTATTTAGGCGAAATACGTTCGATTTCACACTCAGCCAGAGTCTAGGTTTTTTTATGACCATATGACTTAACCTCCATGCAAATGTCATTCTTATGTTTACTTCCCGACCAAAATTATCGTTTTCTTGCGCATCAATTCTAATACTTCCAACCAGCCACCAACAAAACGCACCCATTAATTGCTGGAACAATTAACCTAATGACATAAAACTCAAAAGTATATTTTGCTAAAGCCCTATAACAATGTTTTTCAACCAAGGTGCGGTCAAGAAAGTCGCAAGAGTGCCACCAGTATTCAGTCATCATTTTAATGTTGCTATTCTTAACAAAATATGGTAAGTTTACGGCAGTGTTTATTATTTATTGCCTTAGACCCCGTTCTTCTAACACGCACATCTGGCCAGAATTATAAAAATATTGTTCAAATAAAACATATTCGGGGTAATGGGAGTCGGACTATAATGTTAACCAAATTTTTTTCATTTGTTTTGCAAGGGGCACGGCAGTTAATAACTATTTTTCAAATTACCTACACATATTATTTAACACAATATTATAGAGCTTTTTTAGAGGTTTGAGTAGTAAGAGCAATATACGACTTTCAAAAAATGATGGTAAAATGACTTTCGGGTTCTTTGCTCAGTAATTTTTTTTTCCGTTTCATTTCATTCTAACAATGAAATGCATGTATTACGCTGACTACCAATGCTATATGTCCCATTTTTTCCTAGACTGTGAATTTCGATCTCGTGCAATCTACTTGACACTATTGCTCAATCAACTTCCAGATGTTCCGAAAGTTTCTCTTGCATAGGCGATGGATTTTCATGCAATAATGATTCAATTTCATGCAAATTAACAAGTAGGGTGAATACGCCGCGTGCTTGAGAACTTTCCAGCCTAAGTTAAATATGGTTTGTTGAGTAGTAAGAGTAATATGAGGCGTTGAATTGTCGTACAGTAAAAGTACCTTCCGGCTTCCTTGTTCAGAAATGGTATTTTCTGTTCCATTTCGTCGTCCAAATGATTCAGTTGACGATTACAATACTCGGTAGTAATAGTAAGCGGAAGACTTACATTATTCAGTCAACAAACAAATCAAAACACCAAATAAAATCCATTTACTATAATTTCAGAAATCTAAGTATTTAAAAAATGTATGTTTTATATCATAATTCAACCATTAACAAAAGTTCTTCGATTTTACAACATAAAACCTTAGGAGTAAGTTTTAAGTCAGCTTTAACAAAATTAAAACTATCAAAATCATCATGATCCATAAAAAAATTAAGTACTTCATTAATTTTTATTAAATCAAAAATAGCATGATTTCTACCAATTCTCCACTCATCAAAGATATTTGATGTTAAATTTTTCTCTAACAAATCAATTCTTTTACTTGCAATATGTAACAAAAAATCATAAAACATCAGAAAATCGATACCATGTGATGCTTTTAAAACAATCTGACAATGATTCAACCATCCATCCATCTCTTTACAATCCGAAATCTCTTTTTTAACCGCTCTTAAATTCTCCTCAATCGAATACCACATATTTTTAACATTACAACCATTCACCCAGTTATGGTTTATGGAAATGGTATCTTCCAAATTCCAGACCTGATGATGCCAACCTGAAGGAACAAATATTGCATCTCCAGTGTTTTGGATCACTTGGAAATATTTGGTGTTTGGAAGACTTTGGCATTTTGTTACATCATAAGGAAGATTTCCTAGCGAGTCTTTTATTTTGGATTCTTCACCTGGGGGAAATAAGATCCATTTCTTTTTTCCGCAAATGTTGGTTGACCAACTGTAGGATGTGAATACGTCTACGTGAAATGGTGTCCTAAAATATTTTACTTGTTATTTTAAGTTAATAAATGCATTATAAATTAATATACAGTGGATTACGGTTAACTGGCTCTAAATCAAAACTAAATCAGCAAAAGTTACCTAAAAAAGTACTCCTTCTTTGCCGAGCCGCAGAAACAGAGTTAAGAAGGTATACAACGTTTAATGAAAATATGAATTTTGCGCGTGTCTAAATATGATGCAGCTATCATCTGTGAGTGATCTGATGTGGAGTTTGTTCACTAAGTCATTACATTAGAATTTTATAGTGGATTTTGTAATTCGATTTTATTTACCCGGGTGATTTTTTGGATTTTGTAGATATGATCAAAAAATCATTATAACGTCACTCAAGTGTCTGTTCGTCTGTCTAACTGTTCGGTGAAACTGAACGGAAAGCTGAAATTTGGCATGCTTTTACAACCCTTTGACCCATATATAGCAAAGGGTTGTATTTGGCCCACATATAGCAAAACTATAGAGTTAATAAAAACGCATCGCGAGAAAAATATAAACAAATATGTATTTAACTAAAAAATAAATATATTTTATAAATTTTGAGTGGAAGCTCCTTAACCCTTTCAAGGCAACTGGTTACTCCTGCTAACCGCGTATCTAAAAATTATTTCTCAAGTTCTTATTGGTTTTTGGTTGTAACTATAGTGTAAGATGTGTTACTTAATTACGGAATTTAGTGTTTATACAGTTTCCAAGTTGTTTGCATCTTCCTGAAGAGGAGCTACTAATAATAAATAATTTTTATCAATAAAAATGTATTTAAAAATTGATTCTTAACTCTGTGGTCAAAGTGTGACGGAAATCCAACAAAATTTTGTTTTTCAAAAATCAAATGTTTTTATATAGGAATTCTCGTAAAATATGCGTCAAAATACTTTTGTCCCTCCTCCCTATATCCCAGAGTGGTTGATCTAAAAATCTATGAAAATTCAACAGGATTTTTTTTATCAGATTATTATTTCCAAATATATCGATTTTCTTTATTGTTGAAAAAAACATATATTTAAAAAAAAAATTATTGTATGGTATCAAAAGAAAGGTCTTAAGACATAGATTACGAATTTACTCTCTAGATATTTAATATATTATTTATAACTATATTAAATCAGAAAATGTCAAATTTTAAAAACCTCTTCCTTTATTACCTGTATAATAGTCTGAAATATTAAATTATAATCCTAATTTTAATAACCCTTAATTTCTTCCTTTATTACCTGGCTTACAGTCAAAGCTGCTAAAGCCAATAAACAAAAGAAAAAAAGTAAAGCTCTTGCAAAAACACTTGAATTTTTTAAAACGGCTTTTGGAGAAAATGATCGAAATCAAACTGCTTATTTTA
Organism: Liopterus haemorrhoidalis; assembly: GCA_963971575.1. Classification (NCBI taxonomy): domain Eukaryota; kingdom Metazoa; phylum Arthropoda; class Insecta; order Coleoptera; family Dytiscidae; genus Liopterus; species Liopterus haemorrhoidalis. The sequence goes on along the minus strand of OZ020611.1, from coordinate 156,566,099 downwards.
AGCGGTTCATAAAAATTTAATAAGAAATTATTATAAATCGTATTGACCTTCAATTTCTTATTCCGATGAAAAGCTTATACGGGTTCTCGAATTATGCCGTACCAAACAACGACTGATGGTTAGAGAGGCTATAGAAGAAAAAATAATATCATATGGGTCTTGTTAAGATAATTTAACCAATGTCGACAATCACGACAATGCACCAGCTCACACTTCCCTTATGGCCAACCATATGGGAAGTATGAGATGAGATTTTTGGCGAAGATCAAAGTCACTCTCGTTTTTCATCCTGTATACTCACGTGACTTGGCCCCATGTGACATTTTTTCTTCCCAAACTGAAGTCCGTTAAAAGAACGTCGTTTTCAAACGATTGAAGTGATTCAAATGATTGAAAAAAATCTGATCTAAAAGCGATTTCAAAAACTGTCTACAAAATGTGTTTTAAAAAGTGGATAGCAATGAGTAGACGCAAAAGAATAATTTTAATTTAAAAAGTGATAATTTTAATGTAAAATAATTTCTTGTTAATAAAGTTTTATAACGCTAATCCGCGCATTTTTTTGTCAAACAACGTAATATTTCCAAAAATAAGTTGATTAAAAATTCTGAATGTACTCTTCCGGTTCGCATCATGTGTTTAAATATTGTTAGACTAATCCCTCTGCGTTATGAGGTGGAGCACTAGTTTTTAAAAGTTAACTTTCATCTGTTAGTTCACATATTAAAAAAGTATATGAATATATTTTTTGAATGAAGTTTTTTCAAAATCCCAGTATTTTTCTGATACACATGCCTAATTTAAACATTAAAATAATCACCCAAATTAAGTATTGATTTGTCAAAAATGATCTAGATTATGGATATCTTAAGGTGGGTAGGACGTTATAGAAATAGTTGTCTGATATTGAGAGTTATCACTATTTATGTAATGTTAAAATGAACATGTTTAGAGTTCTATATTCTAGCAACATATTCTGAGCGTTATCCAAACTCATAATAATAATATTATAATACTATGTAGTTTATTAAGAATACTATATTTAAAATTCTTACCATGTTCCTTTTGGACCCATGTAAACAAACATATAATCGTCATTTGTTTTCTCTGAAAAATATTCATTCAACCAATCCGAAGCAAAATAAACTGGAATTTTATAAAAACTTTCTTCAGAATTTTTCTTTAAATGCCAGTCTTTTAAATATAACAAAGGTAAATCTTCAGAGTAATCATTTTGTATATAATTATCCCAGTATTCAATATATTTTTCAAAAGTCATACAATCAGTCTTCTGAGCATTGAAGTATCGTTCCTTACAATTTGATATGCAACCATCAAACTCTTTATAGTGTTCTAATAAATATTTAAAGTTTGGTGCTCCATTTAAAACCCAATTGTTGCTAGCAGACCAGTTCTTTGCAATATTAGAAACTATGCAGGGTTTATTTTTGATTAAATAATTTTCAAAAAATTCCTGGTACGATATGTCAGAATCTATTTTAGGAATATCTTGAATGTCACAATTATTTACATTTTCGTTAAATACAAATGATACTTCATACATATTTATTTAACTTACTAAACAAAATTGAAAGATTCTGAAAATATAACCTATACATTACATTTCGAATTTGAAAGTTGAAGTTTTCGGCATGGGCGCCGTAATAATTTTTTTACCAGCGGCAAATCTTTTGCAAAATTAATTCAAAATAGTTGTTCTGCAGTTGTATAACTGCATGCAGATAAAGTATCTTTGTTATTGTTAAGAATTTCTATTAATCTTGTAATTAATTAGCTCTAGTTTCTGCGGATCTGTGTTATGTAATATTAGAATATTTAAGTGGTTTTGGATATTGGCATCTGACACTACCGATAGAGGCGCTAAGGCATTCACATCATGGCTGAATTTGGTAGGATATTTTTGACAGGTTCAATGGTATCTACATGTGATATTTATTGAAACACACGGGAACACACTCTAAAATGGTCTTTAACTGTCTTTCCACTTCTAAGAACATATTCCCATGCTTGTCACAAACTCGACTATCCTACAACCTTCAGTTTCTCAAAATCTCACTAGAGGCGCTTCAGTTATTGTCAGTTGACAATATCCAGTTCGAAATGCAGAAATAGTAATAAAACACGTGAAATATTGCAGTCGCTACCTTATTAGCTGTCGCATAAATTTAAGTGCTGAACAGCCAATGAACGACAATATTATCATGTGAACATTGCATGATTACTACTTCTTGATTTTAAATATAGAATTAATTAATATTAGAATAAGTAGAAATTCAACTATATTTTAAATTAAGTTTGTTGTATTAAGCTGTTTAAAATTATAACAAGCTGTACTTTAAACATTTAAAAATAAGACCACCTCTGGTTGTTACACAGCTCGTAAGTCTCTGCGGCCACTCGTCAATAGAATTACGAAAGGTTTCTTGAAAAGATTTTTAATATTGAGAAGACTTTCAACCAGCAGAACAACTTGATGTATGCTGTAGGTTCACGACAAGCTCGCGAGAAAGCGCCCACGATCTAGAGAGGCCATTATCCTGTTTCAGTTATGGTTTGATGGGATGAGACCTGTGACAATACTACTAAGCTTAATTTTTCAGATGTTACTCATGTTTATCATGTTCAGTGTTGGTCAGAGTCTACTAGAAAATCTTGCTGAAGTCGATAGTTAAAGAACTGAAGAACTCTCGCTGGTCACCACTGGAGTTTCCAACAAGATTGTGCGCCAGCCCATAATGCGAATTAAGACTACGCAGCAATTACTTGAAAACAATGTAGCAGCCTTCATTTCTCCTGTCAATTGGCCATAGGGAAAAATTGCTAAGCGATATGACATCTGGTGGGATTTTAGCAACTACAGAAATAGACATTCTATCGCGCTTTTTAGGGTTTTGTAGGTATGACCAAAAAACCCTTATACCGTCATTTTGTCGTCTGTCTGTCTGTCTGTCTGTCTGTCTGTCTGTCTGTCTGTTCGGTAAAAATTGTAGCCAAACGGCTAAACCTAGAGAGTTGAAATTTGGCATGCTTATACAACTCTTTGACCCGCACATAGGAAAAATACTAAAACATCTAAAAAACATACCCCCCTAAAAATATAAACAAATATGTGCTCATCGAAAACAAAAATATTTTTTTTAAATTCTGAGTAGGGTATCAAATGAAAGCCCTTAGTACGTGGATTAACGATCAAATTTTTATTTTTGCAAAATAAATTATTTTGATGCGATTTTTGCCAAAAATGTGCAAAAAAAATTTTGTCCCACACCCTGTAGCCCAGATGGTTTAAACTAAAAATCTAAAAAAATTCTAAGTAATGTATATTGGTGTGAACCGAAATAGTACAACAGGAATTTCTGATCAGATTATGTTTTTGGAAAATAACACATTTTTTGTGGTTTTTGGTTCACAAAGTACAAAAGTTATACCAATGTAAGACACTCACATTCATATGTGCGATGGCTACATGCGTTAGCGCGCTCTTAAACTGGTTGGAGAACGAAGGGTTTCGAGTTCGAGTACGGAGTGATTTTTATTTTTTTTGTTTTTTTTTGAATTTTTATTATGTTGAAATTATTTTGTCAAAATTCTAGTTATATTTTGACAAATGTTGTATTTAATTTTTTTTATTTTATATTGTCTAATTATATGATTAACAGACGATAAATTATTTTAAAAATATCGTTCATTTTACCGTGATTACTACAAAGTAAAATTTGTCCTACACACTCAGCATACCGCCTTCACTTATTATATACCTGCGAAACCCTGAAATGTGTGAATATTCACACTTCACATCAATTTTTTTTATAAAAAATGTTTGCATAAAAATATAATTGCATAAAAACAAGTATTAATATTGTAGCAAAATTACAAAAACCACCAGTAAACATTAAAATTCACGTTGTTTATATGTAACGAATGTCTATTTTGAAGGTTCCAAGTATGTCGCAATAGCGCTGCGATCTTAAAATACCTCCCCTATCTAGCAGCTCAGACCTCAACACCCAGAACTATATTGCCTGCAAGAAGTTACTAGTATGAAGCGCTCCCTGATGAAGCAGCCGGGGTTTTTCCTATAGAAACCTTTCGTAATTCTATTGACGAATGACCGCAGGGACTTAAAAGCTGTATAACAGCCAGAGGTAGTCATTTTGAAAACTGATTGGTGTTTCTTGTTTAAGACACATCTATATATTCGGTATTAAAAGAATATTATAATATCTTCTGGTGGTATTTCATTGAAAAATTTGTGGCAATATTTACCAGATCTACAAGTATGAAATGCGGATTTTGTTTTTAATAAAACACATTAAACTCAAAAGAACAGTAAAAGTTTATTTATTCAAAGTATGCTCCATTAGAAGTTATACATTTTTCCCATCTTTCAGGCAATTTGTGAATACCTCGCCAGTAGAACTATTCCCCTTTCCACGCAAACCATTCATCTAGCCATTCTTTCATATTTTCATATGAACAAAAGTGCTGCTCGGCGAGTGCCTCCAATGTGTTGCAAACTGCTTTTGCCTTATGTGATGGAGCGTTTTCGTGAAGAAAGATTATCTTGTGCTGTCTTCTTTCGTATTCTGGTCGTTTTATGAGCAGCGAATGGTTCAATTCGATCAGTTGTTGTTGGTAGCGTTGGGTATTAACTGTTTCACCAGGTTTTAACAATTCATAATAGACCACACCCTTTTGGTCTCACCAAGTACAGAGCATTGTCTTTTTGCCAAAGAGATTCAGTCTTGCTGTTGATGTGGATGGTGAGCCTGGGTTCAACCATGATTTTTTGCGTTTGGGATTTTCAAAATAAATCCATTTTTCATCCAGTAATGATACGATGCAAAAAAGACTTTCTTTTGTATCGTGCAAGCAAAATTTCACAAGTGTTTTTACGTTTTTCCATCTGCCTCTCCTTCAATGCATGTGGAACCCATCTGCCGACTTTCTGGATCTTACCCATCTCTCGTAGGCGATTGGAAACAGCTTGTTGACTAACACCTAACTGCTCTGCTAGTTGTTTTTGTGATTGACTATCGTCTTCCTGTAGCAATGTTTCCAATTTTGTGTCTTCATATTTTTTTGAAGGTTTTCCATGTTCTTTGTCTGTAAGATCAAAGTCACCACTTTTGAAACGCCGAAACCATCACGTATCTTGCGATGTAATTGCGATATAATTGCATAAAAACAAGTATTAATATTGTAGCAAAAGTACAAAAACCACCATTAAACATTAAAATTCACGTTGTTTATATGTAACGAATGTCTATTTTGAAGGTTCCAAGTATGCCACAATAGCGCTGCGATCTTAAAATACTTCCCCTATAAGCTTCTCGAAGCACTCGGTATGATTCAGCAGCAGTTTTTTTCAAATGAAAACAAAACAGTAGTATTGTCCGCGAATGCTTTGGCACAAAATTTGACATTTTTAACACAGTAAAACAAAACTATATGATCACTTTTCAAATTATAACCTATACGCATTTGACACTTAATGATAACTTAATAAAACGCCATATGTGTTGAAACTTTGAACTATACAATCTGTTTGCGCGGCAAGTTTGAAAAAAATCCGCATTTCATACTTGTAGACCTGGTATGTTTAGGCTAGGTAAAAATTACATATAACATTATGTTTTATATAGGACGTCATTAAACCTAATAGACAGTTTTGAACAAAATTGAATCTAACATGTATATAACTTACCTTATTTCTTTGTTAATCTGAAGTAATCCACGAAAAACGTGATGAATATTAAAAATTAATTTAAATTTGACTATTCAATTTTGCTTTTTAGCAATATACATATGTATACAGTTTCAAAATGGCTAATTAAAGTTAATTAAAAATTATTCTCATATCGCTTATAGCTAACGCAAGATGAAAAGAAACTGTACAGAAGACTAGTTTTGGATAGAAAGGGTAAAAATTAAAAAATTGGGAGTGTTCCTGAAATATTTTTGCAAAACACATAGAAACACTAATCGAGCCTAAATACTCACAACGGTTAGTAACCCACTACTAACTAGTACTACACATATGATTTTCTTTTTCATTTTGCGTTTGTTATATCTACAAAATTATTAATATGATGCTCATAATGTCGCTTTGTAAAATACTTATTGCTCTATTCTATGTTACATTCGTTGCGGCCAAAATTTTCAAAGTTATTTTTCGCTCATAGATGATTTATAATATATTTTACAAAAATTACTATGAAGTGTGATATTTCACACATTTAAGAATTTCATAAGTTTCCAATAATATTAAAATAAGATGATAAATTTTCGTGTAAAGTGGATATGCACGAAAAAGGTGTTTTTAGTCGGTAATTTAGGTCACCTGCGGTAATAAACGTTATTCTGTCTCGGAGGAACCAATGAGATCGGTTCCTTTGAGCTCTTTGCGCATGTCGACTTTAGTTTAAGACAGATGATATGTTGTCTTTGTTAATCCCTTAGGTTTCGCAAAATTCGCGTTAGGCCTTCTCTATTAGTAGTTCCTCAGAATTTAACGCACAGAAAATTTAAAAAGCATAGAGTTAACGCTATTCAATCGAAACAAAACAGAAGGTATACGCTGTATCCTTTCCACTACAGCTCTGATAACACCCTATTTGAAAAATATTTCTTTCAGAAACTGTATTGCACTAAAAATTTTGTTTATATTATACTAGTTTGGTTTAGGAATGTGCAGGATCATTTCATATCCGCGGATACGGATTACTTTGTATAATATTCGCAGATGCGCATAAAATAGTTCTGTTAATCTTTATTAATAAAATCAATTTTTTAGGAGACTATATCAAAAACAGTTCTTTATTATCATCTAGTCTAGACAAAAAGTAAATCTTTTTCGGCCTAGGCCGATACGCTTACTTTTTAGGCCGCAGGATGCCAACGCCATCTACGATAGTGATGTTTGTGCAATAATTACAGAATGTTTAAAAATATGTAGCTAATGACAATATATAAGTTTAATTTTGATAATTAAAATTGCTTTTGGGTGCCCAAAATCTTTCCCAAATCTTTGCATCTTTGCCAAAAAGTTAATTTCCATCCTCATCTGTTTGAAGGCTTCGGCTATCAAATTTAGATACGGACGAAAAAGAATCACTTTTTGTCCATGGTACGCAAATAACTATTAATATATTGCATATTAAGGTTAATTTAAATAATTTTTGAAAACTACTTATAGTTATTGTACTTAGTAGTCTATTTTTGCAGGCATCTTGAACCTGCCGCCATTCTCAATATAGGTGCTGCGGGTAAAAATGAATAAATTTTCGTAAAGAAACACGTGTACCAAGTGGTGGACTGCCACTTAAGTATAGACGAAGGTTCTAAATTATCAAAAATCATGGCGAGAAAATGTTTTGTTTGATCATTTCTACACAAAATTATATGCATGAAAGTTATTCGAAACACACAAAAATATTTTTAAAAATTTCAGAACGTTTTTTTCGTTCATTTTCACAGATTTCTAAGTTATTGAGCGATAACATTTTTACAACAATTAAAAACATCCTATTAGATAGATAAAAATTCGGTGCAAAATTTGATATATAGATTGTTACTAATTTTATTTCAGATTGTTAATTTTGTATAAGAAATCTCTGTATATAATTTGTATATAATCTCTGGGGGTTATATGTAGCAGTAAACGATTCTTATTATGTATTCCTTAAAACAAATAAAAATAGTGGTATCTATACATTTAAATATATTGAATTGGATCGAATAACAAAAAAAAATAATTAAATAAATAAAATTATATTCAGATTGCAAGGTAAGATATTAATATATACGAGCATTGTGAGCTCATTTTATTTTGAAATTAGTTACATTTTTCGATAAAACGAATATCACCGACTATCATCACAAGGAGTAACTAGTCACTATATATTTGCATACTTACTTACAAATAATAATTTTTCTCAGAGTTGTCGATAAAAATTTTCAAAAAATTATTCAAGTACGTTAAAAAACAGACAAACATTTATCATTTTTGACTTCTCTGTTTAATATACATGTTCCCTGTATAATATGTATGTCTACTTCCAATTGAAATAAGTTTACTATAACGTACAACTATTGAATGATATCGAGAGGTATCAATTCTTTCTCATTTATCTGTTCGAAAATTGGTTGAATTTTGGCAACTGCTGTACTTAATATTGCATATATTTCCATTTTACCTACCTTTCTTACTTATCACTAGAAATAAAATAAAGCTTAAAAAATGCACAGAAAAGAACAAGAGAAGAAAAAGGGATAAATTAAACTTTATGTACATAGGAAAATACTTTAAGAATGTGCCAAACAAATCAAAAATTAAAATAGTTAAGTATATTATTTCTAATTGCACAGACTAGTTATTTCTTAAAAATTAAAGAACAAAATAAAAAATATAAGTTAATAGATTTAAACTGAAGCATGTGTTAATAATTCAAATTTCTTCTAAAATTATCAAAACGAATTAAAGTTAAAACGTTAATATTTGTTAAAAATTCATGCTAATATTAGAGCAAACTTATGAAGATTTGACATATTTCCAAAAATGTAAATGGTGGGATGATGAATTAAAAAATTTGGAATAAATATGAGATCATACGAATTAATGACTTAATCAAATATGATTTGAGAGAATTTAAAGTCGTGTACGTATAGAGCTTCATCTAGTTTAATAAAAGAACAATAAAATATACATAACTCTTGCAATGAAAGCAGCAACAGTTCATAAAAAATGTAAAAAACTCGATATTTCCTACTGAACAGAAAGTAATTCTTTCAAAGTTGAAGTTAATTATTTGTTTAATTCTCAAACTTGTAGTTTAATTTATTTTTTTGTAACTTTATTTTACAAAAAATACTTTAATAACAAGTTGTGATACGTATGTTCACACACTGATTAAATACTGTGAAAGATTTATAAACCAATAAGATAATATTTCTAGAAATAACCAAATCTGGTCATTTGTTTAATAATAATACAAACAAACATTTTATCATAAAAAGTTATTTAAAATGTATTCGGCACATTGTGAAAAATCATTCATGCAATCAATAAAAATATATACATATATATTGTAACGAAAATCAAAATTTAATATTTATATATATGTATATACATGTATATATAGATATATTTCAAAACTCCAATAATGTACAAAAAATATGTGTAGTTAAATTATGTATGTCTGTCAATTTGTTCATCATTACAATCTTTAAATTTTGTGGCTTGTGGATGGGTAATTTATAATTGACAATAATTAATTTATATAATATGCACACTATGTATAATAAAATTCTACTAGGAACAATCGAGAATGTGAGAGAACGGCGTGAAGTTCTGCGCACATCCTGGCGCGCTCCTAGCCAACATCAACAGCGGGAGCGTCGCGACGGCAGCGGCGGCACCCGCCCGCTCGCGCCCGCCCCCCGTATCACAATGTCCCATCAACTGAACAACGTAATGCAGTGTACCACCACTCAATACAATACAATACAACGTACAAATCTTTTTACAAATAAACAACGTACAACGAATGCGTACAACTGCATGGAATTACAACATAACACGAATATTCAAATAACGTATCTTTAAATTATGTATAAAATATTAACAGTTACTATTTTTGGTAATGCATAGTATGAACACTCATTGAAAGGAAGACCGACACTAAACAAATCCAAATAATAACAGATGCGTACGATCGTCGCTTTACGTAAATTAGATTTTCATTCAAAAACGTCCATTAATAAAATATAATATTTGTATAAATATAAAGTAAATGTCCCGCAATGTCTATGTACAATTGCACATTCAGCTGGCACGTCTCGCCTTCTCTCTCTATCTCTCTCCCTGTCTGTTTCTGCCGGCGGCCGTGTCGCCCAGTGTCGCCAAGCACATGCTCGCTTCAGGACATGCTCGCACTTCAACTGTCTGTACGTACGTATCAACTATAGTACCTACATAGTCAAGTGTGCATGTCTCTATGTCATCCACTACCTATCGTCTCTATCGTTAACGTTACTATCGTTAAAACTAACTTAAAAAGTAATTACAAGCAAAATTTTAATGCACTTTGTATGTGTACTATACACGAGCTAACCTGTCTAAATTACAGCCTGCGGTACTTATATCGATGAGGTACCTATGTAGATAATACACACATATGTATACCACATACGTGTGCGGCCAGCGCGGCGCGCCACTTACCGTCGGGGCGCGCGCGTCGCCTCGGGCGCATCACTCTTCTGCTCTCATCTCACTAACGTATAAATCTATATTGTATAAATCTTACAAAAGCCCCGGGCGGCGTGCGCGCTGCGGCACGCGCGCTCGCGCCTCATTTACACATATACATATACAAATATGTATATATATTTATATATACTTTGTTTATAGTTTATATATTCTGGTATGTACGTATATACACATACTGTACATATATACCTATGTAATCAGGTCCCACTATCACACAACTGTACACTGCTGCTCGTCTTCAGGCGCCCTCCACGTCCCTCCTACTCAGACAGCAGTTTCTGCAGCAGCGAGGAGTTCTGCTTTTCACCTGTTCTGCCCATCTCCTCTGTAGAAGTCTGAAAAGCACGACAACAAGCACGGTCAGTTAAATCCGCCACTTTCCTAACATCACATACGTACGTATGTTTCTGTGTATGTATATATTTATTTATATGTATGTATGTACATATTTATGTATGTATGAATGTTTGTGTGTATGTATATAGTGTTGAAGCAGCTGTATAGCTTTAAGCAGTCTGTTAGCACAACAAGCCACGAGTATTTGTATATACACACAAAACATGTTAAGTATTGCAATTCATAGATTAGGACATGCATACAAGGGAAATAGCAGCTAGCTGTGGCTTACCCTGGAGGACGAGGACAAGTTCGGTGGTTGTGGAGACATTGATCCCATATCTGACCCCATCGTACCCCAAAGTTTCGGGCTATCACTCGCACCTACACGCAACAATGATAGTCATTGCATATATACCCCCAACAGTTTGATCAGTTAAACATAAAACATCTTTATAATGACATGTAGTCCAACAAACACATAGCACTTGCAGCGACACCTCGCTTAAATGACAGTCAAACGCCAGCTTAAGCGAGGTTTCACAAGCTTGGTTTATATCCTAAAATTGGAGACCTAATACAACCCAACGTCTTCAGTATATTCACATCAAATTCACGTTGTGTTCGACAGCCGAGTTTATATTCAACAGTGAGATTTTATTTTCACTAAAAAGTTGGTCGAGAACCGAACTACTTGAAAAACGAACCGTTCGAGAAACGAAGGTCCACTATATTAAAAAAAAAAATGTGTTTATATTTACATTAAAAATCGCTACGTAGTTGCCGATCAACCCAGTTCAAATACCGTGCAAGTTAATTTGTATATTGTGGCAGGAAAAAAATATTGTAAAACTGTACGTGAATTCATTTAAGATGATTCAATTCGTTTAGTTCTATATCTAAAATATGTTAACTCTTCGGTGTTTAATTGGGCAGGTTAGATAAATCTTATAGTTTTTATCCAGTACTTTTACTTGTAACATAAAATAATATTAATCAATATTCCACTTTAGATGGTTTAAATGCTGTTGTAGGTCATATTTTAGAATATAAAACAAACTTAGACGGATAAAAATAATGTTTCATCCAAGAATGCAGAATGCATAAGTAAGTTAAGTATATACAAATATTGGCAAGAGTTCCCAGCAAACACAATGTTTTGTTAAAAAACATCCATGCACTTTATTTTCCTGACTTTAAAATGATATTGATGCATAGTGAAATTTACCCAATATTTATATACATGTATTTTCATATTTACGACACTTAATATTAGCAAAAAAAATAAAGCAAACAAAATTGTATATTTCCCCGTATAATATTTATATGAATTTTTAAATATTGGGATTAAATAATGAAAACTGAACATGAACTGAATACGAACCATTAAAAAACTGTTCGAATCAGGCTTAACATGAAGAAAAAATTAATTCCTGCAGTGTGTCTGATTTATCATGACAAGACTTTTATTGTATCATTTATTATTGGGTTACATTATTTAATGTAACAGTGTAGAAAAGCAGCAATCAATATTTTATAGCGTATTCGATTAGGTGCTCTAATATGCATTCAGGTCACTCGGAGAGCAAGTTTCATATTCAATTGGGAAGGTCCCTGCTCTGAGAGTGCGCAGTGAGCACTTTTTCTTGCTCTGGCTAAAGAGTCAGTGCAGCGTCGAGCAATAGGGCGCCTAGCGGTATTTCAAAGCTAGTATGTTTATTGGAATCAGCGGCGTAACAACCGGGCCGGCCCCCAATACGTAGGGGACCCAAATAATAAATACTGGGGGCTCGAGTGATGTATATTTTTGTACAATAAATCAAATTAGGAAATTAAAAGACATAAAATAATTTAAAAAAAGTAACACTTTGCTAATATAAATAAACAGAAAACAAATAAATTATTGCAATCACAAAAATAATATAATAAAAATTATACATAATGTATTATCCTGCACTGTTCACGCAAGGAAATCACTGTAATTTTAAATAATTAATAATAACAAAAAGTATTCGATTGGAAGTTGCTCTGGTGCGCTCGCTAGTAAACTTCGGATAGAGCATGACGTCATTTTCTGGCGCGCAGAGCAATTCCAGAGTGGTCCAATCGAATACGCCATTAGTTGTTCTTGTGACATTGTTTGGTTAAAGTGGCCACCGCATTTTTTCATTTTCAATTAACTTGATTGAACTAATTTTGTTGTAAATTTTGTCATCAATAACGCATATTCTAACTGGTACTGTACACGATATTTTTGCTATAGGTCGTTCATTTTCGAAACAACACAATGAGTCATCAAATCGACGCGAACTTCAGCTATTTTACCAGTGGCGGTCCGAAATACAAACAAGGTACCAAACAAACAGCTTACTAATAAAATAATATTTCATGCACCACGCTACTGCTTTGCGTGCGCGCAGACGCAGTAAGCTCTCAGTCAAATACTCGTTTCTGCGCAATGTGTTGTTTCGAAAATGTACGACCTATAAGTTAAGGTAGGCGTCCACTGGGCTTTGCCGCATACAGAACACAACGCACTAATCACATGCTTTTCAGTTACTGCGTCCACTGAGTCGCAGTGAACGCACTGCAGACATAAGAATTGTATTTTGTTTACATTTTTATCAGCTTGGACGATGCTAATACGCGTGCGCAGACTTAAATGCTCTGATGTCATACTCGCCTCAACGCAGTACACGTAAAAATATTATTCGTCGAGAAACTGGCCGCAATTGCGGGAATGCAATACTTGTAGTGCGAGCTGGTAGACGCACTCTCATGTAAAACACAGTAAAGCGTGTTCTACATTATACTTTATTCGTCAATTTACTAAACTTTTTTCTTTGAACTAGAAGTTGTCAAAGTTTTAATACAATTTATTTTTCAATTTTTTGGTAGAGAATGAAATTCTTACACGTGTTTCAGTTCATTTAAAGTACCAACATAAATATATAATTCTTATCTTGTCAAGTGTTTATAACCTAGCTATTAGATTTGTAAAATTACTGATTAACGTACGAAACACAATTTATATATTCACCTATTCAAACCAATGATCAACAAAACACTATTAAACACGTGGTAATACAAAATATTTACAAGCGTAATTTTAATGTTGGTACTGTTGTTAAACTTGAAAATATTTTCAAGAAAAGTTTGTCCAAATCTAGTTTTGAATAAAGTTGACCTTGACTACATAAAGTGTTCTACACTGTACAATTTCACTGATTTATTTCTAGTACAAGTTCTAGTCAAAGAAATAAGTATGAAAATTTGACGAGAATTGTATACTGTAGAACACGCTTAAAGAATAATTTTACGAGTTGACTGTGCTGAATAATTAAGGATCCCAACTGCATAAGTCTAAATCAACACAGAAATGTAATTTTTGTCCACACTGTAGGTATTCTCTGTTCATGATTTGGTGCGTACGATATTTTAAATCAAATTGCTGACAAATGAAAAAGATCTAAATCGAACCTAATTAATTTATTATACAATAAGGTCGAGAAAAGTCACCTAAATAGCCATAGAATTCATTTATTTTTATAATAAGTTGGCAATATCACTCTCCAGTATCGTTTAACTGACATTTGATGTCCGAGTTTGAATTTCAAAACTAACAGATAATTGTAAAAATATTTATTTGTATCATAATTATTGATAAATATACATTAGGACCACAAACAACGAAGGTAGATGGCCAAAACCGATTGACAGCATAGAATTGCCAACTTAACATTTTTCAAAATAAAATCATCTACAAAACGATTTTTTATCCGATCACATTGTATAGTCTATTCCAAACATTTAAGCGGAAGTAGATTTCAAAATCTAATAATTTTAACGATTGAATAGTGTTTTTCACCATTTTGTTTTACAAAAGCTTGATTTAATCTTTAAAAAGTTAGCTTGAGACAACTTACAAAAAATAAATCACTATCTAGTTCCGCACGATCCTAAAAACTGAACTAAACTTTACGTTTCGTTGTTCTAGGATAGAAATATTTACAAAAGTTTCGTAAATGGCAAAATATTCTAGAATATTCATGTTCAGTTTCCAAATTTTGTTATAATTAAAAAAACTTATATAATATATTTTGCAATATAGAATTTAATTCATATATTAAATTTATAGTCATATGAAACAAAAATATTTTATTCATAATTTTCTTTATGATAAAATAATATGTATTTACTAATTATAGAACTATTTAATTATAAATGATATAATTACTGACGTAAATAATATTAAAATTTTAAATAAAATAATTATATAAAAACCGAATTATGTTTTACAGCTACATGCTTTGTAGCGAAACTAAAAAAACAAAAATAATAAACAACATTAAAACACATAAGACAATTAACACAAAACATATATATAACCTAATTTATATACATAAAAAGCATAATCCTAGTCTAAACTAACCTGGTTCAAAAGAAATTCCCAGGGCTTCTAAATCAGCTGGTGAGACCTGTTGCCCATGTAAACTAGGTATTCTAGGGCCCTGCGGTGTTGCCTGCCCTGTTCGAGCACCAACCACAGCTCTTAGCTCTTGTCGTACATACTCTGATGTTGCGTTCATTCCTGTTCCATTCCCTGCAGCCCCTGTGGTTAAAATTAAAACTAAGGTTATGAAACTAAGTTTGAATTAAGCAATGTTATATGAAGGTACATTTCAATATGCAAGCACATTTAACAGACTAGTTATTTAACAAATAATAAATAAAATGTGTTTAATCGTCGATTTTATTTATGCAATATATTATAACAGATAATTACGAAGATTCTTTACTCATAACATAAAGGTATCATTGTATTTGTAAATAATTCAGAGCTTCTTTCGATTATACGTAGGAAACAGCTCTGAACGGTTCGGAGTGTATATATCAGTGTTACCAGATATCGAAGAAGAAAAAATCGTACAAAAACTTCAAAATGATCGTATTTTCAAGAAAAAAATCATACAAATAGTTTTTTTTTAATGAGCATATAAAAAAAATTCTGTGTAATTAATTTGAAAATCATTAACTATAAATTTTTGTATTGCACAGTTATATGTAGGAGAAAAAAATGTATAATTTTTCCTCGACCTGTTTGAATTAAACCAAATAAACTTTTTCATCTGCCTTATTAGAGCCGTTAAATATTAGATCAGTTACTAATTATTAACTGGTCTGTAGCGATGTAGTCTGTAGTGATGGGCGTTTACATGTAAATTTTAATTGTTTATGTTTACGTGTAAATGTATGTCAACAACTGGTAAACATGTCAATAATGTAAACTATGTAATCTCTCAAAAAGTGAGGTTAATTTTAGTTATTTAATACAGAGACATTAATAAATATGCAGTTCAAAATAATAAATTTAATAAAAAATAGTAGCAAGATATCCAACAAATACCTTTTTCTTTTTGTTACCATCTCGTAACATCTTAACAATAAAATATATTCGATTTTATTAATATTAATGTTTCAATGCATAATGGCTCGTCTTTTTTTCTTTTTGTTTGTTATTAAAATTCTATTATTCCTAAAAATGTATGGTAAAGGAGTTATGTAATTCAAATAATTGTCATGTGCAAATTATTGTTTACATTGTTTACATGAGTGTTATAGTTTACATTACTAATTACTTAATTGTGTATGCGTCCACAATGAGGTAAATTACATCATGTAATTTACGCAATTACTTATCAGTGTCTTTTTTTTTGTAAAATGTCTAAAATAAAATCATTAAATTAATCTAAAAAGTATTTTGTACCATCTAAAACGCGCAAACCAGAACAGAAATAAAAATTAAAATTGTTTTTTTTTGTTGATAAACTTATAAAATGGTACAAATAATTAATCTACGATCTTCCATCTACAGAAGTTCCGCAATAAGAAGTTTTATGTGAATATTTGGAAAATATAAGTTGCGATTTGCATATTTAAAAAATAATACAATAAATAATACTTCCTCCGTTCCAACATAAGTGTCAGATTTTATTTTTTTAATGGATTATTGAAATAATGAAATTAAATGTATCAGTAGTTATTTATTTAAATCAGTCCTCGATTTGGGTTTCTTTAACGCCATTCAGTCATTACAACACAAAGAGTCCCCGTCCAGTATAGATGAACTCATTGCAGCCGGGCATAAAACATGGGATGAAATAACCGCGGAAAAACTTCGCAGAGGAGACAACGATTACTCACCTTTAGTTTAGATGCGAAAATATACGTTTTATATCCCTTTGCATATTTTTTTATGAAATGGACACTTATTTTGGAACAAATACAATTCCTAAATCGGACACTTATTTTGGAACGGAGGGAATAATAAATTAGATTTTTATCCTGGTTTTGTCCATTTAAACCATCATTGGTCCACTAAGTTCATGCAAAACGTGATTTGTGCAATTTTAAATAATCGATTTTTCATCTTTTTGCTCATTAAAATTTTTGGGGCCTTAAAAATAAGTGGTTCGAAAAATTACATTCCCAAATTACTGTAAATAGAATTATAATGTTTTCTGCAATTATCTCAGAAATGCAGTATTGTGACAAAACTTTAAAAATCCACAAATAAATTTGGTTAAATATAAATATTTTTTAAGTTAATAAAGCTTTATTTTTTCACGTTATCAGTCATAATATTAACGTTTTGTGTAAATAAGTATACATAAGCAATAAAAACTATACTTATGTGATTAAAGTGATAAGCTGTGTTTCAAACCGCGCAAATTAGTGATAGATTATTGAATTAGGTTTAGCTGTCTAGTTATGAACTGTTCGGTACAATTTGTCCGTATAATCGAAAGCAGCTCCTAAATAGTAACGAATTTAAAAAATATAATACAACTGAAACAACACATTATAATCGAACTAATAATCTATGGTCTTTACATATATATTTGTTTGATTTTGAACAATTAATAGCATGAGTAAAAACTGCGCAAAATTTTATAACATATTTAATTCTTTTAATAGTTTTTCTACTTTTATAATATGTTTAAGATTTTCAGCCAATACCAAGACTGATTAAAACATTTTTGAAGAAACCAATTTAACTTTATTTACTTTATAACAAAAATATTTTATACTTCCTCCGTCCGAAAATATTGTATAGATTACTTAAAAAATTTGGGATTAATGAAAGTAATATTGATCTTTTTTTATTTTTATTTCTAAATAAGTGGTTGCCAGGTAACTAATAAACAAATGACGCGCAAATAGTTTTGCATATATATCAAAAGAAATTAGCAGAAAAAAAAAAAAAAAAAACGCGTATTTTAAACAAATGGCGCTGTTATAACAAAATAGCGAATTTTGAACAAAATTCTGTTGAATTGCAAGCAAGAAGTTCCAAATCGATTTAAATCACAACCACCAAATAGTCCAGATTTTATTGTATTGAATCTTGGCTTTTTCAATTCTATACAATCCTTGCAACATACAACTTCACCGAATACAATCGACGAACTGATTGAATGCGTACAAAATGGATTAAACATATAAACCCTTGATAATGTTTTTCTAACATCCTTCTAGACA
Source organism: Liopterus haemorrhoidalis (assembly GCA_963971575.1). Lineage (NCBI taxonomy): Eukaryota > Metazoa > Arthropoda > Insecta > Coleoptera > Dytiscidae > Liopterus > Liopterus haemorrhoidalis. The sequence goes on along the minus strand of OZ020611.1, from coordinate 156,547,930 downwards.
AGTATGCAGTCTAGAAGCAACCATGTTAGCAAAAGGAGAGAATTCCTGTAAGATTCCGCACATTAATAAGGCAACACTTCATCCCAAGGGACGATTACAAACAACATTATCATTTCCCATACAAGCCACGTCCTTGTTAAATTAAAGCTTTTTGTATTATTCTTTGTTTTACTAGATATTTGTAACTATTTTATAAATAAAATCATTCTAGTTAATTAAAATTAAAAATGTATATCGTATTTTCGAACAAGAAAAGTATCAAAATGTATACCATATTTTCGAACGGAGGAGTATAAAATTGCAGAACAAAATAAAATTATTTTTCTCGATAAACATTTTATTTTAGTGCTCATATCAATGGTATTTTTGTAATGATATTGTAGTTATTAGCATTTTAGCTAAATAACATCTATTATTATTGTTATTATTATAGTTCTTTTTTGTTACAAGATGTGTTGTTTCCAGCTATATTTTCCAGCATAATAATAATTTTATTGACAGTTTCGGAAGTGTTCTTCCTTCTTCAGAACTTTTAAAATAAAAAAATAAAACTATTTAAAACAATGACAGTATTTTTCTTGTTCTAGTCTCATATCAATAACGTTTTTATAGAAACATTGATGTTTTTTATTCGATATTCTTTCAAAATCGATGTAAGACATCCGAACATGTCAACTATCGATTCTAACATGTTAAAACGTACATATTTGAACACAATCCAAAAGACATTTATGTTATTTCTGAAGTTTACGAAAGTAAGAATTATCTGTGATAATATAAAAAATGTATATAATAAATTTATCAATGTAAAATGTATTCTTGCACTACATCGAACAACATGATATGCTACTTCTAATTATCTAAATTAATAAAAACTATTACATGCAACTTGCAAATGAAATCTGTAGTAAATTCCAGTTGGCAAAAACAACTAATACTTTTAAAAAATAATAATATAAATTAAAATGAAGCGTTTGAGATTAAAAATAGCATTAAAAATATGGTAATAACAATTGTACATTAGGTCATCTACTGAGTGCTACTAATTGCTACTGACTTTTAGTACAAATTTATTACCTATTTTAATTATTTTATTCATAGTTGTCTTTGTAATTGGAGAGGTATAAAAATGTTACATAAAACACAAGATGAAAACATATATTGCACATTAAAATGAAAGCAAAAAATTAAAAAAAAAAAAGAAAAAAACACATAAGCAAACAGACAACGCATTTTGTAATGAACACATGGCGTGACACAGTGCACAATGGTGGAACTATGGATTGTGGGATTAATATGGGAGTTATGAAAGGATTCCCAGAGGTTTTAGCATGATTTTATGGCGAAGCTAACATGTATAGGCTAATCTTCAAGTTTACTTTAAAATATTCTCAATATATTTTATTTTTAGAAGACAACAAATGAAGAATTTATATAGTTGAACATCTTATAAAAATAATTCTACAGTATCGTATCAATTATAGACAATTTTACGTATTCATCTACTGTTTATTTCTGTATTTTATAAAAACTTTATAAGCTTGACTGAGGTTTTTAAAGACTCTTTAAAAATAAGGTCTGAATATCAAGACAGTGATAGAGGACGTTCACTATAAGAAAGATACAGGGTATCATAAAATACGTCATCAATTCTACGCGAGAAAACAGCTGATTGACGTATATACGGGTTTTAAACAATTGTTGTGGATACCAAACAAACAAAATCATGTATTGCAAATACATTTTTACTCATTTTAGTACACGGTATACCTTGAAACGTACGAGAAATAAATAATAATAACGGAAATAAACAAACAAAATCGCACAATACGCGTAGTTAAAAACAAATCAAAGTAAGTGACGCCACTGAAATGTGTTAAACTAACTGTTGATAACGTAATGGACGAAATTTGATTTCTGCACATGGGAGCCGCTAACATCCGCCTGTGTTTTTCTTACGTTAAACGACGTCTATCAATTTGAGGTTTTTGTTAATTTTTATAAAATAATATATCTATATGAACAAAATTGTCCTAATACTTCGTTTCTACACGTTTTAAGTAAATATAAGACAATATCCACTGAAATTAGAGGCGTAACTATACCGTCTCAAATGGAAGCAATGCTTCTGCCCTCTATATTATACTTAACCAGTTAAGGCATTATACTTTTCACTACACTTTCAAACTGCTGACATTATTCAAACTTTTAAAACTTCCTTCCACAGTAAAAAGTGACAGATATATGCATTCAACATTTTCTGTCTTTAGTTCTCACTGCCAACTTAACAATTTGATGTGACAGATATAAGTTTGGTTATAGCAACCAATTTATAAATATCGTTGAATTATGCTAGTTAATATTTCATTATAGTAACTACAAGCCAATATAGTCTTTACTTACAAAACCAGAACTCAATCTCAAAATGTCAGAAATAGTAAAACACTACAGCACAAAAATAAAAGTAAAGTTGGTATGCCTGAAACAGTAACTATACTTCTAACAAAATCTGACTGGACATAGTTTTAAAAGCTTTTGGATAGCATTGAAAGTTTGAAGATAGTATTGTGTTTCATATTATATTTTTTTACGTCAATACTACGCAAAAAACCGTAGTGCTAAAGAGAAAAGTATACTGTAGAACATACTTTACTAAGCAGCAGTTGAAATAATCGTAACTGTGTAATCGATAGTGTATCGAGGAACATTTCTTCGAAAAACAAAATAACTGAGAATATTTTCAAACAAACTTTTTACGATTAGCCTGTTATAAATGATGATCTGTTGTTAATCACATTGACAGTGACGTAGTGACTGTGCCTAGAGATGAACTAGCTTTAATGATCGTGCGTGGTGAACCCATGGTGTTGTTGCGCCGGTTCGTAACAAGCTGTTCTGCGTGTAAAGTGTTAATGGGTGTGCTCATGGATGATAGTGAACGTGAATGATTGTGTATCGTATAGTGTTTGTTAATGTTATCGGTTATCATATGAGATCTTTAATGGGAATATAGTAGGTTCGAATAAATTAATATAAATCAAAAACTAAAACAATGAATACGAATTTACATAGACATTAGTGCAATATCAAGATTATTAAAAATATATTTTGAAAAAAATAAAATTACAAGTTGATAGTAACTTATAAAAGATATTAGTAGATTGAATTCAACAAATAGAATCATCGTAAACAGATAACTGTTTATAATGACAATATATTAGGGCACCCGAGCCAAATCTACGAAGAACTATTTTTGTTAATATCTTTAACTTTAAAACCCTGTCTTTACCCTCCAGTGTACAGGAGTATCAAAACAATTGTGCATGCGTTTTGCCTGCTTTTTTAAATTACCCTTTAAAATAAAATTCATTGTTGATCATGTATTTAATTTTTTTTCATGCGCTGTTTAAGAGCTAAAAACAGGAAAAGGTATCACCAGGGATCAAACCTGGGTCCACATATTATTGGACAAAGTATTTACTATAAACAACTATGAAATTATTTTCTTTGAAAAGTTTTCAATTATAACTAAACATGCATTTAAACTTGACGCGTAAATTTACTTCAGAAAAATAATATCATTTAAGTATAAAGTCTATTTACGTTAAAATTATAGTTATGCAATAATTAGTGAACAAAGCTAGGCAACCAAACAGTATCAGTCCCCTAGGCATATCACGGTAAAATTAATCTGAATTTAGCGTCTTTTACTAATTGGCAATCTTGTACAGTGTTCCTTAATTGTTCTGACATTTCAGTTTACATTAACTATATGTTTATTGTTATTAAATTATACTTTAAATCATACAATTATATATTTTATATCCTGCCCGTTGAACACATACATTGTAATTTTAAAAGGATCCCATTATGTAACAGATATGTCGTAGCAGCCATTTTCCGTCATTGTCACATATGGTGGTCAAATATTGTACTACGCGACTGTAGTACTGTTTGAAATTATACCATATGTTCTAGTGTTGATTTTTTGTTAGAATGTCGATAAATACATTTTCATAAAATAAAAATGTACTGTGCTTAAATTAACCTGTTCGCTGTTAGCATATTGATAGCTGAATACTAGACACGACAGCCATATTGCCTTGAAGTACAGCGCCGCCAACGGTAATGTCACTTCTCAATTAAAGTATGTTAGGTTATGTTAGTGTTATAATCTTATTAAAAAGCTTAAATATTTTTCAAAAAATAATTGTTAATTGTCATTGGGTTTTAATTACTATATCTAATCCTTTTAATGATTTTATAAAATGAAAATTTTAAGTGAATTACTTTTATGTAATTACATCCTTTAAAAATCACCTGTATGTGTTGAGCGATAATGCTCAAGGAGCACATTTTTATTTTAAAAAACGTGGTAACGTTGCATCACGTGATATTATTAGGAAACTATAATTTTAACAGAAATAGACTTATATATATATATACATTTTGTCATCACTACTGCAGGAAACCTTCTGGAACTACAATTCAATTGAACCTGTTTTGAGTACGATCAACTTGTAAAATTGCAACTAAAATCTATTTTCAACGTAAAGTCCATTTCATTAATAAATATTTGTAGATTTTAAATTTAAATTACTATATTCATATATTGATCTCAATCGATAAACAATATAGCATCCGCTGAAGGATTTGAAGATGTGTACGTGTTGATTGGATGTGTGTTGATGCTTGGACCGCAGCAGGTTCACTTACCGCCCTGTAGGTGTGGCGGAGGGCCTCTGCCTCTATCTGGCCCATTGAACGCTAACTGTAAACCCGTCTGATCGTAACAGTATTGTTGGGAGGAGTCTTGGTACATCATTTGTGGATGCTGATGTTGTGGGTGGGGTGGCGGGGGTACAGGATGAGGATATTGGGGGTGATGCATGTTCTGAGGATGACCGGGGGCGTGGTCTCCCCGACCGGCGAATTGCCGGGGGGATCCGAGGCCACCTGTAACACAACGCCACGACCTCAGCTACTTCTCTCACTTAATCATATATTTTGCGCTTAGATTTTCATTAGTGTTTTCACTGCGTTAATTCTTTCATATGTTCTAACTTAATGTGACCTCGATTTTATCCTTTCAAAATGAAGTTGTCAAATTAAATTTTTAGTAAGGAGAAGCTCTATAATGCCCAAATATTTATAAACGCTACATAAATTGTAAGAATAAAATCAACAAATATTTACATCTTGTGCAGGAGTTCCCAAACTTAGAACATGCGAGCTTGCAAAATACATAAAAAAAATATGTTGAACAGAGTATCCGAAATTCAATGGTGGGACTTTATGCAATAAAGATATAAAACAAATGTTCGTTAAGTTCCACTAATTTAATTTGAACTCACTCGATACTAGTATACTGTTTACCGTTTACGTTCCATCTCTTGTTTTGTTCGTAGTGATTTCCAATGATTTACTACTGTAATAAACCGTTAGAAATAATTCTACGAACACACCTAATGTATTTGCAATGACTGGCGTTGCTTTTTGGAACTGTATGTTTTAATACGAATTCTTTACAGACTGATATATTTTACCAACGAAAGATTACAATAATTGTCAAAGTTTGGGAACCATTGTTTAAAGCAAGAAAACTGTTAAAAAGCCTGTAATACCACTCATGAAATAAGCTAGTAAGTATTGTTTGTGAACAATGAACAAAATAAATTGATGATAAATTAAAAAGGGTGCTAAATAGTACTTAATTTCACCCTTCAGAAAAGTTATGTTTCTACAAAATATCAAACAAAATTATTGTAATGAATGAAATTACTAATTTATAAAACACATAATTACATAATAAATTCACAGAAATTCGGATGAGATAGGCTTTTCTAAATCAAATTTCGATTCCAGTACTTTTGTCAAGCTCAACAAAAGATTCTGATTATTTTTTTCCTGCATTCAAATCGTTGTAAATATTGTTCATTTCTTTCTTACTAAATTCTTTAGACAATTAGAAATCAGGGCGTATAACTGGAAATATTAAAATAAAAATTAAACTTGTCTAAGAACGCAGTCATGCATCTGTGATGACTACCAAAAGATCTTGAAATAATCTAATGATTCTATAAATATATAAAAATATCTAAAAACACTACGGATGCATGTAAATAGAACTTCTAAAATTAATTAATGTGATCGATAAGAAACCACTACTTTTCAAACCATGCGAAAAAATTATTAGATTTCTTTGAAAAATATTTTTAAAAACTACTCGTTTGCATTAATCTAATTTCAGACGCTAGAAAACTTTAGATCAAATTTGTCACTATTTAGAAATAAAGTACGATAGGTTAGAGGTGGTCAAAGTAAGATCAACAGATTTTTTTACATGTGGAATAAATTATGTTATTGAGTATTCAATAAACTTAATAGATAATAAACGGATCAAATTTTCAAAAATTTAATTTGCATATAGTGATCGCTCAGTTTTATTAGAAGAAATGTTCGAAAAGTACTAATAACAAATATCCAAAAAATGTTCATTATTTAATATTTATACACTAAGACCCTGGTGAAAGGTGCTATGAGAATCAATCCATGAATGCACAGAAAACAAGAAAACGTTTGGCATCAAAACACTCAGGTAGAACAATTTAAAATTCAGATTTAATAGTTATTTCCACGTCAAAAAGAACGAGATGAAAGAAAAATTCATTTAGTTCTTTCGAAAGGAAGATTCTACGGTAAATATGGGCCGGTTCCAGAATTTTTCGACTGACTAGTCAATTACATCAAAAATCTATCTAACCGTTTCTCAATTCACTGATATTATTAATCAATGTGTTTCTAAATTCACCAATGTAATATCCAAATAGAAATCAGTTCCATCAGATAAAATTACTAATGAAGTGAGCGAAGCAAGACCAACCCTATCTATACGTATAGTGACCATGATTGAAACGTAACTGAACCTTCAGTAACAAACTATGCATTAATTTTATTTTCTCAAGTTGTTTTGAGCTCACTTTTTAACGCTTGAATTAGGCTTTTGTAAAACAAAATAGTCAATAAATAGAATAAGATAAAATCCTAAACAAAAGTGATACAGCGAGAAGAATCTCCAAACAGCAGGCACTCAGAAAAAGAAGTGTTGGAAGACCCAAAATGAAATATATAACTGTATTGGAGTAAGACCTAAAAGAGTTTAAGGTTCAAAATTGGATAATGGTCGCTAACAAGGACACTAACAAAATATAATGCAGGTCTCGTAAGCAGCTCCAAAACAAAGATATTTACTATTAACCTTTTCAGATATATAATCCATTCACGATGTTTCCTCATCTGAGGAGGCCATTACAGGTTTGCCGTTAGGTCGCATAAAGTTTAACATTACAAAAATAATGATATTTATTAATATTATTTATAGATTAATTTAGGTAGTTAATAAATTAAATAGAAAATTTACACTATTATTTTTTTAATATCTCATTATCACATGTTTAGTTATTTTTCGTCACTTTCAACAAAACTGCCACCCTAACATGGCCTACTCAGATAAGCAAACATCGTAAATAAATTATCCATATACATTGTGAACGAGAAAGGTTCGAAGTCACATACCAAATTTCTTAATGTCGTCTAGGCCCTAAACTCCAAGAAGGAGCAAAAGGTTGCTACAAAAGATTTCCATCTGATTGTATTTTTAGTATCTAGACTAACAGCTTTTGATTTTGATATCTTTCCACGTCTTTAGTCTTTTTCAATACTGTGCGTCTCTAAATGTCTGGTGATCCATAAACCTTTCTTCTGCCTTGGCAATATAAAGAAATAGATGTGGCTGTGGCCAACAAATAGCTGTGGCTTATCGGAATAAAGAGACATAATTCAAACGTGATCGAAACATAAAACTAAGTCAGCTATTGTAGATGAGCTACGTAGAATACATACCTGATACAACTACAGCCAAGAATATAAATCGATAAATATCTTATGATGCCATATATGTTGGAAGATTTTTAGGCAAGATGTTTTGATCAAACTAAGGTTCTGTACAGAACGGTGTGGCGAAAATCATGGAAGAAGTCAAGACCCACAAAGGGTTGAGGAATCAATGATATATTAACAACAGTTATTTACGTATAGAGAGCAAAAAGAGAAAGTTTACATCAGTGAACAAAGTTTGAAGCCTGACGAGTAGTGAGGGAGCCTTTATTCATCCAAGGGTGGAAACTTTCTTTCGGCCTGAGGTACGTACAACATTTTACGCACAACTGGTTCCAAATGCACTACTACAATGGTTTATTCTAAATATAACTCCAGAATGGATATGAAAACTATTAGGTGCCGTGTGTCGACAACAAAGCGTTGGTTCCACGTGTTCATTTGTCAATAAAACAGTCCGAAACACCGAAATGTCGAAAATGGAGAATGAATTAGACGATGCTTTTGATTCCAAGAAAAATATTTTTTTATTTTAGTTAATATCTAAAAAAATAAATTTAGAAGGGGGTAAGTTCGAAACTGTTTTGAAGATAGCATATTTAATATATCTTCTAATAATAATCTATGCTATATATCAGCGGTGGGTAAACAGCGGCACTCTATGAATTATTATATTAGTAAAAACTAATCTTTACTGTGACCAATAAAAAAGCATTCTAAGCAACGTGCTCAAGTGACTTTATTATACTATCGTTGAGTTTGACAAAAAAGTTGATCTGTTTAAGAGTATTAGATTGTAGCCAGTCAACGGTACTACTTTGCAATAGCTAAAGCGATTATAATTTTGTTTTTTTTTTTAGTGCAGCCCTTTTAGTCGCACTATTTGTGCAAACGGCCCTCTTCAAAAAAAGTACCCACCAATGCTATAGATCTTAATATAGCATATTTTAGTATAATAACAGACAGGGGATTCTATTTGAAAAAAAGTGTCAAATGTGATATACAGTTCGACCTCCATTTATAGAACTTCTGAGCGATGTCGAGGAAATTTGAGAAGTATTAACAGCTATCGATAAAGCTTTATTTGGTTTGTATTTGTTGTTTACAATAAGGGTTGTGAATCGTATATTTGAACATAATTTTCTTCGCTAATTATCTATTTTACAGCCCGCTGTGCAAAAAGATATAGTTGCGGTCATGGTAAATAAGATGTAAATAATCAGCTTTAACTCAGTTGTGCGTAAAATATTTTACATCACAAGGTCTGTGATGTCCATTTTAATTTTATTATTAAATGCCAAAACAAAACATTTCCTTTAATTTTCTTTCTAAACACATGTAAAAAATCTGTTGACCTTAATAATGGTACTATTTGAAAGTTATTAGTTAGTAAAATCAACCATAACCTTCTGTGTTGTTACCTGGTAGCTGTGTGGTGGCAGTAGGTGCGCTGATGGTTCTTTGTAGCCTCATCTGTTGTTGAAACTGACTCTGGCTGAAACCCGAGGTGGGCGAGGCAGGCGGTGGGAACTGGTCGGCGGGATACGGTGATTGTCGCGTGGCCGCGGAACCAGGACTACCCATCGCCCGCTGCTGCTGTGGCTGTTGTTGTTGTCGTTGACTTGGAAAACCTCTACCGCTACCAGTGTAATTTCCCTAAAACATTTTGTTCTATTAAATCAAATTCGTAACAATTTTTTTTTATTTCTTTAAACAAATATAAAGAAAAATGCAAGCACATTGATAAAAATATTACAGTAAGCCATAATATCTACATAATTTACGCAGATGATGCTAAGAAATGTTATCAACACTCTCTGCAATAAACTTCGGTAGAAATAACTTTAAAGGTACGAGGTATATAGATTGATGTATTATATGTGGGTTCAAGCAAAATGTCTTATTATAAAGTTCATTTCTTTGGTTTAAGCAGAACTAAAAGGAATGTTATTTTTTACTTACGAATTCACTTATTACGTTATTTAAGTAATTACGAGTTCACTTTTAAACGATTGAATTGTGTTTTCGTTAAAATGGTCAAAAGACTGATTCATCGTTTAAAGTTACTATATTTAAAAATCTATTTCCGCTTAAACGTTTAGAATACATTATATGCACTTTTATCTCTAACTTTTCTTTTTTTCAAGTTTCTTGTTTATTTGATTTAAATTTTTGGTCCGTTTTGTAAGTATATAAATTTTATAACTGTTCTGCAAACATGGTTTTTATAATTAGTATAAATAATTTTTAGAGACAAATTTTCGTTAAAAACGTAAATATATAATTTTTCAAAGCACTCTACGTTTTCAAGGGACATATTTTTAGTTTAGTTAATAGCACAATCAATTTTAGAAGGGGATAAGTTCTCCGTATATCGAAGTTTTCATTAGTCTCCATGACCATTACCGAGCTTTTTTAGGTATGTACATACGTAATTTCGATTGTAGAAAAAGTTCGTTTTTATATATCCATTTTTTTTTTTAACGAACCGCCTATTTCAATATGTGAAGGTCCTACTATATCTCCTAAAATTGAAACTTTTTTCATGTTGATCAAGATTCATATATTCCACTAAAAATACTACTTTTTTGTACTTTCGAACTTTTGTATCAATTTTAACAAAATCTACCAAGCCGCTTAACGATGTACGGTATATATGAAGATTCTTAAATTGTAGGTGTTTCGTTACAAATTAACCATTGGTTACTATTTAATAATTCTTTAAAATACTCACCGTTAACTGAGCATTTAGCATAGGATTTTGTTGTTGCTGTAAGCTCATTCTATTAGCAGCTTGTTGCTGTGACCAACTTCCTTGCTGCGTATTGTTCTGAGACGGTGGATAACCCTGCCTCGGACTCAATTGTTGTTGGAAAGGTGGGTGCGGAGACAACCTAGATCCACTTTGTTGAAAGTTATTTACAGTAGTTTGCGGATAACCTTGTTGTTGTCCTAATGGTGAGGCAAGTTGTGAATGAGGTGAGTACGGTTGCCTTTGATTCTGACTACCATTATTAACACTCATCATGGCATTACCGTAACCTGGTGACAATTGTGAATCAGGCACGCTGGATGATCTTTGTAATGTTACGTTTGGTGCTACTGTATGATTCAATAAACTATCAATATTCTGTAAACCTGTGTTTAGTTCTACAGCTTGTACGTTCGAAGGTATTAGGAGTTGTTGTTGTTGCTGGGCTTGAAGTAATCTCCTCTTTTGTTGCTCTTGTTGTTGTTGAAGGAGTTTTCGTTGTTGTTGCTGCAGCAATAGTTGCTGCTGTTGGGTAGCAGTCATATTACTGTTTGCCATTGCATACTGAGGTCCTCCTGTCCGTACTAGATGCCCTCGTTGAATAGGGAAGCTACCTGGCCTCTGGTATACAGGGGGTGGTGGAAATCCTTGTTGATTATTTGTTTGGGCTGATGTCATCTAAAAGTATAATTCAAAATTAATTTATACTAGTAGAATATAACGATCATATTAGTGTTTTCTAATTAAATTTAATAGTCAGAACAACGTGTACATCGTACATCTAATTGAAAAAAAGTAAGGTAAAATTAAAAAATATCACCAAAATATCGGTTAATAAACTTTGTAGCTTAAATTATTAATGGCATTTTTTTGAAATATAATACATGAAAATAAATAACCAAACTTTAGTAATTATTTGCAGTCATTATCAATCAAGACTTTATCAAAGTGTTCTGAAATTTCATATTAAATTTACATAGTAATTTTTACTTGAACAAAAAATGTGTATAGTATAAAAATATTTAATAAAAACTTTTCAAGACCTCATAGAACATAAAATTTCAAGAGCCTAGATTATTCTTATGATAAAAATAAATTTATTCAAGAAATATTTACTTTAATTAATAAACATAAAGGCTGTAGCTACTTGACATTTTTATCAGCAGTTAGTCCCACCACCTATGGTTTTTAAATGTACTAAGTTTATCTTGCAAATACTGTAAGTGGGTAGCTGTTTTAATTTATTAGACAATATTATCATTTATGAGCATACTTTGTACAAGTATAATTTTATCATTTTATCATCTCACTTTAGTTTGCGCAGTTGGATTTCTGTTTTAATGTATATTTAATAATTTAATTTGGTTTAGATGTTATTTGTGTTTATTAAAATAAACCATGAATAAATTTATATTAGTTAAAGCTGGGAATTTAATGCTTAAAATCAATGAAGCTATTAATTTCTTAATTAATAATAAACAAAGTTAAATAAACAAAACTTGTATTAGTGATGATTTGAATAACACTGGAACTTTAGTGAAATTTATAAATGTAATCATAGTAACAAAAATGATGTTACGTTCAGTGGATTTAATGAATGTTTATGGATACTTACAGCTGCGGAGTAAGCAGGTGGTGTTCCAGCCATTGAGATCGATGGTATAGTTGGTGAGGACGGACTCTTGACTGCAGACTCACACTGCATCAAGGATTTCTGAATAGCGTTGATGGCCATCTTCTCGTTGAGTGCGTGCTGCATGTTACTGTTCTGTGAGTTGTCAATGGCCTCCAGAATGTTCATGATGGCAGAATTGTCAGTCATCACAGCATCAGGTACGATATCAATCACTTGATCCAGTATATCAGAGAGATAAGGATCGGACGACTGCATGTCCCATGAATTTTCTGTACTGGACGAGGCCGCCGTAGCGTACGTCGTGTCCATTTGTGTGAACTGCCGGTTTGGCTGCTGCCTTACGTTATGCGGGTTTTGGATATTATGGTTATCTGAGTTAGGGGTTAATATCTGGTTTAGGTAACTTGTGCCCGGCGGCCTACCCGCCAGTCTCATTCTATGCCTCGCGTCTTGATTAGAAGGCTGCGATGTCGCTGTTGACTGATTCATCATGCCGAAATTATTTTTACGAATGTCATTTACTCTTGGCAGTTTATCTTGTGGAGTTGCAGATATCACAGATGCTGGTATGGGAGGTATAGGTGTGGAAGATGGTTGTTTAGCTAACAGGGATGCGAGCATTTTGTTCTTCTCACAGAGCTTACTGTTACCGACGGTTGGGCCCGAGGACGATACCTGGACCGAGTCCGAAGGCCTCTTAGCGGACATGTCGTCCCTTTCATCACTAGGCCTCTTCCTGGCCCGGCCCGGATCGCCCGTCGGGGGAGACGGAGAACTACTGAACCCAAGACTCCGTAACAATGAATCATCCTGATTCTGTTGCACTTCCTGGGGTTTTCGCTCCTCATCTTGATCTTTCAACAGCTGTTGTAACAGTTCGCTTCGTGCTTTCAAACCCACTTTTTTCTCTAAATCGTCATCATCGCTTTTCTCATTCAATAACTGTAAATTATGAATAAAAACTATTAATTATGCATACTTTCTTCATTAAAACTGAATCAATTAAAAATAATATTCTAACATAACTTTAATGATATAATTATGAGAAACGCAATGAACAATTGAAAATGATATTACCTATAATGTGCAGGTAAGGTAGAATAAGAAACAAACCTTAAGTAACATATTATTTGCCTGCTTGGGCTGGTCTGCGCTCCTAGATACACTATTCCTACTACCGGAGGGAAGGCTTCCTCTTGGACTAGTCCCCCGATTCTCAGAGTTCTTTTCTTCATCGTCTTCCTGGTTAAGGAGGTTCTTTAGGATCTGATTCTGTTTGCTGCGCTCATCCGCGTCAGCTGAACTGTCTCCGCTGGTGGAGACGGGACGTTTGAGCAGCAGATCCCTGAGTCGTCCCGACTCTTCGAGCACATGTTCCTTGATTTCCTGTTTGGGTTCCTCTACGGGGAAATTGGGCTCGGCAATGGGACTAAAAGAGAAGGGGCTGGTGTAGGGATTGGCGGGTGTAGGCGGGTTAGGCACGGCCGTAGGACTTGGGGCAGTGAAGGGACTGGGCATCGTCGGCGCCGCGGGACTGTACACGGGGGCGCTCGGCGGCCTGGGTGTCGGCGTCGACACGGGGGTAATGCTCTGGCAGGAGTCGGGCTTGACCGTGTCAGCCCAGGAGGTAGGTTCGAGTTCGCCCCATGTCGAGGTCGGGAATAAGTCTCCGAAATCTAGGTCGTTGCCGCCTAGAGAAAAGGTGTTAAAGGTCGTGCTGGTGCTTAGGGAGAGGGTGTTGGCAGCGTTGTCGCCTGCCTGTGGGGTGAACCTGGTCGTTGCGACGCCATTACGGGCGCCGTTCATCACACTCGTCATCAGTGGGCCGCCAACGTTGCCGCCGTCTAGATCCAAGGCTGGTTCCACGGTAGACTCATGGCCTCTGAAGCACACAACAGATACGATATAAGTTGAGTGGTCGCGGTTGGGGAGGGTCAGGGAAACGGGAGGAGGGCCGGTACACAAGCCGACACTTCACTACAGACATCGTGCACGTAATGAGAAGAGGCGGACGGGAACGCTTACCCTATGATCGAGTGCGTAGCCATGATGAAGTCCGCTTCTGGTGGGTTGTTTTTGAACAGCTTGGACTTGGTCTGCACCCGCACGTACTTGTCCGGAGATGTGACACGCAGCTTGTAAATCCCGCTCGTTGCTTGCCCCGTGCTTAAGGTCTCCTTTAGATGGCTCGTGAGAATTTTCAGCTCTTGTTGCAGACATAGTTCTTGGATAATATGACCGGTGAGGTCCTTGTTCAGATACTGCGAATACTTAGCGGACACGCCAGACGTGTCGATACCGATGATCGTTCCGGTGATGTCTAACTTGGTAGTGAACTGTTCTATTGGAGCGGTGGCCGCAGAAGCAGTGCCTTTCTCACACTGCGGCATTCGCCGTGCGACGCACATGAGACGCGAGCCGGATTCTGTCCCGTCAACGTCATCATGATCGCCGGCTGTGTTCGGCACCTGTGTGCTCGATATGTGCATAGGCTCGTAACAATTGACACGAGTCTGCTTCTCTTCCATGGTTTCGTCTTGTTCGTCGGGCGGCTTGACTAGTAGCCGACAGTTGAAGGAACGCGACCTGCTAGATGAGGAGTTATCTGAAGCTCCTCCAGATGAACCGCCACCGCCGCCGCCGCCGCCGCCTGTTCCGCCCCAGCTCATCGACGTTGGCAACAAGTTGGAGATGAAGCGAGCGTGGTCGCCATGATGTATGAAGTTGTATATACTTTTTCCCAACACCTCGTCCTTGGTGAACTTGATAAATTGCGTGACGTTCTCGGTGACGAACTCCACCTTGCCCTCGGCATTCACCACGAACAGAAAGCCTTCCAGTGCTTCGAGTAGTAGAGGCGCTATGACCTCGTTGGCTAAGATGGTAGGTCGGGAAGATGACACCTGATCCTGTTGGACAGCGTCCGCTGAACTTCCGCTACAGTTACCGGCTTCGTCCTCACGTTGCTTGATGTTGCGGATCTGATTGACGGTCTCCTGCAGAATGGCACACTTGTCCGGCTTGACCGATAGCGGGTTCATGTCCGCGACGCTGGCTTGGATCAGGTCTGCCAGTTCCTCTATGTAGATGTTCTCTTGCTCGCGCCGCCGCTTCTCATTGTTGCACTTGTTGCTGTAACAATAACACGGCCCGTGTCACCGCACCTGGTCGCAAACCTCATACGGTTAGCTGTGGGGGGGAGCTCAAAGGGCAACTGCACTACGTTCCTGATCTATACTTACCTTGGGCCCTAACCTAATCTAACGGCCGCTTTAGATCTAGCGGAGCTGCTATTCATTCTAAGGTTGGAGCTACATTCTCTACTACATTCTAATCAAATATATGTATTTAAAGGAAAAAAAAAAAAAAAAAACACTGTGTACTCACATCTGGGCCTGTGGTTTCGTGTCGGATTTCTTCCTCTTTTTAGTGGCTGCTGCGGTCACTGTGCTCATCTTGACCCACACTGGGTCCTGCAGCTCACACGGGCCGAGCCTACAACAAAAACAAGCCACATTAATATCATTGCATAGATCAACAACAATCAAAACAAACACGCACACATATTTCCAACATAAACTTTTCGTAAACTTGTTCAAAAACTAACCTCAAAAAGTTAAATAATTGCAGTCCGACACATATTGCCATTACCGACGACTGTCAAAATTATGTAAACTAAACAACAAAATACTTTCAAACATAGACAATTTAGATGAGTCACTTTTAATATTTATAAAATTCCGAACCAATGTGTCATAAAACCTATTTCACTTAAATAAATAAATTCTTGCGGAGTTAATGCTATAATCATTAAAAAATTCTTACTATTTTTAACATAAAATTTGGTTAATTTAAATGAATTTGGCCCATAAAAAAGAAGTTTGAAACATCAAATATTTCCATAATTTATTTTTGAAATAAATATGTCAAAAAAATTAAATATAACAAAATAGAAAAACAGGTGCGCTTTATGTTTTATTTTGTTTTTGTTCCAAAACTATAAAACAATGTAATATTATGAACAAATGTATTTAATATTCCATTGTAAAATATTATCAATAAAATATTATCCGATTATATTTCAAAATCTAAAGTGATACACGTTTTTTGCTTATAACCTCAAAATAATAATCTAAATACCAGATAAAAAATATCAAAACCCTCATCGAAGTTATTAATAACTTAAACTTGACATATAAATTAATATTAATACGCACGACCTTAAAAAAATGTAGACCCTAAAAAAAGTAGAGAAACTATAAACCGTCGCCTACATAAAAATATTTACGATCGTATCTCGGCAGTGCGACATCTGTTCCAGGTTTTCTGACCTGCCTCACAAACACTGGCTGATCGGATGTAAGGGAAAGGTATACGTGTATATGTGTGAGTGACGCGATGCTATGGATAAGGAGCGTCTCGGCGCCTGTTGCGTGCCGGCGACGCTATGACTGCGATCGATGGCAACACCCTTGTGTATTGATTTTCAGTTTCAAATGTCTCGGCTTGTTTTGTTTCAGTTTACTGTTTCGAGTTCTTTTTTTTTGCTGTTACACTGAAGGGTTACGAATATTTGTTTGAGAGAGTAATGTTTCGTATTGTTAGATACTATATACATATAATGAGGAATGAATGTTACGTATTTCGAACAAAATAAAACATTGTTTTGAATAAGTTGAGAAAGAATTTGCATACTTTATTTCCTTAAAAGCAGAACATTTTAATAATTTCGTAATATATTGAGGTATAAGGTATATCATTTAAGTAGTTAACGGTAGAATTTCTTGAATTTAAGTTACCCTTAAAACTTGTTGGGCTACAGCTACAACATTGACATTTTTAAACAATGTATGAGAGTTCAAAGAAGCGCTTGTTATGTGTGCTAGGAAATCAAATTTCTGTTTTATCTTTGAAGGGAATTTAAGGATAGTTACAACTGAAAACATAGGCCGGTGGTTCTTAACATTTTCGAAGTCACAGAAAACATTTTTTGGTGCGGAATACCAAAATCAATAACATACAGGGTGTTAAAAAAAAGTGTTCGGAAATTTTAAGAGTGTGTAGTACTGACAAAAATGCTTAAAGATGGATCCGCACAGCAACCGTTTCAAATATATGACCTATTATTAAACAAAATAGTGCGCGGTGTCAAATAAACGTGTTTTATTATGTACTTTACTTTGTAGATTAGGCTTGGTGAAACTTATACTAATGTGAGATATATTCTGTCCGACAGAAGTCGTTGAGGTTCAGATAACATGCAAAAAATTGATGTAAAGTGTGAATTTTCACACATTTCAGGTTTTTGTGGATATTTACTAAGTAATAAATTGTGGGTACAAATAAAAAGTTATAAATTTCGATTCATTTTGACAGAATAAACCACATCTTCCATCTAGAGACTTTTCCAGACTGACTCCAGACTTTTCCAGACTGACTAGTCAGATAAATATTGTAAACACGGTTAAATATTGTAAGTACGGTATTGCAAAAAAATCAATAACTCTAGAAATAATTATTATCACATTAAAAATTTCTTTTAGGCTGTTGCGGTTTACATTAATATGCGTTACTTAGAATTTTTCAGATTTTTAGATCTCCACCCTGGGCTATAGGATGCGGGAAAAGTTTTTAGTAAATTTTTGGCAAAAATCGTGTTAAAATAAATAAATTTAAAAAAACTGCTTTTCGGTCCGTAATCGACATCTTAAGTGCATTTTTTTTTTTTTGATATACAATAAATTTAAAAAAAATTACTTTTATACTACTAGTAATCGATATTTTTCAAAAAATTAATCTGATTAAATTCCTGTTGAACTATTCCAGTTCCCCTCAACGAACATTATTAAGAACTTTTCAGACTTTTAGATCAAACGCTCTGGGATACAGGGCGGGAGCCACAAGTTTTTTGATGTATATATATATTTTTTCAAATATCTCAAAAAATAATGATTTTTAAAAAATTATAATTTGTTAGTTTATCTACGCAATAAGAGGTTTCATTTAATACCCCACTCAAAATTAAAAATAAATATATTTTTCGTTGGACACATAATTCTTTATATTTTTCCCCATGGTAAGTTTTTTGAACTCTCAATCGCTTTCCTATATGTCGGTCAAAGAGTTGTACAAGCTTGGTGTATGTTAAATACGATTATAATATCAAGAAAGATAGTACTGAAAACTGATTCCTGAAATAGATATATGACCCAACCCGGGATCCTTATACCTTCAACACGGAAGAAAAGATAGGCTAAAGAAATCAAAACATCGAATACGCAAACTCTAATGAAACGATATCATTAGCTCATAATTCTAAACTGCATGCTATCTAAAAGACTCTAGCATGGGCAGAACATGCAACGAAAACCAAGATTTAACACATTATTCCAAACTCAACCGCTATAGAAACAGTCATCCAGATCGCAGAAGTGTATAAATAATGTAATGTAATGTAATGTATTACTTAAATACAGGGAACTACAAAAATTATCCAATTCTATCAAACAGGAAAAATATAGCAAAACACAGAAAACAGTGTAAACGTATATATTTAGTCTTCACTTGTATGGCCACATACAGTAAGAGAGGGTTTCCACGCAGCGAACGCGAAAGAATACTTTCGCGTGAATATTCAGTTACTATGGTTCGGAATTCGTGAAAATTTTAAAGAAAAAAAAAAAAAGACCACCCGTGTTTTGAGGGACTGTTCCGGATTGAGTGGTTTGTCGCGCAATGCAAAGTGTCCCGGATTGAATATGCTGTCTTCATATATAAAGTCATGTCCGCAAAAAGAACGGTGAGGTATTGTAAATGTTTTATTTTAAAATTATTATTTAATGAAATTGCATTTCCTGTAAGTAATGCTGAATATATTTCAGTAGGTAGTATTGGATTTATAAATAAATATTTGGATATTTAAAAATTCTCCTCGAATCAAATTAAATATCACTTTTTAAGTGTACATGACAATTATGGTACACTAGCTGACATGCACGTACTTCATACGGTTTTTATCAAATATATTTAATTAAGATATTTCAAGTAGCGCTCCAAATATGCATCGTATTAAAAACTACATTCAAGAGAAAAGAATCGTTTCTTCATTCTAAACCACTTTTCTTATACATATATATTTTGCTATTAAGTAAATAATACGCGAGATATTTCAAATACATAGGTAAAACTCCCCTTAGCACCCATTTATTCATAATATTAAACATCAAAAAAAAAATTCTTCATTCTAAACTAATTTTCATATATATCTTTGATGTAAAGTAAATAATAAGTGCACTATTTCAAGATTATAATTTTACCCTACCCTCCGTAACTCTCTAAATATTCATTCAACAGAAAAAACGTATACAACAAAAAAGATTAGTTATCTAATTATTAACATTTTGTGTCGTATACATTTTTGCTGTTGTTAACAATAGGTGAGATATTTAAAAATTTTAGTTTTAAGGTTTCCCCCCGTACCTCCCAAAAATTCACGTAAAAAAATCATAGAATAAAAAAATTTGTTTTATCATTACAAATAATTTTTGTTAAGTCAATAATAAGGGAGATAAGTTTTTTTGGAAACAGTCTCAACCTCGAAACACCCCCTTAGAATGAAAATTTTGAGATGCCATATAGGCAATGAATGAAATCCTGGTAATACTCTATCATCATACCATTTTGCAGATATCGTTTAGCAATCACTTGAAACGTGTAAAAACCAAAAAGGTATGACGAAAAAATATTAAAACAGATATAACCTCTAATTTTATTAATATAAATTAACAAAAAAGTTTTGTTGTTATATAAAAGCATATTACCATAGTAAGGTGTTTTTACATGAAAAATCAATAGAAAAATATTGCATCTCACTATTATTTTACAATAAAAAAAATCAACTGTGGCCACCACAGGACGGACCACCATTACAAAGTACTTGTTTAATTTATGCTGATTTAGTCCCAAATAAAAGTTGTTAGATTTTGCTTTTATAGCAACTTTTGTTAAATAATTTTTTTCGGAATATTTCTGTTGTGAAATATTCGCAAAAATCTTAAAACCGACACGAGTAAACTCCCATTTCTAGTTAACCGATTTTTACCAAAAGTTGATCAACTCGTGCCATTGATGTCAAAAGCTTAAATATGAAGTTTCATAAAAATCCTTTTAGCCGAATTTGCTCTGCACGTGTACACGGACCGATAGACAGTCAGTCAGACAGACAGAGAGACCGACAAACATCATGCTAAAAATAGTCAAAACGTATGCAGGGACCTCAATTCATGGAGATCCATCGAAATCTCGAAATGTCAAAATCGGTATGATCGCAATACCTCCCTTATAAATGTTGGCGGTCGGTAATTAGTAGAGACGTGATTTACAGGGACGCACACAGATAATTTTTAATGGCGGTCCGCAAAACTAGGCTGGTAAAACACCTATTTGCTTGGTGAAAAACAAAAAGTATAAAATGGTGTTATCAGTTTTTACTCACTTATAAACATTTTTAAGCTCGTCTTCATCTAAATAGTTGCAAACAAAGTATGTACTCTCTGTTTAGCGAAAGAAGGTGCGGCATGGGAGTATATCCCAAGGATACTTATAATAATGCTTTAACGTCGTACGAACCTCAACCGTTCAACTATATGAAACTATATGAAATACAAATATACAGCTTAGTGACCCTTTTCTTATTACTGGAGCAGTATTAGAGGAGCGACGCAGGATAAATGCAGTAGAAATTCCTTAAATAATAGATACTGGTGTTATGACGTTTCATAAAAATAAATTTCGTATGTTTATACATATATCCACTAAATTTTGAGCTTTTTTACTTATTATGGTATAATTACAAACATTCGCTTTGGATCTTAGGTGCGGTCCGGACCCACTGGATCACCCCCCTGTGTGCGTCCCTGGTGATTTAATTTTAAAACAAAAAGTTACTATTTTAGAACATCCAAAAATTTACAGGGTGTTCCATTTATATATATATTGTCTTTGTGAATTACTCGCAAATCTGATTCTCATAGTTTAGCCACTAGATGTTTTCACCATCGTCATTTGGGTAACAAATATTACTGGTCTACTAATTAGCAATGAAGCCGAGTTAACTTAGGAGGGACTGTATAAATCATAATGTAGCTATAGTTCGTTTATTTTATTTAAGCGGAACTATATTTTTAAATTAGTAACTTAACGATTGAATGGGGTTCTTGAGATTGTTTTTCCGATTCAATCGTTAAAAGTAAGCTCGTGACAATTCAAGAAAATAAAAATTCCGTTTAGTTCTGCTTAAACATTTGTAATAGACTAAAAAATTAGATTTTTTTCTTTCTAAAAAGCGGAACACTCTGCGGGACAAACTATTTAAAATCGGGACTGTCCCGCCGAAAGTAAGTACCTATGACCACCTTCAGTATTAAAATATTATGAAACTTGATCGCGCGTGAATTAACTTTTAGTCTTGTCACCTTAACACGTGTTTTGTAAATGGCGTCAATAGTTGTAAACAGTTAATATTTCAATTAATACTGACTTGATTTTGGTTAGTTTAAATATTTCAATACTTTATGCGATATTAAACTACAAAAATATTAACTTAACCTAACTTTTATAACCTATACAAAGCTACGTTATTAGTATAAATATGTTATTTATGTAAACAACGTTACTCGTTACCAATAAAATTTATAATTTTGAATAAGAAATATATAATAATTTTACCATAATCTGATGTAGACATTTGTTCTTTAACTATAAACATTATATCATAAATATATGTATGTATATTATATTAGTTTCTTGAGTTTTTACAGTATGTCCCATATTCCACGACTGAACACTTTTCTCGTCCCAAAAACCCTTTGTTTTTTTCGAGACACGGTAAAACATTGTCCGGTAAATCAAGATTACTATGATTATATTTACACAACATGTCATAACGTGTAGAAATCCGTTACTTCATGGTGACGCCATCTGTTCTTCTTCTTTAGCACTATACAATTACCTAACTTATGTGGTACTCAAACAGTGGAATTCGGATGTTCCGTAAGAGTAGGGAAGAACAGGTATTCGGTGATTCTGGGATTCTATAAACGTCATAATGGAAAATGCAACTATATGATTACAGTTTTTGCAGAATACTTTGTAGACACTTTTGGGAAATACTTTTAGATCATACTTTTAATTTTGCACTAATAGCCACAGACACCGAGCTAAAATTTTTAACAAATAAACTAAACTTCGAATTTTATTACACATAGGTTGCCACTTTTTTATATTTCAAAATCCGGAGGTCCTGAGACTATTTTTTTTTAGTAAAACCGCATAAGCAGAAAATATCCTTTAATGATTTTTTAATTATTTCTGTCTATTTCGGAATGAATTTTAAGTGATTCTGTAAAAATAAAATATGAGAAATGAATTATAGTTTGCTTTATTTTCACTTAAGCGGAACTAGATATTGAAAACTAGTAACTTGTACAGTTTAAATGAGGATTTGATCATTTTGTGTAGCAAAAACCCACTTCAATCAATAAAAAGTTAGTTCGTGACAACTCACCGAAAATAAAATTTCATGTTGGCATTTATTATTAAGTGATATTTATGGCCGGTTGCTAAAGTAAGAATTAATTAAACTCGAGTTAAAATCATTTGTTTTTGTATGTTGTAAGATATGAAAACAAATGATTTTAACTTGAGTTAGAGAAAATTCTTACGTTAGCAATCCGCCATTATTGTAAAAAATAAAATATATAATCATCATCATTAACTAAAATTTTTATAAAAGCCCGATTTATAATGTTAAAAAAATGGTCTAAAGTCCCATTCAATAATTAAAAGTCTTTTTCATTGACGTCATATAAAAAGACTCAGCACGCTCTATGCCTTAGCATTGTTTGTTATGTAGCCATAACCCTGTAGAGACGAAAGGGGGATTCGCCCCGAAGAGTAGAACAAGTTGCCTAATTTACATTTATTTTGTTCAGCTATCGATAGGAAAACCGTCGGCGTCATATAGTGTTTATGATTGTTTTGTTGTGTTATTTTTTCTATTTTACTATTTTACCTTTCCGTCATCTTTCATCTTTTAATAATATTGCCATAAATTGCATTTAAAGAGTTGTGAACTGTATTTCAACTATTTAGTATTTTAAATACCAAAAAGTAATGTTTAATTAAAATACTACATATAGTTTTTCCTTAAAAAAAAAAAAAATTGGTATTCATTATTTCGAATACATCAGAAAAGTATTTTTATATACTATGATATATAGTACTGATTATATACTACATCTTTATAATTTGTCAGATAAATTTTAATTTATCATGGAATAAATGATTTAATATCTACCCGTTTTAAATTTATAAAGTGTCTGAAGCATTGCTATACAATATGATCGAGACAAAAAAGTGTCTATCAAAGACCATAAACGTGAAATTAAAAAAAAAAACTACTAATTATCTTAAAAACATACTAATAAATTAAGGTTAATTTAACATTATTTATGAAATTTATTTTATTAAAATTTGCAGTTTACTGATTTAAAAAAACATTTTTACTTGCAATTCTTATCGGCAAAACATTAATGTTAGCAATGAGTTTTTATGGCGTATGGTTCATATGACGTCATTGGATGTTAGCAGCACGCAAAACTCCTCGGAGCACCTTTCCGTTCCCCGCCTAAGAGGGTGTTGGCTTCACAACACATCGCCCTCGTTCAGTCTCTATATTATACTACCTCATTGGTCTTTTTATACAAATTTTTAGGTTAAGATAGCTTACCAGTTTAAAATGTTTCATTACAGGTTGTCAATAAATCTTTCGATTTATAATCAAATTTGATATTTAAACTGTCAAATTTGGCGCAGATTAGCCAATATTAAAAAAAAAAAACACTTATTATTTAAACACCTTTGGTAATATTACAAAAAGAAATTACTCTATCTAGTTCCAAAACGCGTAAAGAAATAGACTCCACATCACATTCAAGCGCGGTAATTGTACAAAGTATATAATATTTCTTTATTTTATAAAGTGAAGCCATTCAATTCACTTTGATTAGAAGTGTGTTTTAATGAAATATGAGCGAGGATTCAAATGACTTGTGTTGTTAAAATGACATTAACATCGAATAAAAAAAAGTACACATGTGTGATATAAATTTGTAATTAATGGATTATAACGATCAAAATGTTATTAAATATGAAGTTTTTAGTAATAGCATACTCTATCAAATTTGATACTATATTGATTTATCAAACAAATGCCTTTTTTAATCAACTAATTTTCAAAATTGCTTTATTAGTTACGGTAGAGGGTCCCAGAAACCGTTAGTGCCTCGGGCCTCCATGTAAGTAAATACGGCCCTGTTTCTAAGCATTACTTATTATGTACCATATTCTAACCGTAACATCATTTAAGCCGAATTTACGCTGGTACTGAATCACGAACGTGGCTTACGGTTTCGTAGTTCACTCTTTTTTCCACGATTAGTGTAAATAAATTTTCGTGAAACACGATGGATCCACGAACAGTCAACGCCACGCCACTATTGATATTAAGGTGCCTACAGACGGCGTGGCAAGTCACGGCCAATGTTTATACTTCGCGGATCGTGTGTAGGGGCAACAAGTCACAAGTCACAGCCAGCGTAGGCAGGGCTTCGCGCTCGCTGACATTCGCTTCCTAGGCGGTATTATACCACAAGGCAAAGGAGTTTGACCAACATCGGTGCAGACTTGTACATGCATCTTAGCACCGTACACACGACGCGAACACACGTGTCATCACATCAGTCAAGAGTGTTGTGCTCAAAAGGAAAGTTATAACCATTTTTGCGTAACTATGAAGTCTACTTAAAGTAAAAAACTATTTTTTTGTACTTTTAACCTAATTTAAATATCAAAATCAAGGTCGAAGTTGCGACCATAACCTCACTTTCACTGTCAGACGCCATTTTACAAACGCTGGCCCATGTTCGCTATTTTTATACTTGGCCAACACAAGCGCTTCGTCTGTAGGGTACACAAGTACGAGTGTCCGCCAGTGCTACATGTTAAGGCCAAAGTCAAAACTAGCGCTGGCGAACGCTGGCTCACCGTCTGTAGGCACCTTTAGACCTGTTTAATATTTCACGCCTGCAATCAGTCGTGGAGAACTCAGTTGCTAGGAAAACGTATCGAAGGTCAGTTGTTTTGTGCACATAATCTCAAAAATTAGTGTCTCAAAACAGCAAATGCATCTATTTTAAAATTAAACAATCAAGACATAGTTCGATTTGTCTAATTGTATAAAAGTGTTGTGGAATCCTAAAGATCCAAAGTATCATAAAAAAATACGCATGAGAGTATGCGGGGAGATATAGGTTACAGGAGATAATACAAATGATCTTTAGATATTCTTAATAAATAAAAGTCTTCCGGATATTTTGAACAAAGTTCGTTTTGAATAAATGCGGAAGGTCCAGTAATCTTTCTATTCAAAATTCACTCCCCGGTCCACCATCTTATATTCTATCTCGTTTTATTTTTATACATAGTCAAAATATGGCTTTTACAATTTCTGCGGCAATCATTTCGCAGGTTGAAATAGTAGCTTCTAGCAGACACGCCGCCATTTTCACGACTGAAAAGGGAACACTTTGACTAGTGTGAACACACAACGGCACCTTCATGAAATGATTGCACGCAAGGGTATGACACGAATTTATTCTAAGCGTAAGCCACGTTCGTAATTCACTACCAGTGTAAATTCGGCTTTACCTAACCACCTTTACTCGGATAACATGTCGATGAACTTTATATCTTCACATCTTCCAATCGTCATCAACATCTTATATTATTGCTACTTATGAGTCCCACGACAATTTGATGCTACACACCAAAATTGTCTATTAATTTTGCATTATCATAGAATACGTACTATATGTATATATTTATTTATAAAAAAATGTATAACATAAGTTAACTATCATATAATGCTATTTATGCAGCTGAATAAGCTAAATATTATTTAGTGAAATGTTGTAATCCTATAATAAATACGTTGTCCAAGAAGCCGTACGAGTTTTATTTCATTCCATATTACATTAATTCTTTTTTTCTTTTGGATTTTCCCACTTATTTCATAAGCCATGAGAGTGCAAGTGCACCACTTTGTACCCTCCTCGTGGAGTCCATGAATGAAGTTAACATGAATCAATTAGTAAAAATAGAAATGTAATTAAAATGGATGTGCTGATCATTACGTTTTTATTTCAGCATGGAAGAGGCAATATTACTATTTTTGAACAACCTATTTCTCAATCATTAAAAAATAATATTTTTTATCAGTGTGTCAAATAACTCAGTGGTTGTTTAAGTAAAATCAAAATATACACAACATCAACATCAAAACAGACAATTTGCACATTGTTACGTTTAAAAACAAACGCCTTATACAAAAGAACAAAACAACGTCGCTTATACATACGAGCACGTATATTTATTTTCCAAAGCATCAATTCTAAACAAACACAATATAATTAAACAACAAAAAAGTACACCAATAAGAGTTTATTTAGCGTTTTTTCACGTTTACTCACTATATATTGGTCACCACCACATTTTCCACGTGATCAAATTGACAGCTCAAATCAAACTGCGTTATCTAACTTAACATTACTAATTTTAATTTCTTATCAATTTTGATTAAATTATTCAATCAGATTGTGAATGAATTATGTTGTATCTTCACCGTAAAGGACCGAATAGAAATCGAGAACATACGAAGTTTTATACGTGCTTAGATTCAATAATATACAGGGAAGTAAATATTGTTTAGTACCTACTTGTAAAACTTTAAGTACAACTTTAGAGTATATAAGGTTATAACTATGTTTAAATTTGTTTTGTTAACGGAATATGTGTCTACCTACTTGCAATATGTGACACTATTAGCTTAAAATAGTGGTTCTAAAACGGTGCGCTGTGGCACACTCTACTGTAGAAGTAGTAGTAAAAGCATATCAAGCGTCTACTAAATTTTCAATTTTAAATTACAGGAGATTCAAGGAATTTCCCGGTAACAATTAAATAAATTTCAGGATAATTTTCCATAAATTATATATTATTCGAAATAAGTTCGAAATAAAGAAATATCAAATAAATTCATATATTTCCATAACATGCCATAAATGGCCTAACTAGAGGCTATTCATTTTCGAAAAAAACACAATGAGTCGTAAAATCGACGCGAACTTCAGCTATTTTACCAGTGGCGGTCCACACTGTTTTTACTTTGTGATAACCTAAAATTACATCTTACTGGTTAATGTTGATTATAAAATTAAATAGACAAATTGTTTTTCAGAATTATTTATATGCATAAAATAACGAAACACAAAAAAGGTACCAAACAAACAGCTGACTAATAAAATAATAAGTAATACATAAAGCCACTTCTTTGCGTGCGCGCATACGCAGTAAGCTCTCAGTCAAAAACTCGTTGCTGCGCAGTGTGTTGTTTGGAAAATGTACGGCCTATAGTATTAAACACGATTAAGACATGTTTAAAGGCCCGAGAGAAATAGGTTATCAAGAAGAACTGAAGCATGAATTTGGTTTCTCAGGTTTTGTTTTTAAATTTTGCCTCTCCTGATCATTACTTGAATTTTTTAAATTCTCCGTCTCGGTCTTCACTTCATTTCCAATGAATAGCGTATACTCTACGCTTGTGTGAAGTTTCGTATTGACTAACTCCCAAGTTAGTTTTGTAGACCATACACCCTTTGCTTTTTACGATGTATGTATATATGTACAGTATTCTAACTGATTTTACGTTTATAGCAGTGCTAATAATTAGTAGGTTATTACTTTTTGTTATGTGATTTTTTTAAACATGAATCGTATAGACTTAAATTTTTTAATTCAAGGAATTGCACTGAGATTCAAGTATATTCAAGGAATTTAAGGACCAATTTCAAATTACAAGAGATTCCAGTAATTTAAGGATGGCAGACACTATGCATATGATGATGCATTTGCATACGGCCCTTGATACAGATATATTATAATATACAGTAATAATTGGAATACTATTTTAAGCTTTCCTTTTATTGCTCGGTTGATTTTCCTTTTTAATTTTGCTTGTTCAGTCACTTAAGTTTCGGTTTTTGCACGAACAATCAAGAAAGAGACCAAAAAAAATCCAAATGCCTAAGGCCCAAACTTATGTATGGCTCCGAAAGATTGTTGTTAACAAAACAACAACGACAACAACTCACAGTTTTGAAAATAAATATTACGTAGAATCTTTGGTGACATCCAAATCAGAGCCGGTTCTATGCTGATAACACCTATTCCCTCGCGTAGGATTACCCACTTGATAAGAGGCCGTCATCTAAATACTGAACGAAATATTTAGACTTTTTTGTAGCGATCAGAATTTTTATAATAACTCCAGCACGCGTCGCTTGTGGAGAAAGATCATTTTCGAAGTTCCGAGTTACTTACGATCGACGATGGTCGAAGTGAGACTGATTAATTAAATTTGCGTTGCTGAAAACCAGTGGCGGACTGGCCCGCCAAGACACCGGGTAATTTACCGGTGGGCCGGTCCCAATACGACCAATTCTTTGATAAATTGGGCCGGTCCTTGATCCAATGAGGCCGATTTATTCCAATTTTCTAGGACCGGAACATTTTGCTGGTCCACTACTGCTAGAAACAAATTCATTCTATTTGTGGCTAAATCAAGTTTTAACTCGTATTCGAGCTTTAAATTGTATTTAACAGCTGTAAATTTATAATGGATGAACCATTTTAGTGGGGACATGCAACGGTAAAAAGTAGAAACTTATAACCCTAATTATTTTTAAAAATATAACTAATTTGTGTTCGACACAATTAAAAAATAAATATTTTCAGGGGATAGAAAGAACCAAATTCTGATCAAGGTTTGTTGAATTGTGAAGTAGTTATTAATTACAATCACGAGATTTAGGTATAATGAAGTAGGATCATATTTCTTAAATAAGCATTCAGCGACTGTCAACACTATTCACTAAAGAATACCAAATCTACTCAGGAAGACGAGTTTTGAATTGTGTCACTGTTCTTCTAGTTGTGTAATATATATGAACTATTAAGGCAGTGTTTCTCAATCTTTTTACTCTCATGGCACATTTTCCAAAGAAGACATATTTCGCGGCACACCTACTTACTAATAGAAGAAATAATTTTGAATGCAGACGCCCATATATATGCATTCAGGATATATCAATTTCAAATCGTCATAAAAAGATCCTTCATGTACTTTATTCGTGGTATTTACGGACAGTGATGTTAAAATAAAAACGACGCTAGTATTATTTTAAAAGATTTTGCGTCACATTTGGAAAATTTTGCCGCACACCCTTTGGGAAACACTGCATGAAGGGATACTATTAGATATTAAAACATTTTTTAAGGTATAAAAATTAATATTTAACATTTAAAATATATTTATCTACGAACATCAAATAATAAATACATTATGTGTTCAACTGTAAATACACAATGCTGTTCATATTGCAAGAAGTGTAAAAAAGAAACGCGCAAGCGTGGTCATTCAGTATAATTAACGTTTTTTTACACTTCAAGTTTTTATTTAGAAAGTTAGTTAGTTACTTAAAATGTTTAGAGCTCAGCAATGATGATTTACAGCCCATCTTTTATATCTAGAATATTATTTATAAGTTAGAATAAATAAAACAATAAATAATAGTACTTTAAACATCTAAAGATGTGTACTCTAAAATGGTAGATTTTGCTAGTGCAGTAGATGGTAGGAAGCAACGGCTCAATTTTTGTCTAAAATGCTTCTATTGTTATTTCTATGTTACTTAAAAACTGATATTTCTAACAATTACATCTCTGGTAACAGGTAGCTCTTTTTCGAACTAAAATGTAGAACTAATATTTATCACATAAAAATAAACGTTCTAATTTATAGGAACGTACCCTTAGTATATCCAAAAAGTATCCAAGTTTTTCTGTATAACTCTTGTTCAATTAAACTATAGTCTCAGAAAGAGCGATAGTAATAAATCTTTTTGTCAGGTATTTACCAGTGGCGTGCACATTTTAAACACGTTTAAATTGGTTTTGTGTATTTCTATATTACTATTTATCATTTTATTAAACGCATGCCTGTGACCATATTTATCATATCATTAAACGCATGCCTGTGACCATATTTTTCTTCAAAATTTTAGGGTAAAATTTTATGATCTATTGTGTTTAACCCTAGTTCGTATTCCCATATAAGACGTGCGTCACACTCGGTTGTTTCTTAACAATATTTCATTTCGAACTATTCATATTTTGTGTGCCGCTTCTGTGTGAAAAAACAATAACTTTTTACAAATAATAAATTTTATTACTATCGCTCTTTCTGAGATAGACTATAAACTCAAAAACTAAAATCTTGAAAATTACGTAACTGTCCCATAAAGATATTATTAATGTAGGAGTATAAAATAACATTAACACATGATATACATTTTATAACTTACATTGAATACATCCTCTTTTCCTCTCACATCATATGATATGTCTAACTGTTGAACATACACTGTAAGAATTAAATGTTCACTATCTTTGGTTGAATACAAAGTTGATAATAAAATGAAATATATCTGTTGATAAGAGCACATATTTTGCATCGTATCTTTTTTAAAGTAAACATTGTTGAAAGATTTGTCAGATATCAACTATATTTACTTGATACTAATTAATACAGTAGTATATAAATTTAAATTAAATGCAAAAACAGATAGCAGGACAGTAACGTCAAAAATTATAACGAACCGTATTTAATGCAAATCAATATTTACTTATTGGGAAGTTTTCTTCAGAATTTGACATAATATAGTTATTTGACATTAGAGTGTATTTTTAAATTATTTAAAATATAAAATTATTTAAAAAGTAAAATAGCTTACCTACATTTAAAAAATATAGAAATATATACTCTATCTCAGAAAGTCTGATAGTAATAAATCATTTTGTCAGGCAGTTACCAGTGGCGTGCACATTTTAAACACGTTTAGTTTTGTGTATTTCTATGACCATATTTTTCCTCAAAATTTTAGTGTCATATTTTTATGATCTATTGTATTTAACCCTAGTTCGTATTCCCATATAATATGTGCGGCACACTCGGTTGTTTTTAACAATATTTCGTTTCGAACTATTCATATTTTGTCGCTTTTGTTTTACCGCTTCTGTGTGAAAAAACAATAATTTTTACAAATAATAAATTTTATTACTATCAGCCTTTCAGAGATAGAGTATAGTCAGCTATAAAGTATCAATTTTGATCAAGACTAAATTCAATAATAAACATCTAAATTATTGTTTTAAAACGTTTGACCTTAAAATTAAAAAGTTCCAAAGAAATAGCATTTAAACTGTAGGGATCCGCAGATGTAAGAAGGTTAAGACCACTGCTCTACAGCTTATCGACGGGAAGTGAATTATACCATTCATGGTATTCTGGAGGAATCACGTCAGTTTTATTAATAATTACCATTTACCTTTTTTCTTTTCAGAAATAGACAAGCGTCCTTTATACAAATGTGTTAATTCTCTAGGTATATTATCATTTGAAGGTCTTCCTGTTTTTAAAAGCTCTAAATTTTTCCTATTATAAAGCCGCATTCAGAGCTCTTTGAAATTAACACGTTGTGTTGCTATAGATTGTTTTAACGAGGGCAGTTGGTATGATCGGACAAGCTCGTACTATATCGCTCAATAGTAGTATAGCAACGACAAAGCACGAGCATGTCCGATCATACCAATTGACCTCGTTAAAACAATCCATAACAACACAACGTGTTAATTTCAAAGAGCTCTGAATGCGGCTTAAGTGTGGTAATTTGCATTAACTTAGTCACATATCCTAAAGTCGTAAAATTTGGACTTGGACACTTTTCGCAGTAAGCCCACGATTGTCACTGTTATAATACTATCTAACTAATACAGAGACATAAGTACGATTTTGGCGCCCTCTGCAAATATATATGTCGCGCTTTTTTCATACGTAAGGGGAAATAAGAAGAGCGAACGCCGCCTTTCAAATATCACTGACCTTGGCAATTGCCTCGATGCCAACTCCTAGTTACGCCACTGTCTATACAAGCGGCAAATGCAATTTTCGAACGACGTAGCACGTTCAATTAATATGAAACACCCGGTACAAGTTTAATAATTGAGAGGTGCACGATTAAAAACATTTGATATCCACTGATTTCTATATTTATCAGATTGTTGTTCTCAAGGTAAATGTTCCAACGTTTTCTAACCTCTGTTTTGATTTGTCTACTGAACCTACAATTTGAAAAATATCAAAGGATATTGTCTGACAGCTGTTTTCTATTTTTTCTCTCAAAACAATATTTCTAACTTTGAATCCCAAATCACATTCATAATAATTTTCAATGTATATTATTCTTTTTCATATTGTTATAAACTCCTAACCTTTATTTAACCTTCAAATCTAATACAACATTTTTTCTTTCTGACTTAAACTGTATTTTTTCAACAAAAAAAACAAAAAACATATATATAATCATGAAGTCAGTTGTAGATACTAAAATTTGAAAGACCCTGGCCGAAATTTTCAGGGTTAGAGTTGGCTTTTGATTACCTCACGCGTAACCTCAAGTACACCGTACATGTAGTAAGAAGAATATTAACTAGAATAATAATATGTAATTATTAGCGATAAAAGTACTTTAAAAATGTTGTTAAGAAAACATTTGTTTTTTAATTACATTCGGCTAAAAATTAAGATAATGGTTATGATTTTTTAATGTTAATGTCATAATTGAAATAAATCTAAGCAACGATATTTTAGGAACATACTTGCAATTCTCTCAAATTGACTCCTCTGCATGATAGCGTGCAATTCTAAAAAACTCAAAAAACACGTTTTTAAGGGATGTATTTTGTATCCCCCACAAGAAGAAATCTGAGTGCGGGCTTTATAGTGTGTACTACGGTTGGGGAGTCGACAGAAAAATTAACGACTCCCGAGTCGGTATTTTTTAAATCCGACTCCGATTTCCATCTCTCGAATCCGACTCCTTTCACTGATGCCCTACAAATTACTTAGTAGTCTGCTTAATAGAACTGAAGAAGGCAATTCTTAATACAAATTTTTAAATACATTAGTACAAAAATTTCATTGTATTTTATATATATTTTTTTTCATAATATGTCACTTTTCTTTTTGATATTTTGATT
Organism: Liopterus haemorrhoidalis; assembly: GCA_963971575.1. Classification (NCBI taxonomy): domain Eukaryota; kingdom Metazoa; phylum Arthropoda; class Insecta; order Coleoptera; family Dytiscidae; genus Liopterus; species Liopterus haemorrhoidalis. The sequence continues at coordinate 156,514,373 of OZ020611.1, read as the reverse complement.
TAGGCTGCCAACGTAAATAATAAGCTCGGAACTTGTTACAATTTGAGAAAAAATCCCGTCTAGTTCCTTTTAAACAATAATAAACAGACTATACAGAAAAAGATAAAATAGATGTGTAAAAATAAAAATCTTTACCGCCCCATCGTATTAATCTCTTAAAACGAGTAGTATTAAACAAATTATAAAGTGGAAAACATGAAGGAAAATCGGTTAAAACCGGTATTGAATATTTTCAATTCTTTTTGTAATACTAGCTGAAATGCCCGTTATCTTGGCTAACTTTTCTCTCTTTCTCTCTCTGTCTCTACGTCCCATAGCCATCGACTGTCTGAACAGTAAGCCCATTTTAGGCGCTCTGTCTGATTGTTTTTTAGTTTAGAAAAATTATGAAGTTTTAAGGCATAAAAATAAGCTTCAATCTGCGGGATAAATTTCTGAATACGTTGTTGCAAACCAGACTTGCGTAGGATAAATACGTACACAGTTCTAGGCATTTATGTTTTTAAAATTATTTCCATTATAATTTCTTGCTTGTTTTTATTATTAAAAAAAAAAAAAAAAAAAAATAGGGACTATAACAGTCATAAAACAGGCCTAATTTACCACAAACGATACCATGAACACACTGTTTTTTTTTTTTCAATTTTATAGTAACATACATAGGGGAAGCCGGGGTATAACGGGCTTTCGGGGTATAACGGGCTCCCCTCTTTTTGGCTGTTAAAGCATGCCGCCATGTTTGGGTGCAGTCCAATCACGTTCAGTACTTCGGTAGTTTCTTCCGAGAGTGGTTGTATGACTGAGAGCTGGCGTTTACATTTTGTAAATTGGTGAAACGTGTTTTTTGCTGTGTTGATATATTTTTCACACATATCCAGACGTTGATTGCTCCAATTCAGAGCATGTGGTAAGGGGGCACATTGTTCTTGCGCTGGAGAAGATGATAACGATGAGTAATGCACTCATGTGTGTTTATTCTGCGATTGCCCATTATACCACGCTCGTGCTCATTCTGCCCCGATACCAAGGCAAAATGAGCACAAGGAAGCTTTTTTTTATATCGTCATAACTTTTATTTTTGTATTTTTCTAAGTTTTTTTACTGTCTGTAATAATAAAACAATAAATCATCTTACGAATAAGTAAAAGTATTTCGAAATTTTTTACGATATTCCTTAAGATTTTATTAAAGATAATCCTTAAGGTGCCCGTTATGCCCCGGCTTCGCCTACATACATTCATACAAACGAATTAATTTATCAAACAGCTCAAACTTGTAAAATACAAACAAATGACAAGTCTAAACAATAGGCGATCTTTGTAAAACAAAACAGGCTGCTTAAAAGCAGAAAAATGCATCTGGATATCTTACTTTGAAAGCAAATCTTAGGTTGAGGATAAACCGATAAAACTAAATTTTCATTGTAATGGACATGTCCCTTTTTGCATGAACGTCCTTCATTTATTAAGTCTGTTCTATTGTTGCCAAGTATCGTCATTAAAGTATTCATACCTACTTTTTTCAAATTTCTTTAAACTAACAAAATATCACTTGAGAAATTTTATATTAATAATACAGTGTTACTATGACGTCATCAGTATGATATTTGTGTATGTAATATCTTCTATGTATACGAGTAAATATTTCGGACTGATAGTGGCAGAGTGAGTAAAACAGTTGAAGGGTTCATGCCACACATGTATTTATTAAACATGTTACTTGTACCTCAATTACAGGAAACACGCTTATCTACTTAAACTTTAATTGCTAAACAGGAAGAGATTATTACAAAAAAAGAGATGTATCGCATTTCAAATTAAATCTTCAAATGTTTAAATCATTTATGATTTGTAACATGATTGAAAATCAATTAAAACAGTTTCGTAAAGGGATCTATAAAATATTTCAGCACTTGAGCGTCATTTATTGCGCATTATCTAAAGCAGTGGTGCCACTTCTATAAGAGCGATTCACATAAAAGCAAATTACAAAATAGCAAGTAATAAAAGAGGAAGTAACAAAAGAGGAAGTACTGCATAAGACTAAGCGCATGTTGAGCATCGACAAAAGAGCAAGACCCATAAAAAGCGGCAAGAAACACTGGACATAAACTACTGTACACTTAAAATCTCGGTTATTAGGTTAGCTTATGATAGTGAAGGGTTAGGAACAGAAGAACCCGAACGGCTCGAACTAAGTTCAAAGTTTTATGTATTAAACTGTGTCTTAATCTTAAGGCTGAAGCTCACAAAGACAACTGTGCACTTAAAAATTGGGTCATTGGGCCATGATAATAAAGAATCAGTAAAAGAAGAACCCGAATTGCTCGAATTAAGCTTAATAAGTATTCTGTATTGAACTCTGTCTCATTCTTAACGTTAGAGCCAATATAAACTACTGTGCAACTAAAAACTGGGTCATTAGGTTAGGTTAAGATGGTGAAGGGTCAGTAATAGAAGAACCCGAATTGCTCGAATTAAGCTTAAAAAGTCTTCTTTACTAAACTCTATATTGTTATTAACATTATAGCCAATACAAACTATCGTGCACCTAAAAACTGGGTCATTAGGTTAAGTTTTGATAGTGAAGGATCAATAACAGAAGAACCCGAACTACTCGAATTAAGTTTAAAAAGTCTATTGTATGAAACTCTGTCTTATTATTTATTATTAACATTAGGTTAAGTTTTGATAGTAAAGAGCCAGCAACAAAACAACCCGAACCGTTCGAATTAGGCATAAAAAGTCTTCTGTACTAAATAAACTGTATATTATTATTGACATTATAGCCAATACAAACTAATGTGCACCTAAAAATTGGAAAGAAAACAAAAATTGACGAAAAACAGTTACCCCTAGTAATTTTACCCGATTTGTCAGTAAATTGCGACCCATAGATTACGCACCACTGATCTAAGGCATTGAAATTACCAACTATAGAAAAATCGAATTCAGTCAACATGTTGAAATGACTTTTATGTCCAAGTAGCTGATGCACATCGTCTCGACAACTCGAACAAAGAGTAAATATCGAATTACACTTTATCACCATTTTCAGTTGACATATTCATACTAAAAACTGTCATAAATATAATATCAACGCTGTTTATTGCCCGTTTACATTTGTTGAAAACATTTAATCGTTACCAACTCTAGATATATTAAGATATATTACCAATGCATTAAAACAAATATTGACATTTATATGCCTGTAGGTGGATGTAGTTTTTTAGAAAACGTAGAACAAAGAGCAAATATCAAATTACACATTTATACATCAGATTACATTTTTCACCGGACCCACTTTGCGTCGTTTGGCTGTGTTATTTTAAAACTAACGTTGTAAAACAATTGACAGCATTTAGCTTGGAATCGCAAAATTCTGCATTTGTGTCGTTCGTATAAAGGTATGTTCATATCGTCATACATCAATCGTTTCTAGCACGTAGCGTTTCATACCCGGCAAACATTCTTTAGTACTTTTTCTATAGAATATTTCATACGTAGCGTAGCGTATTCTCCGGCACTATCAGGTGCTATCCAGCATTCTCGATGAGAATTTTTGCCGGACTGATACGTGCAGAAACGGATAGCTACGGAAGGTACCTGAAAATATGAAATGCTGTTCGGCGCGTTAATATATTAATTTGCAAATTTTAAGAAAAGTTTTATACTAGCTATTTATGCAACAAGTAGTGGAAGGGGGTGTTTTAAGCATTAGACATCAAATTGTTCACCGACAACCAATGTGGACAACACAGAAACTCATTTCGCACGTCATTTCTACAACCGTAAAAAATAAATAAAATTAAATATTTCCGAAACAGAAAATTTGAATATTTTATTAATAAAATTAATAATAGGCTAGTAACAATAGAACCTTGGTTGCCTAGTACTCTTTATTAAAAAGAGAGAAAAAATTGTTTCATAAAATAAATAGTAAGTGAAATCGTAGTCGATAATATTATAGCGTTTTCGATTTGTATGCTCGGAGCGCTCCGAGATTACTCTCAGCTCACTTTCAGAGCAAAAAACAAAGCTCTCAAATTAATTTTCGATTTACTCGATCGATCGGAACGCGAGCGATTTCCGAGCGCTCAATTTGTCCCACGACACAGATCTAGTAGGGCAACCCTAAAAAATGGCGCCAAAATCAAAATATAACCTCATTGTTTTGCTAGATATTTGATTTTCGGTTATGTTTTCAACATGATTTCATCACGTTGCGGGTTATGGCTATTAAAAAAATAATTGCATTGGAGGAATTATTATATTCTAGCGAATCGGACGATGATAAAATTATTGATTGCTTGAGACATATATTCGCAAAAGACGAAATAATAGGAGTAAAAAATGATATGGAAAATGTTGCGCATAATTACACCGACAATCAGGTAAATAAACAGATATACTCTCTATAATAGTCACCTAATCAAGAATAATATATGTCACTGTGGCTATATCTAGACATATCTAGATACTATTCAAAAATAACAGATGTTAAAATAAAATGAGGTTAAGTACAGAGCGTGACGTCACAGATTGATCTCCGTGCGATTTCAGGGCAATCTCATATAAAATCCCTATTTACGAATCGAAAACGCTATTAGTGAAAAATGAGAGATTTGGAGATTCCTTTAAATATCGAAAACGCACCAGAAGCCATTATTTCTAGGTTTTTTCATTTTTATATTTTTATTTTAATGGCCTTTGCTCCAAAAACTGTTATCAAATGTTTCTGTCACCACATTCCAAAATTGAAACAAAATGTCACACAGATACAAGATATCACACGTTCCTCTTCGATTAGGTCCATCTTACTCGAATGTTACTAACTAAACGGCAGTCAACTCACAAACGACAGCTGCATCAAAGCAAATCGCTATTCTCTCCCTCCACTTACTAGTTATTGCGTAACGTGTATTGATGTTAAATTAATTTAAGTTTCATGATACTTCTAATAGTATCATGTAACTTAAAACTAATTGATTTTATTAATTAAATTGCTTTATGGATACCTAATATGGGTTATTACTATAAAAAGAAAAATCATGTGTTGCATAATAGCAGATGTCAGCAAGAATGTTGCTGACTACTACATTATTATTTCATGTTAAGTGTTAATATTTTCCATACTAATTAGTTTCCAATCTTATATTGGCCAAGTGTAATCTATTTCACAACATTTGTCGTCACGAGTTTATGTTTGAAAAAAAATGGAGGTACCACGATGACTAATGTAATAATTTGTAATAAGTTTGAGGACAAATAAAATAATGTGGTCACTGCCAGACTATTTAGACTGAAATTATCTTTTCTGCAAGTCATTTTTCTTCAATTATTTGTGAATTAAATTTTAGATTTTTAAAATGAGTTTAGTAACAGGTACTGTAATTAACCGTTTTACTTGAAAATTTTACGGAACACCATATGTTATAAAAAAAAAAAAATATGTGAAGTGTGAATTTTCACACATTTCAGAGTTTTGTAGGTATTTAATAAGTGTATAGAATGCTGGATGTCTAGGACAATTTTTTTCTATAATCAAATCAAAATCAACAGTTTTTTGATAATCATTTCTTAAAAAGAATAATTATGTCCTAACTGTGATAATTACTAATTATTTTGTATGGCAGTACTGGAAGTCAGTATGATCGATACATACAGAAGAACTATCAAGAAATTACAATGTTCTTATGACAACTAGTAAAAATATCAGCGAATATATGAACCATTTTCGAAAGAAAAATTTTCGGACACCATTAGCATGGTATTTAGTTCGTAGTAGTCTATATAATTTTGTCAGAACGACTATATACTACTCTTAGATGGGGAGACACTGGTCGTGTAATGAATCTCACTGTTATGTAAAGAATACATGTAATTATTTTTTTCGGGCACAATACAATCTTAAATACATCATATCTTTAGAATTACCCATATTCGAATTCTACGATTTCTAAATACCCGAAATTGATATACAACTCAGCAAATTAGATGTAAATAGCGAAATTCCATTTTAGAGCATTAATTCGAAATTGGTTTCATTTGAGACTAGCTGCCGCGGACAAAGCTAAACAAATAGATGCATTCCGTATATGGATGTTACTTAAATGTCATAATTTATAGCCGTTCCGACAAAATATGTCAGATTTTTATTTTACTTCGGGCAACACCTAAATAAATAACAAGTTTTATTTCATTTTTGTAATTTACAGGTCCAAATTGGTCGAGAGCGATAAAAGAAAGTGTAGAAATAATACGAAAGTTGATATTTTACACTTTCGGCCGATATCTTAAATTCGGCGCCCCTCGGAGAAAAATCCCGCCTATATTTTTGTAGCCAAGGATTTGCTCAACAGATTTAGGAAGAATCGAAACAAAATGTTAATATACGCAGATATGAAATCATTGAGTATATCATCATATCTCATTGCAATTTTTCGCATTTCTGATCACAAATTCGTAATCTACGACATTAACTTAATAGAAAATGACCCATGTCATAAGAAATTCGTTAGCATTTCGCAAATCACTTTTTGGGCCACAAAATGAATTATGGGTGATATCTTGTAAACAAAGTGACGGACATTCACGTACAATGCAGCAAATTGTAGTTAAAGGTTCATTCTACAAATATGTATTTAGCTATTTTGCTCCATCGTAAAAATTATTTATCGTTATCATACTTTTCGCGCCGCCATCTTGAATCTGCATCTGTTCACAAATAGGTGCTGCGGGTCAAAATGATTTAATTTATATAAAGAACTCGACTGCCAAATGACATTTCATTAACATCAAGTGCAATATAAACGTAAAATATGGTGCATAGATACTATAGGGTAGTCAGCCAGTCAGTGTAGTTGCGTCACTTGAAACGTCACATTTTTTTGTGACGTCATATTACATAGCATCCATTCAACGAATGTAATATTTGTACGCTGTCACTTGTATCAAAATGAAATGAAAATATAAGAATAAAAACAGAATACAAACAAAAACTATTTTAATGGGCAAAATAGTTCTAAAAAGGATTGATTTGATCCAAAAATATGACCAAAGACAATAAAATAGAAATATGTAAGTTGAATTTTACCTAAAAAGCTATGTACTACACACAATATCAAATAGAAATCTATAATAAAATATATAACTTAACACAAAACTGCTAAATAAACAACACAATTGTCAAAGCAAATCAGAACCAGTAGCGATACCAAAACAAACCCTATATTAAATAAATGCTTTTAAAATTTTTAAGCCTTCAAATTGACTATCGAACACAAACTAAATGTGACTTCAATAGGTATGTTTTAGTAAAATAAAAAAGTGAAGAGCAATATTAGTCTATAATTCAAATGCAAAAAAAAATGATTTAGTTATTTTTTCGCCACTAAGTTTGTCATTGAAGTTATGACTTAAAATGACGAAGTGCCGACCCACTGACCTATAGACTAATAAGGGTTTCTTAGTATTCTTACGAAACCCTAAAAATTAACTAGTGATTTTCTTATTGCGACTAGGTTACTTTGGTCCCGTCTATTTCTATAGAAACGATTTCAAGTCATTTATTGTTAGCTGTATGTATGAAATAATAATTGAAACACTTTTATAATAATAGCAAAGTAATGTTCTGTCAAAAGCCCTTTTAAACGGTAAACGAACATGTCGAAATTTCATAAACAAAGTTTATTTAAAAACACAAAACAATTTTTTACCTTAAAAATACCCAGCAAACAAGAAAAAAACCTACAAAGAACTAATTTTTTGTTGGCATACCTAGTTATTTTACAAATTGAGTTATAACACACTCAATTTTCCATTCGAAATAAGTTTTCTAAATATCAATACGAGAAACACGCAATAGGCGTATTTTGTACTGTTTACCAGGGCTTTTGACTGGCGAAGTGAATCAAATAATGAGTTGCTGGGAGCAATCTTCAGTTGTTCTTTGTCTTTGATGTACGGTTGGTATGTCAGAACCAGTGCTTCTCAAAGTTTTTACAAGTGAAGCCTTTAACTACATAAATTAATAAACAACCAGAGGCTTGAATTTGTCTAAGATAATTTACTTTGGTTAACTGTATTTAACTGAACAGGCGTGTATTTGTCGAGGAAACTTAAATTTATGTGAGTTAATTAATCTAACTTTAGGATAGGTTAGTTTGTTTTGTAATATTAACAATGAACTTGTTTCTCTGATCTTCAAAACGTTTGTTTTATAATAAATTATTATCACGAACACGCTCTACTGGATATATTGAACAGTATTTTTACTTTTCAATTACTGTAATAATAGGAAAAGAAGTACGGTTAAAATTACGATATCGTATTCTCACGATTTTTCATATTTTATAGTTTTACAGACAATTAAATATCCACTAAGATGTTTTAAGGAATTCGTGTGTATGACTAAGGGTACGGTCATGCCGAAGATGCCTCGGTGCTGGCGGTCGCGGTCAAGTTCTGGTAGATGTCGCGGTCGATGTCGAGGGGACATGCCAATGAGGTTTATTCTTTTAGTGTTCTGCGAGACTAATTGCTATTTTTATCCACTCTCGGGACCAAACATGTTTATTATGCAATGGCGCAGCAAAAGAGGGGCCGAAGAGCCCCCCCCAGGGCCAGCAGAATTAGCACAATTTTTATACAATACTAGCAGATTATACGGCGCTGCTCGGGGAGTTGAAGATAAAATTTGTTAACCACAACAGTAATTAATTTTTAAATTACTTCATGGAAACAATATTGGCACTTCTTTTTTTTTTTTTTTCGTACAAATAAATTTTTTTTTAAGATTGCCTACTCTTGATAAAACGACATAATTATTGTTCAAGTGAAAACACATCACTTTCCAAATAAGTTCCAACGAATTATATGAAGGGAAGCGTTGATCCCCCACCCCCCTGACACATCGACTAAAACATTTGCCCAGTCAAATGATAAAACTGTTTTAAACAACTAATTACTCGATTCAGATAAGTTGGAATCTGGCTTCGTCATAACCTTCAGAGTGCAGTTTTAAAACTACACCTCAAACGTGAAATAGAGTAGAAATAGTAGAAATATAATAAAAAGAGTGGGTTTTAGTAACAGTAGAAATCGTGCTCTAATAATCGGTATTTGGTTTTATTTGGTAGATAAATTTGAATATCAATATCTTCCTAGGTATTTTTGAAATTATGATGTTTTACACACAAAAAGGACTGATATAAGTTGTACTGAACAATATTGCCTATTCATGGGGAAAGGGCACTGGGGGCACATGCCCCCACCCCCCTTAAGATCCAAGGAAATGAAAATTAACCAATTTACCATAATTGTACAGCAAAATAACTTATGCATTTTACAATATATAACTATATTTTATTATGATTAGTGTTGAAATTAACATAAAATGCATATTTACATGTTAGTTTTAGGTTTTCGTAGGTGAAATCAAGAAATCCTTATTCCGCCACATGAGTGTGTTCGTACAGTACAAATTGTGGCCAAGCAGCTGGTTTAGAGAACTGAACTTAAGTACGAAAAATATTGAGACTTCAAAAATAAATCCCGCGAAAAATATAAAGAAATATGTATTTATCGAAGAAAAAAAGTTTGTAAAATTTTGAGGGATATCAAATGAAAGTTTTTGATACATGGATTAACAATTACTTTTTTATTAATCAACAAATAATAGAATTATTATTTGATATAAACATCAATATCCAACAGCAGAGGTGTCGAACTGATTTGGGTCGCGGTCTATTTTTCATACAAAATGATAAGCAGTGACGGAACTTTAAATATCCCGAAGGGTTTCTTGATTTTTTTTTTTTATGAATAGAAAAGGGGAAGAGAGTATATTTTACATTTTTTAATATATTTTTCCCCTAAATAAGCTCAAGTGTTTTTCATTAACGCTTCGGGGGCCACAAAAAAAATAGGTTGAGGGCCGTATGCGTGCCGCGTGCCCTCTAAATTTGATTCGGCCCTCCCCAAGACAAAATCCTGGCTGCGCCACTGTTATTATGGTATAATTTGTGGCGTTTGTCCCATAAACAAGTAGCAGTAAATACTAAATTAATTAATTCATCTTTTATCATGGAATAATGATTAATTACAATGATATAATAAAATAATGTAAATATTATTGTAATGATTCAACTAAACCAGTGTATTTATGATTCACTAGCTGTCGTAACCGTACTATCTACGGTTTTTGTTTCAAAAGTTTAGTTTTTGGGTGTGCTCTCATAACTTCCCAAATATTCATACAAGTGAAAAAATGCATTGAACAAAATATACATTTTCCTGTCAACATTAATGAAGATATTTTAAGTTTTTTAGTAAGTTTTAACCGCGAAACACCCCCTTAGAATAAAAATTTTGAGATGCAACGTAGCCTAGGTTCAAATCCAGGTTTTACTAAATCATCGTTTGCAATTTCGTGCAAATATATCCAGCCGTTTTTGTGTGTATTTTTGTCAGACCGACAATTTTTTTTGCAAATAACTTCGTATTTACGTCGGCATAAATACGTTTAGTGTGTAAAAGCCTAAAGCAACGCGGCGGGAATGTGTTGGCTACGCTGAATAAGAAAAATAATCTTTTTTTTTTGTGGGCCGCATAAAATCGTTCAGTGGGCCCACGGGCTGTCGGTTGCCGACCCCTGCTCTACACTATAGAAAAAAATACTGCTGATATGGAATTTGTAAACAGAATAATATAATATTTTATCCTATAAAGTATAGTAATAGTTTAATTAACGTAATACAACAGTAACACCCTCTGTTACTTGGAAAATAATTGTTCCGAGACACGTAATATTCAAAATATACTGTTCTATTACATGAGAATGCTATTATTTATATGGCATCATTATGCCTATCATAACACAAACTATTAAAACTTGCAAAGTACTTCAATTGATAAATACACATTGTATTTAATAAATGTGCATATTATATACACATGTACTTCATACTAAAAAATAAAAATACCAATACAATCATATTACATTAGTAATTAGTGCAAAGATATGAAATAAAATGCTTTTTACTTTTGCTAATCAACGTTTACAGCTCTAAATTTAACAGACTATGGCTTGTCGACTGTAGATAGTTTTCCAAACTTAAGCTGCATTCACAGCTCTTAAATTAGTCGACTATAGACTATGCATTTTGTATAAAATTAGTAGATAGTTTTTTTTTTTATTTAATTGCCTTTGCTGCTGTGGCAATTAGCCAGGACAATTTTTATTTGATAAAATTTCCATGCCTGAACGGGATTCGAACCCGAGACCTTCGCAATGCAGAGCACATGTGTTACCACTACGCTACGGCGGTCGGCAGTAGATAGTTCTAACGTTTAACGAAAGCGGCTCTGAAAGCAGCTTTTACAGCTCTGAAAATTAATCCGTAACGAATGTTGTGACATCTATTATTCTTTCAAACCAACTACAATGGAAAAAAACATTTGTGACTTTCTACGAACCCGCCATCAGTTAGATCGTGATCTCTTACTAAATTTTAATAACAAATTTATAACTACAACAATTCTTTTTCGTTTCACGATTTCCGAAATTTGTTGAAATATGTGTACAGTATTTTTTAGGTTATGTAAAGTAAGATAGCTAATGTGTGTTTATATGTTTGTCTCATTCAACGCACTAACTACAATCGACAAAGCATAATGAATTAAATTTAGCGCTCTGAACGGTCGCTTGCGTTACCATATGACAAACTTGTAGTGACAATCAACAGTGCACGAGTTATAGTCTATAGTCGACTAATTTAAGAGCTGTGAACGCAGCTTTATAGTTAATACAGCCGTTCGACCACAATTTTTATCGTACAGACAGACAGACAGACAGGCAGGCAGACAGACATACATACAGACAGATAGACAGACAGACACATGAGTGATGTTATAAGGGTTTTTTGGCCATACCAACAAAATCCTAAAAATGAACAAATATTTTTTTTTCAATGGTTTTGCTACTGAGGCAATTAACCAGGACAACTCTAATTTTTGAAAATTCCATGCTTAACTGAGATTTGAACCCAAGACCTTAGTTACGCAGGGCAACTGTGTTACCTCTGCGCTACGCCGTTCGGCAAAACACATATTTATATGCCTAACGAATGCACAAAAAAGCAAGCTACAAGCCATGGAGATCAAACATCTAAGAAGATGTAAAAGTAATCACACGCAGAGACAGAATTAGAAATGTATATATAAGAAAAGAACTGGATATAGAACCGGTAATTGGAAAAATTGAAGAACAGCAAAAAGGTTCGGACATCTCTTTAGAATGAAAGACAACACGTCAGGAAGATAAGTTTGGGAAACAAGAGTACAGAAGAAAAGAACAAGAGGAAGGCAGAAGAAGACATGGAACGACGTATTGACAAATACTAAGGAAAAGAGGAACAAATTAGAAAGAAGCAAAGAGAATAGCGAAAAGCAGAAAGGAATGAAAAGAATTTGTATATGCTCTAAATAAGTAGGGCAAAACTAACCTTACTCCTCCGGGTATTCAAGGTTTTCTGCTTATATATATATATATATATATATATTGCTATTTTTGTATTTAATTTATTATTATAATAATTATGTATTTTTGTATTTTTATCCTTGAACACAATAAATGAATCTAAAAAAAAAAACACGAAACAAAATATTACTGCCGCCAATCCGGACAATTTTGATTTTTTGCACTAACCAATAACTATATCCATCCGGATGATCGAATTTGCACTATACTCTTGTAGTTTTTTTTTTTACATTGAATTTAAAAAATAATCTGAATTATAACCAGACAACTAACTATCTGGTATATACACTGTCAAACATTATTGATGGTAAATCAATAAAATTTTGTATCAAAAAGTAGGGGAATTGAAATACAATAAGATACACTTGACTTTGTAAAATGTGACCTCAATCGCGGTAACACGCGCGGCCTACTAACGAAAAAAACACATCCAAGGGTAATATTCCTTATCGACTTGTTCCTTTTACAAAATTACAAAGCTTTATAAATTCACTTTACGAAAATATTCATTCAAATCCACAGACATGAATTTAATTCAATTGTGGAAAAATATAATTAATGAAATTATTATTATTATTATAACTGAATTTTTAAATTTTATATATATATATATTTTTTGTATTTAGCTCGTTCTTTTTACCTTTTAAATCAATACCTAGAATATTGTTTGTTGAATATAACAAAAATGGTCATAAGGAGCTACAACTTATATATATTCGCCTTAGCTCTATTGAATTCTTAATCTGTTGAATTATTTAAATCTATTGAGTTAATAATTAGAATTATTTCACTTATGGGGCACTAAGCAGAATTATTTCACTTATGCTCAGTTGCACAAGTCTTAAAACTAGTTATAAGTTAACCCTCTAGTGCCCAACTCCTCGAGGCGAATCATATACAGGGTGGGGAATTGACCTGTCGGCCATAGTGATTTAACATGTAAAATAATATATATGCTTCCTACTTCCCTAATTGTTTTAGAGAAAAAGTGCAAGAGATAAAATTAGTTTAGAATTTAAAACTCTACATATTAGGTAAGTAAATTATTTTCCAACTACCTCCGAGGATTAAAAAAATATAAATTTTATAAAGCATTCTTCATCAAGTAGCCATGTTTCATAAACAAATTAACATTTACTATTTTTCATTTAAATGTACAATTACCATTTTATATGTTAAATCGCTATGGCTGATAGGTCAACTCACCACCCTGTATGTATAAATCGATGTAAAAATACAATACGTGCAAATTTCATCGAATTGCCCGTGGTCACTAGAAGACGACTGCACAATGAAATACATACAAACGCCGATTGAGCAAAATTACATGTGTTTTTGCTAAAAACAATCAGTTGAGTGCAAAAGTTGCCGTATACGAATGTTCGCCTTACATCAGCGTTTCCTAAACTTTTTCCAACTGGGGACCAGTATTTTCTGTAATATTTTTGCACGACCCTAATACTCGCTAACTCGCTTAGTTCTTCTTCTTCTTCTTCTTTGGGCACTATCAGTCAGGTTGACTTGATAGTGGAATTAATTTTTACAATCTTTCATGACAGACGCTCTATCTAAGCCTTATGTTGAACGTGCCCAATCTAATATTGGGTTGATGCAAAATTAACTTTTATTTTGTGTTGAAAAATGGCACTTTCTTTATGTAATAATTATAAAAATATTCTTGCGTTTTTAGGTGAAAAAAAAGCGTGTTGAAAATCATATTCATGTTCGTCATATAATGCTCTACCACTTCGAGAAAGGATTGAAAGCGGCACAGTCGTTTCGCGATCTTTTCGGCAAAAGAACAATCAGCCAAAAACAAGTTGAAAGATGGTCCCACAAGTTCAAATCGGGTGACATTAGTCTTAAGGATAATGAAGGAAGAGGATTGAAGGAAGGCCATTGGATTTCGATGATCAGGCACTTTTCTCAGCCGTGGAAGAGGACGATAGCATGACAACCCGGCTACTGGCCGAAGACTTCAATGTCGACCAAACTACGATCGTCCGTCGCCTAAAAAAGCTAGAAAAGGTGTGGAAATTGGCTGGATGGGTGCCTCGCGAACTCTCCGACACAGACAAAGCCGATCGTGTTCGAATTTTTACCGAATTGCTGCCGAGAAACAAGCAATCGTCAATTTTGAAGAATCTTGTCACTGGTGATGAATCGTGGTTGCTTTTCAAAAACTTCAAGAAAGTTTGTGTATCTCCGGGTGACACACCGGAAGGAATAGCAAAGGATGCCCACAGTAAGAAGGCAATGTGGTGCTCTATGGTGGGGCAGAAGCGAAATCATCCATTGGGAGATCATTGCAAACGGAATTTGCTTTTGGTGGAATGAAAATGATGAGCGTCAACAGCGGCGGATTCCGGACAAAAACGGCAAACAGCAATTCTACATTAACAGCGACGTCTATGAGGCTCAGCTTGGTCGTCACCATACAGCAATTTTTTTGTTGAATAAACATGTATACAAAAAAAAAATCGTCGTTAATTTTGCAACAATATTTTCTCAGGATGGTACCGGGCCGCGGATCATAGTTAGGGAAAAGCTGTCTGGCGTTATATTAAAAAAAAAAAAAATTAAATAATTTCCAGAACTAAATAGATTGTAATTCTTGAATAACAAATATACCAGAAAAATAAAAGAATTATTGTTCTTATTCTACCCACATGAACCTTTCGGCATATATAAACTCTTTCGACACTACCTGCCCAGATCCGACTCACGGCGGGCTTACCGTTTATAGGTCTATAAGTAATAATTTACACTTAAGGTTAAATTTGAATACAAATTGAGCATTAGTGACCATCCATTAGCCTACGATAATTTTACAACCAAGAAAAAAAAATGGGGCACTAGAGGGTTAAAACTAAATACATATAAACACTTAAAACTCATTGTTAAAACGCGGAAATCGGCGTTGTAATTCTTATATCGAGTTTTAGTAGCTGTCAAAACTAATAGTAGTATAAAATAAGGTTATAATTATAGTTAACACATTATTCCTTTTAAAAAATACCTTAAAAATATTAATATAAAATGGCAAATATATTCTAATGTGTTTAATTAAATATTATGCCTATATCGCTTCCTTGAAATTGAGAGTATGACTGTGGCACAATCATTCAAATGAATGTCTTGATATGTGTCTACAAATCAAACTCGAAAGCTTCACTAATTGGGTCATACTAAGAAGTAAAATTTGAAGGAGATGGATTATTTAATTTCGTATCAATATTTTATCCATTATTGTTGGCGACTGAATGTCATTTTAATGATTTTTTATGGAATCGATGATAGAAATAAATTTAAAATATGCCAAATTTTACATTTTTTAAATTTAATTTCCCTTTAGCCCCTAATAGTGTCAACATAACTCTAGTTATAATTTTATATTAATATTAAGTAGTATTAAGTAAGTATTATATTAAGTAAGTGTATTTAAGAAGTGGATTAAAATTAAATAAATTATAAAGAAACTATGTATTTAACTAAAATTGAATGATATATACTAACATCATTCCTTCTTATAAGTAAAACTTTTTAAGATTACAACGCCAAGGTGGCAAAATCGAAACTATTATAACAGACACCAACTTTTTGATGTTCTGTAATCGGACATCTAGAAGGAATTTAATTATATTTTTATATTTTGATTTGTGTTTTCTTATACTTTGTTTATTTTCACTAATAATAAGGGATGTCTTTTCTCTGTCTTGAAAGATGTCGAGTCATTGTCTACTAGCTTAGTTTAACATAATACTGTCAAATAGTCTCTCTTACGATCATAATACAGACGATTCCGCTTAATTGGGCCACCTCTTGATTGGGGCAGCCGCTTATTTGGGCCAAATCTCAAAGAACAGAAACCAAACCAAGGAACCAACAGTAAATTTACATGTTTAATTGGGACAACATTCCACTTAAATGGGACAATAAATTTAAGATAACAGTACATATTATGAGACACATATTCTCAACCAGGAGGCAAAAAAATGTATTGCCGTGTTACAGCGTTATTTTATGCAGGAAGGAAATAAAGGGAACCCTACATCCGCAGTGAATACCTGTGCTGATTTTGTTACAAATCAAAAGACAGACTCCACTTGACGCATTTTTGCATTGAATTAAATTGTATGTACCTATTTATTATTTTATTTTGGAATTTATAATTATTTTTTCTTAAAAGTTTATATTTTTTGGTTATATGTAATTTATAGTTTTGTCCAAGAGTTTATAAAATAAAATTATTGAAAGAAAAATATGCATTGTTTAATTTTATGTGAAATTCGCTTAATTGGGTCAGCCGCTTAATTGGGCCAAAATGCTTAAGTCCCGATGTGTCTTAAATAAGCGGAATCGACTGTATATATTTTTTTAAAAATATGTATTTTGGAAATAAGAACATAAATGTAAAGAGGAAAACGAAAAAAAAATGAAAGAAACAGAGAAGAAAGAAGAGAAACAAGACAACAAAATTAAAAATTCGTTAGGTATGATTTAATTTAGTTTGTAATAAATTATGTTAAAGAGTTGTTATAAAATTATGTATTTATTTATTTATTGGACACGACAGACCTAGGTCCTTAAATGTGCCCATACATGTATACATGTATATGTGAATTAACATAATTTTATAAACAAACAACTGAAGTAAAGAAGGTCAAAAAGAAACATTTATTACATTTTTAATAATAATTAAGGTTAAATTTAAAGCTTCTACTTTTTGCCACTATATGTCGCCACTAAATCGCATTTTACACCTTCAAATGCGTTAAAACTCGATTTAGTTACAACTAGATTCAATTTGTGTCCAGAAACAAACTAACTAACTCACATGTAGTTTTGAAGTTACAGCAATTGTAAATAAAACTAGATATAGGAATGTTTTATACAATCTGGCAGGAGTGTTCTTATTCTAAGAACATAATCAGAACATTATCAGGAGTTTTACTGTATTCTAAATAGTGTTGAAGATCGTTTTTAGGCATCCAACATGTCCTTATTCGTGTTTTCTTCTACTGGCACATTGACAGTTCTAAAAACATTCCAATTTAAACAATTTAACACCACAAATAAAATAAACACTGCAATAACATATTTATTTATTTTATTTTTTTTTAAATTTTTCTAATAAATTAAGTTTATGTTAGTGTTTGTAAACCTTGATCAAGTTAACTATTAAAAACCTAGGCTGTTAAAAATCGCTCTTGAGTCAGTAATTTGAAATTTAAATCTGGTTTAAAATTATGTCATCCTTCAAATTATTTAGGTTAACCCGGAAGTAGAACTGACAATTTAAAAACACGCAGATATTCTTATTATCGTTGCCAAAATATAGTTCTGAATCTATCGTCGGTTATATAAAAATACAGACAACCTAAAACAGTCTTATACTAAATAAACACAATTTAAAACTTGAACGTAAAAATAACAAACAATTCCTTTTGGTAAAAATTCCTGAAATGGATCACTTGGTAAAGTTTCACAAGTGTTTAATTTTATAACCATTTACCTATATTTGAGTTTCAACAAGTAAAATTAATTGGCACTTACTATAACAATTCCTCTACTTTTTCTTTTTAGGTTTTCTGAGGTATAACCTAACTTAACCTAACACTTATACCGTCACCCATGAGTTTGTCCGTCTGTCTGATCGGTAGAAATTGTGGCCAAACAGCTAGACCTGGAGAGTTTGGCATTCATTTACCGTTCTTTGAATAGAATATAAGAAAAATGCAGACTTCAATAAAATAAATCACGTGAAATATATAAACAAATACCTAATCGCAAGTATCGATACTTTATATCGGTATCGTTACGTAGTCACGGGCTTGAGCCCCCCCCCCCCCCAAGAGCTCCAAAAACACGTGGTTTTGACGTGTTTTTATAAAAATACATGTGAGGACCTTTTTTTTCAGTCATCACTTGTATTTTTGGCTGATGCCCTTTTTTTAGGTTATCACTTCTATTTTTGGAAGTGAGGACCTTTTTTTAGATCAACGCTTGTATTTTACCTACCCTTTAAAACAATACCGTCTTCTGAGCCCACCAAAAAAAATTCCTGGGTGCTGGACTGGATACTAGTATTGTTGTTGTAAAAAATTGATGTGAAGTGTGAATTTTCACACATTTCAGGGTTTTGCAGGTATTTAGTAAGCTATTGATGATTATTTTGGATGCGAAAACAAATTTTATATTAAAATATTTTTTTTGTTAATTTTAATTCGAACGCCTAATACCATTATTTAGGTTTCTAAATATGTGCAGTATTTTTTTTTATATAGCAAGGTTCATTAAGAATTTTAAAAATTGCGCCTATGGCTTCCATTGATTGTTATAAGTTCCGCCCCTCTGATTTCGTGTACATTGAAACAGAATTAAATTATAATTTAAACAATTTTTACTGGCTATTAAATTTACGCTTTTAAAAATTAAATGCAACATTTGCCAAAATATAATTAGAATTTTGAAAAAATAATTTAAACAATATAAAAATTAAAAAAAAAAAACAAAAAATAATATAGTCTCTTCTCACAGGGTTCGATCCCTATCGCATCAGGTTCCTTGGGTGAAAAGTCAGTGTCAAATACCACTAGACCAGCACACACGTTAGAGTGTGGCTTGTTACAAAGCTATAACTTGTGTACATTATTAGCAAAAAATCACAAAAAATGCGTTTTTTTCCAAAAACCTAATCTGATCAAAAATTCCTGTTGAACTATTCCGGTTCACACCAATGTACATTGCTTAGAATTTTTTCAGATTTTTAGTTTAAACCATCTGGGCTACAGGGTGTGGGACAAAAATTTTTTTGCACAATTTCGGCAAAAATCGCTTCAAAATAATTTATTTTGCAAAAATAAAAATTTGATCGTTAATCCACGTACCAAGGGCTTTCATTTGATACCCTACTCAGAATTATAAAAAAATATTTTTTTTTCGATGAGTACATATTTGTTTATATTTTTAGGGGGATCTGTTTTTTAGATGTTTTAGTATTTTTCCTATATGCGGGTCAAAGAGTTTTATAAGCATGCCAAATTTCAACTCTCTAGGTTTAGCCGTTTGGCTACAATTTTTACCGAACAGACACACAGACAGACAGACAGACAGACAGACGACAAAATGACGGTATAAGTGTTTTTTGGTCATACTTACAAAACCCTAAAAAGGATCGATACTACGTTGTATCAATTACCTAAGTACAAAAAAGAGCTTAGGTATCGATAATTTGCATTGATATCAGTATCGTTTCATAATATCGGTATCCGACAAAAAGTATTAATATTTAGTGGAATTGATAAATGTGCTGGTAAAAAATAAATTACGTGTAAAAAATTCTTTGTTATCAATGGACAGATTTGAGCTTAATTGAGAAAGAATAAACAACTTTTTTTTGGGTATTATTCATGAAAATAGTGTCTTATACTAAGACTTGTCAAATTAAAATATTGGCTACTATTACAAACTTGGAATTTTAGTATTGCAACAGTATGTGGTGTTGTCAGTTGCAATAAATTACCAAAATAATAATTTACCGATTTGAAACTGGCACCCAATTATTTAAATTCGCGCGTGTCACATTTCAATTGGTGCTGCTATCTATAGTAGTTGATTTTAGGCTTAGAGTTTCCGGTTTAAGTCAAAACTGTTCCAACATTACTTAATTAAATTCCATGATTCACTGCTAGGATGACTGATTCACGTTACTATACAAATATTAACGATAACAATCAATACTAATAAAAAAAAGTATCGATAGTGTCGTTTCATCCTTATCCACACTCACAGGGATTCACCTAAAAATATAGGGAAAAAAAGTTACGTACATTGATGTAAACAGTAAGAATTCAGCATCAATTTTGAAAATTATTTTTTTAAAATTTGTGAAATTTTTTAAATATATTTTTAAAAATTTAATGTAGGATATTAAATAAAAGCTCTTAACAAACAAAAATTAACTTTGCAAAATCTTTGTTCTTGACACAGTTTTTGACAAAAAATATATTAGAATACTTTTACCTGTCACCCTATTTCGCAGAAGGGCATGTTTCCTTTTATCAGATTTGTTTTTTTTTAACACACAAGTGTATGATTATCTAATCCTATTTCTAACCATTAATTTCTCAGAAGCATTAAAACTTTCTTCGAATCCGAATATTAAATATTTATACACATACAAATAAAAAAATATTTATATACACCTATAATAATTAAATGATTAATAGCTCTCGTTTATCATTATGTAAAAACGACATGTGAAATAAATACTTAATGACAGTTGAACAGAAAAATGAATTGATCTCTATATATCTTATAAAATATTCGTACAGTCAGTAGGTCAAAATAAAACATAACATTTATTACCCATTAAAAACTACAGATATAACTACGTCAATTTATTAATAAGTTATTAGTTACAAGTATAGATGGAACTCAAGTACTCAAACTTGTGTTAAATATTTAATGACTAATTTGTGGCCTTCTACGGAGACATTAACATATTTGAGAATTTAAAACAAGTACTGGCTGCACGATGTAAGGTGGCGATTCGACACGCATGTAGAAAGCGTAGCCTGATGCTGATTGCATGTCAGTGGCGTCCGTAATTAGTACATGAATATAAATGACGTTCAAATAATCTTCATAAATCTGGGAGTTATAAAAAAATCATAAAAATTAAAAAAAAATACAATAAAATAATAATAATAGTTTGAAGAACTCGGAAGGCCTACCTATATTATTGGGCAACCGTAGCTACCATAGAAAAGAAAAATTGATGAGAAGTATGAATTTTCACACATTTCGTAGGTATCTAGTAAGTGAGGGCGGTCAACAAGAGCACGAATTCTGAAAATCTGGAACATTTTTTTGCTGTAATAACATCAAAATTAGGGTTTCATCGATAAGCAAATTGACAAATAACCGATTAATCGATCTCGACTTATCGTCCGATACAGATTAATCAGTCACCGATTATTTATAATGTCTATGGAATCTGCTAGCTATCGATATATGTATAGTACCTCTGATTGTAGGATGATTGTATGATTTATTGCTCTATACCAGGGGTGGGCAAACTGCGGTTCGCGGGCCGCATACATTCCACGACGCGACGGCAATTTCTACGGCCCACACATGTTTCTGTCCAAACTTTCTTGATTTTATTGAGCATAAAATTTTGTCACATGACCAAGATGTTATAAAAAAATAAATAAAATAAAACACTTTTATTAATACATTTCTAAATGAAATTGGGTAATTTAAAAAGTTTTTTTTATAGATTTATTACAAATTGAATTCAATGTTTTTCAAATTTCTCTGTCACCCAGTGGCGGCGTTAGCGAGGAGTCCCCCCCCCTCAGAAATGCTTGGAGAAAAATGAGAGGCTTTAAGGAAGTCATCACTTATATTATTTTAGAAGTGAGGACCTTTCTTTTTCGGTCATCACTTGTATTTTCACCACCAGATTTGACTCAAATATCTCCTGGCCCCTCCAGATTTGAAATGCTGGCGCCGCCATTGCTCTCACCCATGGTTTCTTGCTTCAATATACGTTTCTAACAAAAATTATAAAAACAGAATGGCCGATTATCAAAACTGATTATTTAGCCAAAAATCCAATACTGATTAATCGGCAAAATTTATGATATGGCTGATTACCGATTATCTGCCGGTTAATCGGTACAATCAATACATAAAATGAACAAAATTTTGAAAATAATTTATCATCTGTTGATCTATGGAGTAAAAGTTTTCATTTAATACCCTACATGAAATCTATACTTTTTCAAACATTGATATCGTTCAAAAAACTAATTAAAAATACCTGATCACATCAATTCGCATTAATTCGATTTGACTCATTGACTCTTTTTTTGGATTCATAGATCAATCCCTCTGGGTGTTATCCCACAACCTGTAGTGGGATAAAAAATGTTTAGCAATTTTAAAAATCGCATTAAAATAAAGATATTTACAACAATTACTTTTCGTTCCTTAATCTTCGTTTAAAGACCCCACTATAAATTTAAAAATATATATTTTTTTCAAGGACAAAAAACGATATTTTTTTGAAAAATCTATAAATTCCTTTTAAACTAATCAGGTTCACATCAATGTATATTAATAAGAATTTATTCAGATTTTTAGACTAACTACTCTGGGATACAATGTTAGAAACATAACTTTTTTGGCATATTTTTTGCAAAAAATTGCGTCGAAATAATTTGCTTCCAAAATTAAATTATATTTGTTAGTTAACGTATCTAGATCTTTAATTGATACCCAATACATAAAAAAAAAAAAATCCGAAGAATACATATATGTAAGGATCAGATCTAGTTCTTGGTCGTCCTTTGTAATATGTTACGTTAGCAACGATAACATAATGATATATATGTGACAGATTGTAAATAGACGTAGTAATAAATGCTTATATGTGCTTGGATGTGTGTGTTTTAATTGATATTATCATAAACGCTATAAAGCGTTTATCATCAGAAGTGGGATCCCTACACCTACAACTAATTTTGGCCAGTTTTTGTTGTTCTATACATAAATATATATTGAAAATGATTGAAAACAAGTGAAAATGACAGAAGATTGACAGTTGCAAAAATAAATTGAAATGTCAAAATTGTCTGACAAGAGTTTTGAAAATGGAAAACACAAGTGCTATATTTCACACTGTAAAAAAATAAATAATGCCAGAATGGACGAGCGTTTGTCTTTAGTATAATATATGTGTTATAAGACTTGAGCCCTAAAATATGAAATACTAGTTTTGATATTTGAGATTTGATAACTAAGATCTGAGTTTAGAGATTTAAGTTTTGAATTTGAGCGTTTATTGGAAATAGTAAATGACAGATCGCTGAGATCGGAACGGCAAAATAAACTGATAGATAGTTGAGTTGAGAATTGATAGCTTGTTGAGTACCACAAGACACACTGTGCAATGCTGATGATGAGACACTGTGAGTGCTAGTGCTTGGGTGTCTGTGTTTTAATTGATAATATCATAAACGCTATAAAGCGTCTATCATACATATTTATTTACATTTTTCGTAGTTTTTTCGAAGAAATTTTAATATAAAGGTGACAGGTGGAAAACCAGCAATATATTTGAGGCTGCAACTACAAGGCGTAATTCGCGTAATATGAAAGTTGTTCGGCTCAGATGTCTGTTTTTCGGGCACCGCGCGACCGGCATCCTTTCTTTAAAGACTTTCCTAAAAATTCCTTGAAAATATTTAGTGATGGAAAACTACCAGCCGGCCCTGGCCCACGTGATCTAGATAAATCTGCATCTTTCTACTTGTATATCTCAGGGCCGGTATCTGAAAGCTTAGTTAACTATAACCAAATAGGTAGAAAATGGTTGCTATGGTTACTCATAGGATTGTTATATTGTAACCTAGTTTAACCAAAAGATTAAACTCGATTAAGCTTTCAGAAACCGGCCCTTATACTTTATAAGGTCGCAATGGTGAAACTATAAAAATAGACACCTGTATATAATATAGATATGCCAAATTTCCACCGTACAAACAGACACATGAATGAAGATAAAAGGGTTACTTGGTTACACCTACGAACCCTAAAACTGTTAAGATTTAGAGACATCACAAGTAAAAAAAACAAGTTTATAAAAAACACTTATCCGACCAGTAATTTTATGTGGACTCAAAACATGGGTACTCAGTAAAATGAAGGAGGAAACACATATATTCGAAAAAAAGGTTCTGAGGCTGTGGAAAATAATTGGCGTATTAGAATGAATCATTAATTACTAAAACCAGTATCAGGAATTTATATCGGGGGCACAGAATATATGCTGATATGCTGATAACTAGAAATATCATCGATTATTCGCAAATTTGGCAGCATCCGAAAGAACCACAAGACTCGAAAGTTGAGTCAGATATAAGAATCATGGGCATCACAACTGCCGAGAATTAACAAAATAGCGATTATTCAGCAAGAAAAGGACAGCAAAAATTGAAGATGAAGAAAGTTCAAAATTCTTTAACTACAAATTGAAAACTACATCAGATTTTTATAGAACATTATTTTTTATTATTGCTATGAAACGCTATCTATCAAATCCACAAAGTAAATAATAATATCTAACTGTACTAACCACTGCATAGTTGTATGATACTATCTATCTAACATCGTTTTTTCTGTTTTACAACATTTTATTATAGAAATATGATTCCAAAACTATCTGCAGTTATATAAATACTGTAAAAAATAACAGTTTTTATAATAAATGATAAAATAAAACACGTTTCCGAACATGTTACAACCAGACTTCCCGTAATACTTGGCGCATTATTTCACAACAAAAAGTCGCTTGCACACTAACGCCATGCCACGTCATAGCGGACATAGGCGGTACTAACCGTTGCCATGGTAAAATTTCGCTTGTCTGTTAACTTCCTGCGACTAAGATAAGCAATTTATTAAAGGCAGTGAAGTTACTTTCGCGGCCACTACTTATAAATTGTTCTAGAAGATTGATCGGTGACATGTATTAAATAATGAATTTTTTACATGCATATTACATTTGTATAATAATTATGAAACGATTTTTTTCAATATTATGTCTGATTTTTTCACTCCGATTTATATTAATATCGTTTCAGGTTTTGATTTATATTTTTATTTTCAAAATTTTGATAAATATCGGTTAATGAATAGTTATTTTCAGTTTATTTTATCTTAACAAGGGAATAAAATAGTATTTTAAGCCCATGCGATGATTTTAGCGCACAAGATGCAACCGAAGACGATAAACATCGCGAGGGAGTAATGACCTATTTTATTCACGCGTTGCATACAATATTTTTCTACAAATGGTATTAACACAAAATAAAAAAAAAATCAATTAACTTCCGAAATTTTAATCTAAACAACTATGCTCTGACAATTGAACACATGCTGCAGGAATGCGACGAAATAAGCAAAGAAGGAACAAGGGAGGAGCGAAAGTGAAGGGGGAGATGCATGGATGCAGGATGTAATAGCAAGAAGTAAGGATATTAAAGAAAACGACAACAATAGAAGGATGTAAAATGATCTACGTAATCAAGAACTTGACAAATAGATTTCAAGCGAACAGGCAGAAATTAAGTATTTTATCTTAAATTTTATATGTAAGGGAATACATATACAGGATGAGTCGAGAGGGAAGTGCCAAACTCGGAGAGTGTATACTACATAAGTGTATGCCTAAAAAACTCAAATGTTGATTTCCGATTTTCATTTGTTTTCGAATTATTGAGTCTTAAAAGTTTGGCTTCAACCAAGTAGGTTAGCACCTTGAGCTTAATGCGGCACTGGCACGAGTAACTACGAGAGGCAAAAATAACGCTATCCCCGTTACTTCGGCAGTCATAACTCAGCAATCGGAGAGGTTGTACGCGTGTTTGATCGCTCAAACGATTCATAATACCGAGTTCCATAACTCTAATGTGCAAAAACAGCGAACTAATATCCGTCATACGTTGCTAAAGTGGAAAAAGAAACAAAAATTTCGACTTAACTTCGAAATATCGCAACATTTGCAAAGAATATATGTAAAACAATACAATATTGGGGTGATGGAAGAAAATGCGGAGATAAATAAGAGTCTATTGAGCGGCGCCGATCTAGTATCAGTAAGTATTACGTGGTCTATCTATCATCTATGGTCTATTACGTGATACTGTTGCCATGTGTTCCCCACTATTGTATGCGTAGCAGCAAGAGTTTGAAATCTATCCTAATTTAGTTACGTTCGATTTCCGGCAACGACTCTCCAGCTGCGGACAAAGACGTATTATCATTATTATTACTATGTTTCGAATAGTGGAGTTTTTCGATTAACGTTCCTAACCTGGAATCTAAAAGACCGTTATTACGAGGTACACCCCGTATTTTAATATTCAATATCTAAGCAACAAAAGTTTCTTGTACATGTCATAAGTTGTCTCTGAAACTGTTCAGACTTTGTTTGAGAACTGGTAAAGATTATAACTTTTTGTATAAGCTATACTATTACAAATTTAAAAAATACTTGTTTTTCTTAAAGACAAGTTAAAATTGATTAAATTTAGTTTGTCAACCCTCTGGCTGTTGTGCTTGTTAAGACAAAAATGAGATATAAACAATTAATAAAGTACGATCTGTCAATTTAATTTTAAAATGCTTTTCAGTTTCCTGTTGAAAAGTTGTAGAATGTATGAAAAAACTGGTTTATAAGTCAGCAGGTGAAACAAAGGAAGCTTTTAAGATATCTCAGCCATTTTTAACCTATGGTTCCAAATCGTGTTTTCGTTCCAGCAGCAAGAGGTTTATTTGGTCTATAATCATTTGACCTATCATGGGCATTAAAAACTAGAGACGAATATCGAGTTCGAAATAAAAATAAAATCTCTATATGCATGAAAATTAAATAGCTGGAATAAAAAATTGGTTGATTTAATTTTTTTGTATTCTGTATACTTTTGTAATATGTTTAAGGCAGTGGTGTCAAAATTTTTCCATTAAGGGGCCATATTTAATGCAAGATATGTTTCATAGGCCGGACTCGGAGACCAGATATTCAAGAATCATTTCAGGACGAGGGAGGTGGAAGTTCAGAAAATCATTTGCGGCCATTAAATATCACAATAAATTTAAAACAACACTTGAGGATGGCAGACAGAAATTTCGTGCCCGTCGTTTAAAACTATGTCCGTTTAAATTCGGCGCCTAGGCCGTATATTGATTGGACACCACTGGTTTAAGGTATTCGGAATTCCAAGACTGAATTAATCATTTTTGCAGAAACTTTGTTTAATTTTAGTTAAAATTGCAGTAATAAATAATAAGTATTTGTGTACCAAAGTACAAGAGTTATTTTAATTATTATTATTATTATTTTTTTAATCACATACGTTGAGATTATTTTTCGAGGCAAATAACTAAATGAGTGATAAAAAGAACTTGCAAAGTTGCACTGAATATCTCTAATTAGAAATGGGCCCGCACCGTGAAATTTAACGGGTCACGATGGGTTACGAAGTGACGTGAAAAAAATGACATTTCGGGCCGTGAGCGTGAGTACGAAATTATACATCGTGCGATTTTTTTACAGAGAAAATGAAAATAAAATAGCAATTCTTTTCACAGGAAAACTTATCAGCTTTTAGTTAATTTGTTTATTAAATTAGGTGCCTTTTTCAGATATTCTACACCTTATTTTTGGAAATTCGTGTTTTCGGGATTCGTTGAACCATACTTGGACACTTTGTGAATGTAATCACGACGTGAACCGCCGTAGTAACAGTAACGATGTGACCCGCGGCTCACGACGTGCGTGAATAGAAATATTACAGTCGTGAGCGTGCGTGACGTGAAATTTTATATATCCAGCTTGTAATTGGACGTGAGTCAATATTTCACTCACGTGAGCGGGCGTGACCGTAACACAAAAATTGCTTACGCGCCCATCTCTATCCCTTATACCATGAGTTCAAAAAGTAATTACATAAGGGTTGGCTATGGAAAAATAAAATAATGTCTACTGCAAGCTTTATATTACAATATAAACTTATGAAAACAACCACAGTGATGACAGTTAATTAATTCTAAAGCTTGCAGTAGGTATTATTTCATGTTTCCATAGCCAAGCCTTATTGAATTACTTTTTGAACTTATGGTAGAATGTTACATGAACGATATTTTAGAATTAAAATTGTTAGAATTCTTCAAATTTTTATGAATTTTATTTTACGTTTTCGTCTTACTTTAGGTCTAGTTATATTTCTAGTTCTAATTTTAGTATATATGTGTCATCAACATCATCATTGGCGCGACAGCCCGAAATGAGCCAAGGCCTCCTGTTCCCAGGTTTTGTGGCATGTTTTCAATCTATGTACATTCAGGAGTAATATGGTCAGTATTATGTCCATTTTTTTAGCGTACACAGAAATGCACCTACAGTTTGAAGCCGGTTGCAAACGGCTAAGCAGAACCTGAATTTGTATAAATAATTTTACACAAATTATTTGACATAACCAGGAATTGAACTCACGTCCGTGCCCTTGCCCAGCGGTCAAGTAGCAAGTACAGACGATTTAACATTTGCAGCTACAGGGTTGCTATATAAGAGTCTACTATCAAAAATGCCACCGTAACAAGTAGTTTCCTGCCGATTTCGGAAAAAAATATATTTTCCTTGATATACAAAATTTATTTCCGTGCCCTATACCCTTGATTAAACAAATGTGTGTCTTTTTTATTAAAATATATGACTGGAGTTTCCAGAAATAATTTGGGTGGTAATTTTAAATAATGACGGTCTTAAATTTTTCTTTTTATCATAATAATGATTCTATTAACAGATTCGAAAGAACATCTTCCCTGTTAAGAACTTGAATTAAAGATAAACTATGTAAAACAATGACAGTATTTTTATTTTCTTTGGTGCTACATATATAAGTATATCAATAACAACATTTTTATAGAAATATCAATGCTAAGTATCCATGTTTCTTGTTCGATATTTTTTCTATATCCATGTAAGACATTCGATGCTAACTATTGACAGTTTATGTACCAATATCCCTTTCCTATTATGAACACAGACTTGTGATTCAGAATAATAGAAATTTTTAATAGCTGCATAATGTTAATTATTTTTCATGTCCATGTAATTTATAGTGACAAATGGAAATATTAAATCAATTTAGAACAATTGGAAACAACGTCCATATATGTCTAGTGAAAATGTATTACACTTGCACCATATTTTATTGTGCAAATTCAATTTGATAAATGACTCAATGACTGTCAAATATATCAATGTTAGATTCCAATCGTTTTTAATAGTAATACAAGTCAAAGCGCCTATATGAATTTCAACATTGCCCTTTGCAGAACAAAAACTTGTCAAACAAATACGGTTTTACAATTTAAAAAAAAATCTGAAGAGAAAACTACAATTTTAATTGTTGTGCTTCAACTTCATATTTCAAGGATCAATCTTTGACAGATTTAATTATAGGTTAACATACGCAATCGATGTGCCCTGGCATAGGTGTATTCAGAGAGGGAGGGGGGGGGGGACGTGCACCTATTACCTTAAATAAGCTAAATATATATATTATTTATTGGTGCTTAATGCAACAAAAAAATATATATATATATAATGCAAGTCGTATGCGGCTCGCAAGCCATCAGTCCACCCCAGTCTTACAGTAAAATCTCATAAGTGACCCTCCTTTAACCATGACTCCTGTATACGTTACTGTGCCTTGGCAAACTTAAGCTGCGTTCACAGCTCTAAAATTAGTCGACTATACGCTATGACATGTGCACTGTGGATTGTCATTAACAAGTTTGTCATATGGTAACGCGAGCTACCGTTCAAAACTCAAAATTTAATGCATTATACGTTGTCGATTGTAGATAGTTTTCCAGACTTTGTAGTTAGTATGTTGTTTTAATGAGACTTATAAACAAACATTAGTCATCTCACTTTACATAACCTAAAAAATACTGTTTAATTTAACAAACTTCGGAAATCGTGAAACGAAGAAGAATTGCTGTAGTTGCGGTTATAATCTTGTTATTAAAATGTAATAAGGAATCACGATCTCGCTGATGGCGGGTTCGTAAAGTCACATATTATTTCTTCGTAATTGGTTTGAAAAAACATATATGTCTGCCTTATACTGTCTACTAAATTTATCCAGAATGTACAATGCATAGTCGACTAATTTTAGAGCTGTGAACGTAGCTTTACTCAAATTAAAAATATTTATATAATGTTCACTTTTGTGAGAACAAACTATGGTCTATTTCAAAGTAGAAAAATGTGTGTAAGAAGATAGGAGCTGTTTGTCCTTGCTACGGATTGGTTTAGATCGTCATCCCTATTACACTGTTAAAATATTGTTTTTAGTCCAAGTTGACAGATGTTCAGTGTCGTACATTGGAAATATATATTATTTATATTATTTAAATTTTTTCATATATTTTGTTATTATTTCCATATTTAGACTTTTATTTATATTCTTGGCGTAGATTTTATTGAGAAAATTCTCCATGTAATTTGTTTTTACGCAGTAATATATTTTTTAGGTTATCTGACATATAAATATTTTTTGACACTTGACAATTAACAGATCAAGATAGAGGACTAATGTGAGGCCAAAAGACAGCCCAGCTGATTGAGCTGATTGCCCAAAGAAGAAGTTATTAATATAATTTTTATATATTTTTAAATTTTATTTACAATAATTATTTAAATAAGAAACTTTAGCTCTGAAAATATATTGCTTGTTGCTTTATTTAAACTCTCTCTTTTTATATATAGTACATAATTTTTAAAATTAATATTTTTTTAACTTTTTCAAATTCCCCATTAAACTGAATTTATGTCGTATAAATAACGTAAGTGTATTATCTGCCTTGTTTATTTCAATATGTTATTAACCTTTTTTAAATTAAAAAAAAAAAATCACTTGCTAACCCAGTTACTACGCCCATGCCCTAGTTGTAACTTATTTTAATTTTTCCGCTATACTGTATTTGTCCAGTGTAAATCGTACTTGGTTCGCAGCGCTATCTACTTTTTTTAAATTTGAAATAGACTATAGATCTGGTTATTTTGGTTACTTTTATAGTGTATTACTGACTTTAAATATCAATTAAAAATATTCCTTACGCTGTAAAACCGACATTAGGTTTCTAGGTTATGATCATTATAATTAAGATATCATTTTTCATTATGACGTATGTCAAATGGATCGACATCTTAAAAAATTGACAATATTTTAATACCAACATGACATACAATTTCAAAGATGCAACTATTGAAAACAAAATTTCCTCTTAGTTTGTTCTTACAAATGTGAAAAGCTTATAATGAACTCTAAATCTGAGTTATGGCTGCAGAAAGCACAATCAATCTTGCCATTATTGGCTCGATTACATTGAGCGAGTTTACTATAGTTGAAGAGGATTTACTTGTCCGACGACCGTTGGAAAAAGGGTTGTTTATATCTAGAAGCTCATCAAAATTAAGCGATGCCATTATTCCGTTCTTGAAAAGGAACTATTGTTTTGTTTCAGTCCTTCTTGTCACTGCCATAGAATCCAGCGGTATATATACAAAAACACACATACGTCTGAATATATTCAAATATAACAAACAAAGATAATAACTACGGACGTACGTTGGATACGAGTGATTTAAATAAGTTATTGATAGTTTGTATAGAATTGCGTGAAATAGATATAAATAGATATTTGTTTTTTCGGTTCTCCTTCGACCATTCAGCATGGAACAACTAATGAACTATTGAGAAGTGACATTACTGGTGGCGGCGCTGTGATCGAACGAAATATGATTGACGACTGTAGTACTTAGCCGTCAGTTTGCACATAGTGGACAAGTTAATTTAATGACAGACCTTTCTTGAATGACAGGCAAAAACACTATAATTTGTTCTGTTTTTATAGTTTTTCACAACTTCAGTCGACATTGTAACAAAAATTTAACTCTGAAATATATGTAATAAGTTCAAACTGTACTGCAGTATTTAGTACAATAATATGGCCAAAAGTTAGCGTATTTGAGTTTGCCACTTCTCAATAGCTACTTGTTGACGAGTAACGGCGCGCGCGATTGAACGAGTCAGCATGTATCCATTGCACACAGCTAGTAAACTCGCTTAGTAGTTTCGCAGAGAATCGTGTTGTTTTCTAATTGCTGTTTTGTTTTTATTATTTTTATTTAAAATGAAGCGAAACAGTGATAATATAGTTATTTCTGCCATATTTTTCTCATCTTTCTACCCACTGTTTTCGACACACAGAAATTTCCTAAATTTCTTTCTTTTATCATTCTAAATTTCCTTCTTTTATCCTTTTCTCAAACTCTTGACAAAGAAAGGGCGACAATAATTTCCGGCCGAACTGCTTCTCTACACATTTCGGCAACTAATAAACACACAATGATTTTACAAGCCAGAGGGTAAAATATCTTGCTACTCGCTTGTGAAACGAAACATAAAATTTTTAAAATTTTAAATTTATATGTATGCACTTTATAACATAATGAACATGAATATCTGGTATTTTTTTGTGTGTTTTAAGATAGATGATGTTTTTTTTTTTTTAATTTTGTTTTGTTTGTAGCTGTATATTTATTATTTGACATTTAACCTAAAAGTATTTAAATCTCGACTGAATGGCGACAAGGTTAAAAGGTTTTATTAAAATTAAATCATTAAAATTTACTGCTTCAAACTAAATTATTTACTTGATCTATGACAAACCTCTATGTTTTTTAACAGTGTTGTTATTATATTTATTTCTCTCAGTATCAGTAATGCTAATTATGTATATGTAAATATGAAAACATGAGTAGGAGAAAGTGGGATAAAACTGCACACTTAAAGAAAATCCTGTGATTAATCTTATAATTTTCGAATATAAGAATTACAAATAAGGTAGTTGATAAATAGGACATTTCTTTTCAAAATGACGTAGAGTAATTTTGAAAAAATAGAGTTAATTTTTAGAAGTTCTCATTAACTAGAATACTAGAGTGTCTAGTACAATATTTGCAGAACAACAGACAGCGTATTCGAGCGTGTCAATAGGGAAAATGTTTTCAAATGCAGTTAATGGTGCGATTCTGAAGTAAAATGTTAAGTCGAACATCGACGGATACGTCCGAAGTTGAACGATGTTAGAAAAACGGTATTCTGAAGTGATGCTATGTTTACATTCGTCGATGTAAGTTAACATTTTAGGTGTTAGATTAACCGCTAGCAAAAAGCTTGACGGAATTGAAAGTAGAGTGGTGTTAAGTGTTATTTTGAACAGCTTTTTATTATTTTTTAACCAAAATCATTAAAAATGAATCATGAAATTATTGCATTTATATTCTAATTTAAAGTATATTGAATTGCCAACAAAATTACAATAAAAATAAACGAAATTATATATTCATTAAGTAAAAAAATTATTTTGAAAAATATATCTTCATTTGTTTTTAGTTCAAGGTACTATTTTAAATATGTAGTACAAAATTTAAAACTAATGTGGGCAAAAAAAATAACGAACATATTTTAATATAAAAATATTTATTGCATACAAAAAATGTGACTAACTTTATTTCTAAAATATCTGAGAAAATTTGTCTTTCATCTTCATCATAACTATCCACCTTATCATACTGCGAATCACAAAAATACTGCAATAATTTTTATCAATTTTTTTTCTATTAAAAAGTACCCGGCAGCATCTGATAAACCTTAAATATAAAACATTGTTTTCTGTAAATTGAAGAATATTAAACTATACCGGTATTAATATATTATCGTTTTTGTTCTTGAAAAAAAAAAGTTCCTGGTTCGTTTCCGTTCTTTGGGTTCTAAAATTTCGATTGTCTCGCCTTTTAGTGGCATCGCAAGTCGCAAACGATATCACAAAACAATGAAAATTAACATTTCACCAATATTTTACACTTAGTCGTTTATTTTTTTATTTGTCTGCGCTTTTCAATATACTACGAGCGTAAAACAAGCACAGTAATTCAGTATGCAGCGTATTGATTCTGTAACAACAGATTTAAGATTTATTTGTAAACAAATATTAAAAATAAGTCGTTTATTTTTTAACAATGACTTTTATGGTTTATTAAAACACTCGTAAAATCGCCATTTAAAATTAGCGTGACATATTTACATTTGCCAATATGGAAAGTAAACATATTTATTTATGTTGCAAATTTGTACAAATACATATTACTTTACAATAAACACAATATCGATTGCTGTGAAACGAGATTTTGGAAAAAAACAACTGAATATATTTAAAGTATATTGTTTTCTCGTTTTGCGATCTTTTGTAACAATCTTGTCCAAGTGTCACGATTCAGATTGAATCCACTAACCGTCATACACACTGTCAAACGTCGATAGAGAAAGATAAAGCTTATTTTACAAGCTTATTTCGCATTTTTTTTTTTTTTTTGGATTTCGTAGGCATGACCGAAAAATATACCGTCACTAATGGGTTTATCTCTTCGACCATGATATGTGGTTTCATGATAGAAGGTCTTATCTTTCTACTTGGTATAAATTGGGACGAAACGGTTTGACCTAGAGAGTTTCACATGATAAATAACCAAATGTAAAAGAAAGGAAAAAAAAAATACTGACTTAAAAAACACATCGCGCGAAAAATATAAACAAACATGTATTTATCGCAAAAGAAGTACATATATATTTAATTTTGAGTGGACTATGAAAGCTCTAATATGTATGGACGATCAAAATATAATTTTTGAAAAAAAAGGAGAAAAATATACAAATGAGATTTTAATATTAAAATGCCTTTTAGGCCATCCGCAAAAATCAAAAAACAATATCTGTCTGTCTATCTGTTTGTCCGAGATTCACGCAAAAACGGCTGGACACATTTCAATGAAATTTAGTATGAAGAAAGAGTAGAACCAGGATTTAAATATAGGCTATATGGTATCTCAAAAATTTTAATCTAAAGGGGTGTTTCGGGGTTAAAATTGTTCACTAATAACTTAAAATATCTCCCTTATTGAGTAAATGCCCTAATTGCAAAAACATATATGACAAAAATTGTTTGTAATAATAAAACAATGCATTTTTTCAATTGGATGAATATTTGAGGAGCTACGGGGGCACCTCAAAACTAAAATCTTGAAATATGTCACTTATAATTCACTTTACATCAAAAATGAAAAACATTCCCTAATATTCAACCCATCGAAAAAGTATAAAAATCAAAAAAAAAATTGTTTTCTTATTATAAACAATTTATGTCATACGTGTTTACTATTAAGTTAATGAAAAGGGATATATTTTTGGTTTTAGGCTGTTCTGTTCAAATCCTTCATTATTTATTTATCATTGCTTATTATTTATACGCAAAAATTTAACGAATTACAGTACATTTGGTGAGACACATGATCACAACACTCGCACTAAAAATAATATCCGCGGTAAATTTTTGCGTCTAAATAAATCAAGAAATTGCTCAAATTATTTTGCTGTTAAATTATATAATCTCTTGCCTTAGGGAATCTGTACACTACAACTAGACCAGCGGTTCCCAAACTTTTCTGACCACGACCATACGAGGTGTTAAAATTTTTCGCGACCCACCTTATGAAAAAACATTTATTTACAAAACAAATTTTATTTTAAAGCAGTAGCTTTATAGTAATAAAGAGTAATAAAGAGTATAGTATAGTAATAAAGAGTATAGTATAGTAATAAAGAATATAGTATAGTAATAAAGAGCACAAATACACACTATTCTAGTCATTAAATGACATAAAAAAAATAATATGTACAAAAAAAATCTTTTTTGTGTTTTTACAATTTTTTTCGCGACTCGGCAAAATTTTTCTGCGACCCGGTACCGGGTCGCGACCCACACTTTGAGAAACGCTGCACTAGACAAATTCAAATTTAAACTTAAGAACGTACTAAAAAATAATCCAACATATGTCATTGATGAGTTTGAAAATGTCAGTTTTCATTAAATTTTGTAAACATTGTATTATTGATATTATATTTGACTGACTAAATACATTTTTTGTAATTGTAATTTAGTCAATAAATATTATTATTATTATTATTATTATTATTATTATTAAATATTCATCCAACTGAAAAAATGCATTAAACAAAAAATATTTGTTTTATTATTATAAACAATTTCTGTTAAATAACAAGGGAGATATTATAAGTTTTCCAGTAAACAGTTTTAAGCCCATAACACCCCCTTAGAATAAAATTGTTAAGATGCCATATAGCCTATGTTCCAATCCTGGTTTTAGTCTAACAACATACTAAATTACGTGAAAATATGTCCAGTCATTTTTGCGTAAATCTTGGACGGACAGAATTTTTTTTTTGCGGATTTCGTCTTATAATCATCTGAAACGTATAATCCTCTGAAACGTGTAGAAACCAAATACGAGGCCGATAAAATAAAAAAGCAGATATAGCCTCCAATTCTATTGATATATATCGTTGGATTTCATTAATATAGACGTTTATCATAATAAAAATATGAACATAAGCACATTATCGTGTATTAATTCAATGAAAATGTTTGAGGTTTCGGATTATTTCATTTTGAAGGTTTATTACTAGTTTCATGACTAAGATCCTTTGATATCGTGGATCACCTATAGCTCTTTTTGTTAGTTGTTCGCATGAGATTTTTTCTACGAAGTTCGTTAATTTGCATGTTATCAGTGTTGAGATTAGAATTATAATAAAAACAAGTTATCAGCAGAGAAGAGTATGATCATCAATGGTAGACCTAGAACTACATTACAATCTTTCATTGACCTATATATATGATTGGATAAAGTAATCTTTGCAATTGATATAGAATACATATATATGCGTAGTTCAGACCGTTTACATAAATATTGTGATAAAGAATTTTAGTAAAATATTCCACATATGTAAACTCACATCCCCTCAATTTCGAAGGTAAACAAATTTTTATTGAAGAATAATAAATTTTTAAAAATAACATTTTATGGAAAACGATTTCCTACAAAAAATAATATTTATTTTAAAATATAATAAGAACCATTTCAAAAGATACTGGGATGTTAGTTTTAGGAGTGCTCATAACTGAGAAATATGGTGGTTTATATTGCGTCATTGTTTGAGAACTACTGCAATCTGTGTTATTCATTACTTTGTTTGTACACGTCTTGCAGAAATTGGTCTATACCAGTGACGGCACATAAGAACAGCAGAATCCCTCAAAATTAAATTAATTTAAACATTACAGACGTTTATGATACTTT
This sequence comes from Liopterus haemorrhoidalis, assembly GCA_963971575.1. Lineage (NCBI taxonomy): Eukaryota > Metazoa > Arthropoda > Insecta > Coleoptera > Dytiscidae > Liopterus > Liopterus haemorrhoidalis. The sequence goes on along the minus strand of OZ020611.1, from coordinate 156,476,965 downwards.
TTGCTGTCTTTAAGTTTACTTAATTTTTAGTTAAAAACCGTCATTATGTTGTGCGTTATTCGTAAAACAAATATAGGCTATTTCAAACCTTTAAGCGGACCAAATGAAATTTAAATTTTCTTAAGTAGTCACGAGCTAATTTTTTAATGTTTTAATGTTGGATTTTGCTTAACAAAATAATTAAAAGCTTCAATCAAACGTTAACAGTTACTAGAATTAAAAATCTACTTCCGCTTAAACCAAACAAACAGGCTATAGTTCGTCTACAAGTTATGATAATCACCAACTGCTTATTGTATAGAGGCGAATGGTACTGACTGAACGTAACGGTGGAATATAGAAGGTATCCTATCGGAGCTGCACAAGCTTGCAGGTAAAAAGCTTGCGAAGTGTATACTATGTTCACTTTTGTTAAAACAAACTAAGAGGAAATTTTGATTTTAAAAGTTTGCACCTTTGAAATTGTATTGGTATTAAAAAAATGATAAAAAATGTCACTTTCTTAATATGTTATTCCATTTGATATCATAATGAAAAATGATATCTCAATTATAATGATCATAACCAATAAATCTGAAACCTATTTTACAGTGTAATGGCATATAAAGTCAGTAATGCGCTATAAAAGTAACCAAAATAACCCGATCTGGTTAGTCCTTAAAAAAGTGAACACAGATTGACTACAGATATATATTTTTTTTAATATTCCATTATATTTTTTATGGAGTTGCATGCATGCAAAAAATACTGTAAAGTACCATTCATAGCTTAAGTTTTAATAGATAGTATTTAATTCATAGTGTTAATTCTAACGCGTAAGAATGTTTGTTCTACACAAATCCGTATAACCATTCATAGCTCCAATTTAGTGCATAAGCGTAAGAAAGTATTTAACTCATAATGTTAAAAGTTTGTATACTTCAAACTTCTAACATTAACATTAAAACACTGACAACTGTCAAAATGAAGAAATGAATATATTATACTTGAAATTCGAATAAGACTTGTGGATGCAGCTTGTGATATAATTATTAGTAAAAATGTTGAAACTAATATTGAAAAATAGATGTGAAGTGAGAATTTTTACATATTTCAGGGTTTCGCAGGTATGCAGTGATAAATTTCAAATTAGACTAATATATTATACAGGAAATTCTAAAAAGACTTGTGGCTGCAGTTTACGATGTACTAATTAGTAAATGTGTTGAAACTAATAAAAAATTGATGTGAAGTGTGAATTTTCACATATTTCAGTGTCTCCGGTATCTAGTACCTTAGTTAAAGCAGCATGCTATATGTGTGGAACATTTTTTTGCGGTAATCAAGTCAAAATGAACAATATTTTGAAAATTATTGATCGTTTCTTATTCTATGTACTAAGAGCTTTTATTTAAAATACTACATGAACTTTTAAAATAAAATATGCCAACGGAGTGGCCGAGCGCATTAAGTCGTGCGGTTTTAGATTGTTAGAAACAGTCTAACTGGGCGGTCGGTGGTTCGAGCCTGCTTCGTTGGTGATATTATTCGGGCGAGAATAATATGTTTACATTACTCCCATTTTCACAATCATTCACCCATCATCCAGGTGTAGGAGCTCGCCCCCTGGCATCGGCGATTAGCCTCAGTGCAGAAATAGGCCGATGTAAAATAAATAAAATTAAAAAAAAAATATGTATTTTTTCAACAATAAAAAAATTATTCTGATAAAAATTCCTTCTGAACTATTTTGGTTTCCATCATTTATAAAAATTTACTGCATTTTTTTAATTATATAGAATGTTACTAATTGTATTTCAGATTATTAGTTTTGTATAAGTACAAACTCTACGGTTGTGCGCCCCCTTAAGCCAATTTTTACACCACTTCCTTTTAGGCTTCTTTGATTTTTTAAGTGACACGCCAATTAAGGCAATTATCACTGGCAATGGTAAATCACTATTCATGCTTTTATTTTATTCAAAACCGGTGACAATGAAACAAATGTCGAGCTGTATACTAAACAAAGTTGTGTTCAACCGTCGACTCAGTGATTTGCATTGAGGCATGCATCAGTAGTGTGTGTCCAACAGCCAGTGATGCCTGTTTCATGATGCCTTGGAATCGATGCCGTGAATCGATGCATGCCTCATAGTGTAAGGGGGTTTAAGACTACTAAAAAATATTAATTGAGCTAACCTACAGATATCCATTTGCTTATACAGTGTTATTTTTTACTAATACTTATATTAAGCAATTAAAATTACATTCGAAGTTCCCAAAACGCATATTTTTGCTACTGTGGAGCACTGTTGTTTTGCATACGTAGAACTTAAGAAAATGTTTCACAACAAAAACAAAAACGTCTACAAAACAAAGATTCTGTCATCTGTTGTGACGTCACAGACTGACGTCACAGTTCTCGTAATTATGACGTATTTACGAAATTCTATCCGCACCTAAAATTTTGAATAATTAACAAAATTATAATTCCGAAAATTGTTGGTTTGCGGTAGGTGATTTGTTGGATGATAATTGTTTTTTAATTACAATTAATTATTATAAAATTAAATGATAATTTAATTACAATAATTGATAATGTTACAGCTGGATGTATAAATGTTTATTGCACAATATTATAAAAAAGATAATTATGAAAATCGAAACGAAGAAAGTTGTCAAAATTTGTGTGACATTTCATAACACACAGATGAGAAATTTATACTTTTTTATAAGTTGCGCAGTGCGGACTTATCCGTTTTGTATAATTTGAAGCTTTACAAGTGATAGGTTTGAGTAACAGATTAGGTTTCTTGCCTATCGTTTCTTTTCTACAGAAACGCATGAGAAATGATTTGAAGTATTTTTGTATTAAATATTTTCACAATACTTTCAAATATAAAGAACGACAAATTTTGAGAATTGTAGCATGTAGCAAGGCACTGAACTAGGTTTCTAAGATCTCGACATTTTTAAACCTTCGAAAAGGGAAATTGCATTTCCCGAAATTTCCCGAAGTCATCTTATTCATTAAATTTACATATTTTAGGGTTTTGTAGATACCTTCAGTCCGTTCAACCGTTAAAATGCAGTATCGCTCTTATGGAAAATGGGACCGGTGTTGCCAAATGTTGTAAAAGTGTCCAATTTTATATTCTTTTGTTGTCAATTCATAAGGAAAAAGTATCCGAGACTTGTAAAACTTACAAAAATTAGTTAAAACGGTACAAATATGAAAAACCATCTGGAGAATACTGTGCCTTCACAGATCAGTACGTTTTACAGCCGGTAACGTCACCAAGACAAGAAAGGACAGAGGGCAGAACCCATTAGAGAGTATGAAAAAGAACTACTTCATTTGCCCTGTACTGCATTCTAACGTTTGAACGGACTATAGATGCGCATGCATCAATCCAGTTGTACAGTTAGCCAGTTAAATAATATTAGCACGAACTATAAAAAAAAAAAATCCAAAATTCCTGTTGATCGGCTCACATCAATGTCGACATGAATTCTGACTTTTTGACACAATTTTGCGAAAACCGTGTAAAAATATTTGATTAGTTTTATTTGATTACTCAAAATTAAAAAAGAAAGAAGTTTCGGACGTGTGTTTTTTTTTAAGTTTCAGTATTTTCCCTATATGCGGGTCAAAGAACTGTATATGCAAGCCAAAATTAGAAAAAAGAAGTTTTCGGACGTGTATTTTTTTAAGTTTCAGTATTTTTCCTATATGCGGGTCAAAGAACTGTATATGCAAGCCAAAATTCGCTAGGTCTAGTCGTTTCGCTACAATTTCTACCGTACAGACAGTCCGACACATGAATGGCGGTATAAGGGTTTTGTGGTTATACCTACAAAACCCTAAAATGAGTTGTAATTTTTTCATTCCTGAATTTATTTTCTGATAGTTGAACAGTTTAATTTAATTTTAGATTTATTAAATAATAAATAAATGATAAAGAAAATATAAAAAATTAGTTGTTTTCATAATTATAAGAATTTTCAATAATTCGGATTATCATATTATAACGCGGGATGGATACCCCCTCCCCGTAAACCCTTGGTATAACCAGCTTCCACTGAATTAAAAATTATTTTTTAATCTTTATTAAGTTATTTTTATACATTAATATTAAAAATACCTATACAGTGCTTCATAAATTAAATGAAATTTAAAAAATGTCAACAGTAAAAAATAAGAAAAATATTTAACGATTCACTTTTGTTAGACTATTATTAAGACTGCCAATAATTTAGTTCTGCAATATTTATTTTCGAACTGTCAGTGCCAAACAAAAAAATAAATAAATAAAAATATTTCTAAAGTCATTGTGTTCTGTGCCGCAGCATCACATTCGTCTTTTTTTCAAAATGCGACGAAAATGAAAAGTTCATTTTGTTTACTTTTAAAGAACTTTAATTTGATACCTCACAATGAATAATAAAAAATAATATATTTTTTTCAATGTCCCAAAGATTTATATAATATTTTTCGAAAACATATTTGATCACAAGTTGCACTATTCCGGTTCATCTCAATATGCATCACTATTTCAGATTTTTATATAAACCCCTCTGATTTGCAGGGTGTGGGTAAAAAAATGGCACATTTTTGCCAAAAAACGCTTAAAAATAAGTAACTTTTTTGTTTCTTAGTCTATGTTACAAGAGTTTTCTTTTGAGGGCCCACAATAAATTTTTAAAATATAATTAATTTTTTCAGCAACTCAAAACATTCGATATTTTTCGAAAAAATAATCAGGCCGAAAATTCCTGCTGAACTATTCCGGTTTCCATTAGTGTATATTATTGAGGATTATTTCAGATTTTCAAACCAACCTCAGGATTAGGAACATAAGTGATATGGCACATTTTTAATTAATTTTATTCATTAACCCACGTATCCAGAACTACAATTTGATAACCCACTAAAATTTTTGAAAACCCTTTTTTTTCAGTAAATACGTTTCACACTATTTTTATTATTTTTTTCAAAATCCCAGTATTTTTACTGCAATTGAGTCATAGATCTGTATATGCATGCCAAATATCAGGTCTCTAAGTCGCGCAAATAGCCATTGTTGCTGTGCGCCAAAATTTTAACTAACTCAGCTCTCTAGGTCCGCTCTTTTGGCCACAGTTTCAACCGTACAGACATATGCGTGCCGGTACAAAGGTTTCTTGATTATATCTATGAAACTCTGAAAAATGTATAGCAATTCTTTAAAAGTTTTGATATAACACTGCTAAGTTTCGTACACAGAATGACAGAATTAAATTTTACTTTTTAAGTAGCACCTAAATACAAAACAATAAAATTGTAAAAAAAGCATAACTAAACACTTGTCGAACTTTTTAACATAAAATTATTTCGTAACATAACAAAAGAATAAAATACAAAAGAATTCCAAATTGAACAAATCAAAATTCCTTAAAAACAATGACATTCAAAACTCGTACCGTGTATAAAAATCAGCGAAAGTAACCTCCTCTTCGCAAATCGGTGAAACATTGAAAAGCATTGCTGAATGCTCTAACATTTGGTGGGGATCCACTCTGGGTATATCACAGAATATAAAAAAAATCAGTCACAGATGACGCAACTAAAAGTGACTAGATTAAACATACACTATTTGGCACAAAACAAATCACAAAAAAAAAAAAAAAAACACTAAAACACAACACTAGTGTGTAATTTTAAGTTTTGAAAAATAATCAATTCAATTAATTTCATTTTTAAAAACTGAAAACACTCAAGTTCGCATATTACACTTGGAATAAAACACTGTTATAACGTTGGGTCTGACGGACGAGCGCTGTTGTCTGCTTACGCCGGCGACTCAATGGCAACTAGCTATCGCGACTATACGAACGCGGTGTGCTGCTAGCAGTTGGATTGAGGTTAGTAGGTCGCAATGACGTAGCCAAGTAAACGCTGCCGATTCGCGCTTTGCCGGGTTCTAAACGAACAAGGACTGATCAAAAATAGTGATTTTTACATTCCTATTAACGCATATGTGATGTGACCTTTTATTATTGCTAACAACCAAATTTGGAAATTTGCGAAATGCAAACAATTTTTAATTAACTTTTTACGTGTTGGGGATCATTCATCATAAACATTACATTGCTAGGGGATCTAGTTTGCACTTGTTTCTCGATTTAATGATCCTACACTTCAGGTGGAACACATGTTTTGCCCTGACATTTTGTTCAAGTGTTTAAATTTGTTAATTTTTATGGTTCCCTAAGAACCAAGAAACCTTAATCCAGCACTCATGCGTACAGACGTTCATACCAGAAGTTAGAACACAGGATTTAAACAGAACCAAAGTTCACATTCTTTACTATTAGAAGAGCAAGAGAAATATTATAAAACAAAAACACATTCTCATTCGAATACAAAGTTAATAAATATCAAGTACGCGTGTTAGTGGCGTAACTACTGTGTGTGTGTATGTAGGTGTGACAACACACGAGCACCCCGTTACAAAGGGGCCGGAGACAAAAGAAAAGTCCCTAGAATGGGCCCATTGAAAACTCTAACACGGGCTCCATTCTGTCCAATTATGCCACTGACGCGTGTTTTTTTGGTGGGGCAAATAAAACTGTCCGTGCGCAGATGAACCAAGAACGCAAAAGCACACGGTATGCCAGCGCCATGTGATTACAAATTTGACTTATATTAATTCAAGTATTATTGTAAGTATCAAAAGAACCATATTTGGATACTCAAGGGGCCAGAGCTAGCTCACAAGTCATATGTTATCGTCTCGTGATCTATACGGAAGACATTATGGCCAAATGGCTGAACCTAAAGAATTGAATTTTGGCATGCTTCACCAGCATATAGGAAAAATAAAGACTTCGCATGTAAAAAAAACATATCGCATGTAAAATATGTACAGGAACAGAACCGTAGAGAGGGTATTAAGCGCGGGTGTCTAATTTGCGCCCTCTCGAATATTTAAATGCCCTTATTTCGAAAACTGATGACGGATCAAAGAAATAAAAAATCCTAATCTTTTGGTAATCTAATCCTATACAAATATTTAACTGCTAAACTTAGAAAAATATAAAGTAGATAAACAGGGAGGTTTCCCGACCACTAATTCAAGTTTTGTTCGCAAGAGTGTGGCGACCCCACCTGTCACACGGCTATGCGCCTAGCATGTCAGGCAACCCTTCTAAAATATTTTTTTGGGATGATGGAAGGCGGATCGAATTGATGGTAAAAAGAAAAACGAAAACGGATCGATGTACTGACTAAAAATCAGCAACTAACATTTTTGCGCCCTCCATAAAGTTTGGAAAATATGGCGCCGGTGGCGGCCGCCACATTTGCCAAGTTCTAGTCACGGGTTCGTACAGGAATACGTCGATTAACCTAATTAATTGGTTAGGCTAAAATGGTACGCTATTAAAAATCATGCTAATCTAAATTAATAATTAATATATATTAAATATTTTTATGACAATTCAGTAGTATAAAAGCTTACGATGATTATATAAATTTAAAGTTTATTGAAAATAACGATTATGTAATTTATTTCTTCGGAAAATATTTCTAAAGATTGGTTAGAGCTGACTTTTTTTCTTCTTGTCATTATAAGTTTGCTTGCAAGGATGCACAGTTTTTCAAGCCAAGTCTAAATATCGCGAAATTGACAAGAAATTTAGATTCCAGTACATATTTGTCTTTGGCGAAGAAATTTTGAGTGGAGTATCAAATGAAAGGTCTTGATAAGTTGATTAATGAACACAATTTTACTCTTAAACAAAAAATATGCCAAAAATGTTTCTACCCAATCTTATTTTCCAGAAAGGCAAATTAAATACTTAGAAGATATTTAGAATAGTATATTCAGATGTAAACTAAAATAGTACAGTCGGATTTTTTGGTTAGAACAGTATTTGGAAGTTACCCATTTTTTGTATCGTGATTTTTTTTAAATTTAATGGGATACGTCTTTAAGGGTAGATTAAAGAACGCGAAATAAATTATAAACTCTTTTTATTTTGATAAAATGATGTCAACAATATTTCTAAAAAATATTCTCATTACCCAACGCGGTCAACAAAAAAAAGTACTGCACATAAATATGAACCGAAATAGTATAAATAAAATTTTTGATAAGACTGATATTTCTGGGGTGGTATATTTCGATGAATAGAATTCTATCTATTCTAGCATTTCCAATAAGGTGATTCTATTGGCAATTGTCAAGCACCTATTATTATTTTTCAACTATAGAATAGAATTCTATTGCTCGTAATCCTACCAGTAGTCCGCAAAACCGACAAATGAGCACTTTTTTTATTTTAAATTTTGTAAGATACTTCCTTATTTGAAAAAATATGTTGAAAAACAATTCTTAAACCCTTATTATTAAATAAGGGTTTCGCCATTCGCCTTGAAGATGAAATTTGTCATATTTTTAATACTCGATTGTTACAATAGAACACCTTTGGGTGATCAGTATTACCCAACTCTCCCCTACATCATTTTTTTTGTTAAAAATATAAATATAGTATTCTTCGAAAACATAGCTTCACATAAATCACGACGTAAGTCCTAACCTTGTTCATACTTTTACGTTGTTTATATAAATTAAACATCATAAAATAATTATCAATTGTATTTTCAATGAATTAGTCGTTATATAAAACTTAATAAATAAATTTCAACTGTTATCAATACAATCTAGTTGTAAATGTTACAAAGACTCAATGCCATTTTTGGAAAACATGTATAAACTGTGCGGAAAAATATCATGATTTCTACAAATGATCGTAATTTTGGTTCAAGTTTACTATGATCAGATGTGTTGAAAGCCTTGTAACAATTTTGAAAAATTATTGCAAAAATAACTGGGGAAATACCTAGTATGTATTAAATATAAATGCACGTAGTCAACAGGAAAATTTTCTTAATTACAGTAAGATATGAAGAGTAATAGGTTTCCCACGTTCAGCGGTACGTACGAGGGTTCCCTCTTATATTTCGGGATTGTGCTAAACTAGTGCTGCCATCTGGCAACTGACGCTTCTATCGTAAAGGCTGACATTGTCGACGGTATACGTACTCGGAACGTTTTGAATTACGACCGCTATTTATGAAATTTACAGTAATTTGAAAAAAATCATCTCTGCTAAAAATGGAATTAAATCGTGAACATTTTCGAGCGATTATTTTTTACCACTTTCGAAGTGGATTAACCCAACAACAGTGCATCGATAAACTTAAATCGACTTTTGGCGATGAAGCACCATCAAGGACTACTGTTTATCGATGGCCGACTTCAATCGTAGCTGTAGTTCGCTTAAGGACGAATTTCGTGAAGGTCGCCCAAAATAGGTTGTTGTTCCGGAAAACATTGATGCTGTGCGTGAACTTATACTGCAAAATTGTCATGTGACTTATCGTGAGATTGAGGTATCCTTGGGCATTAGTGGGACCAGCATACATTCACTATTGCATGAACATTTGGCCGTCAAAAAGATTTGTTCGCGTTGGATCCCACATAATTTGACAATCGCAGTGGAAAAAGCCTCAATCGGAGTGGAAAAAGTGCTTTGAAAATTGGTTCAAACGCATGCAAAAGTGTATAAATCTGCATGGAGAATATTTTGAAAAACAATAAATCAAATTTTGTTGATAAGTAATTGTTTCTGATCTCAAATCCCGAAATATAAAAGGCAACCCTCGTATAACCCCCATAAATTATAAGTTTCTTATACAAAACTAACAATTTGAAATAAAATTAGTAACAACCTAGAAATGAAAATTAACAGCAAATTTTTATATTTTCTAATAAAGTTCATTCACAATAACTATGAAGACATCATACTTGGTGAATTTAGTTGCCAATGTCAGAATATAATACAACTAACATGCAAGCCTTACTCAGTCATTACATTTGGTTGTCAGCCCTTTTTAACGTTGTAAAAATTTATGTAATATTTGTTTTTTACATTTTAAACAGCAATTAAAATTTAAGTATTATATAATTATTATATATGAGGGGTCTAATGTAAAACCTGCCACGTCCACTCTATGTCATTTTGCAGGAGACACCAAAACCTTTTATATAATACTGCAGACATATTTTTACTAACAGTTCTTTTTAATTGTATTAATATTATGATTACCTACCAATAGAGGGAGGGTATCAGATCAAATATTGGTGGCAGGATTTCATAAAAAAAAATCTTTAAGTTTGGACTTGGCGGGTTTTGCAACAAAATGGTGCTTCCAATCCAGAAAAAGGAGACTTTTGTTGTTGCACTATTCTTTTACGGCTGCATTCTGGAGCGTCTTTTTAATTAATACACCAATATCATTCATTGTTACTCTTAATAATACAACAATAATGAATATTCAACACCTATTATGCTCTAGCAAATGAGTCAAACATGGGCGTAACCTCCAGACAGCATGTTCGATCGCTATTGGTCAATTTGAACATGGCGGATTTTTGTACACATAGCGGATTTTGCACTCACAACCATGTTTTGGATGGCTATTTTATGCTCTACTAAGTGGATTTTGCACTCAAACTTGTTGTTACCTTATTCTGTCCATAGCAGAGAGCAGAATGCCGTCCGTGCATAGTTTTTTTTTTTTTTTTAGTGGACATGGTTTCTTTTTGCTTTTAGATCCCTCATATAGTAGTAATTAAATTAAAGTATCATATATACAGGGATACATAATCTTGATTATTTCCTTAATAAAAAGAGTTTCCTTATAAAATATTGTTCAAATAAAACTTATTCGGGGTAATGGTGGTCAGACTATAGTGGTATCACGATTTTTTTTCATTTGTTTTGTAAGAGGCACGACAGTTGCCTTTTTAGGGTTTTGTAAGTATGCCACCAAAAACCCTTATCACGTCACTCATGTGTGTGTTTCTCTGTACGGTAGAAATTGTAACCAAACGGCTAACAGAGAAAGTTGAAATTTGGCAAGCTTATACAACTCTTTGACACACATATAGGAAAAATAGTGAGAATTCAAAAAAACACATCCCGAGATAAATATAAACAATTATGTATTTAATAAAAAAATAAATATTTTTTTAAAATTTTGAGTGTCGTGCCTAATGAAACCTCTTAATGCGTTGATCAACACATTTTTATTTTTGAAAAATTAATTTTTTTTATGGGTTTTGCCGAAAATGTGTCAAAAAACTTTTGTCCTCCACTCTAATCCCCAGAAGGGTTGATCTAAAAATATGAAAAAAAAATCTCCGTAATGAACATGGGAATCGGAATAGTTCAACAGGAATTTTTGGTCAGATAAGTTTTTCGAAAAATGTCGATTTTTTTGTCATCGATAACCAAAAATATATTTTTTAAATTAATTGTGTGGTATCAAAAGAAAGCTCTTAAGAACTAAATATAGTTTTTTGAAATTAGTTTTTTTTTAACACGAATTTAGCCAAAAATATGCAAAAGTTCTTGTCCCGCACCCTTTTACCCAAAGGGGTTAAACTAAAAATCCTGAAAAAATTATAGGGAATGTATATTGATCTGAGGCGGAAACGTACGAGAGGAATTTTTGATCAGATTGTGTTTTGAAAAATATGGCAGTTTTTGAAAAAAATAATAATTTTTTTGCATTTATAGCTAAAACGTGTATTTTTTTGAATTAAAAATATTTAAAAAATATTATATTATTTTAATAGTTGCGAACGGAGTTACTCACACCACACCACACTACACTCTACACTGTAAAATATTTCTTATTAATCTAATGAAGACTTGAATACGAAGCAAATGCAGAAATAAACGCTGGGATACTTGGCAAATTATTTAAATTTTGTTTAAAAAAATTAAATGGAAGCTCTTAGTTCTCAAATAACGAATAAAAGTGATTATCAAAAAAACTTTTGATTTTGATGTGATAAATATACCTAGGCATCCAGTAATATGTTGGCTTCTTCCACTTATTAAATACCTACAAAAGCCTGAAATGTGTGAAAATTCACACTTCACTTGGCAGTAGACATGGCGGTTTGCATTTAGACCCCTCATATATATAGTAATTAAATTAAAGAATTATATATACACGGTGGAGCAACACTTATGTTCATCTTGATTATTTCCTTAATAAAAAGAGGCATAAAAATATTTTGCAAAAGGCCCGGCGGTTGCCTTTTTTTTCGAGCCATAATTCACAACGTTCTACATTATATATTACAGCTCTGATGAAGATTTAAAATATAAATCGAAACGTTAGCGAAGTTAAAATATTGTTTTAATTACTGACCAGTCCGAATCCCATTACTTCCTCATCATATAGAATTGTTAATTCGGTAAAAATCCTATATTTTCTTCGTGATAAGGAAATAAAAACATCATATAACTATTTTTTTGAAGTTTGAATAATTTCGTCATATACTTTTGTAATAGTAAATGATGGTATTACGTCCCTGTGCCGCAGGTCTTATTCACGTGTTACTGACACTGCTACCTAAAGCGTGCCCCAACACTTTAAACACATTTTAAAATATATTTATATTTGTAGAGACAATTCTTGACCCTGTCCTTCCTTCACTCGCTAAACTTAAAATAGGTCAGCAACGAAATCCCTCTCACAAGCAATACGTGCCTCCCTTTAATACGTTGGGCTCTCTCTAAAACATACTCTACACAAATATTGAATTTTACACGGTCATGTGCTCTACTTGAAGTACGATCGATAAATCGATTTAAACCTAGATTCTAGAAATGTCTTTGTGCACGTAAACTAAGGGCTACTTTACACTAGTTTCATGTCTGCTACTGTACTGTATTTTAAAACTAATAGGATTAGAGAAAGACTGATTTACAGTATGCTAATATATTTCATTTAACATATTCTCTTTCCAGAATTTTGTTTAAATCAATAGCACATTTTCTAGAAACACAAATTTTGTAACACAATTTCTCAAAACCTGCTATTTTCCAAGAATATCCTTTATACAAAATATTACTATTATATTACAGTTACCAGATTATAAACTAGTCGAGAATTCAGATGCCGATCAATCGATTGAGAACCGATCTATGGTCTATGTAAACTATCAATAACGTATTTGAATAAATCTACCAAACTACGTCCGCAGTTTTTATTTTCGTGTGTTATATTTGAATATAATCACATAAACGTAAAATTCAGTTTTTTAAACAATTTTTTTCAATGACAAATGAGTGAATCAACCATCCAACTTATTTATAAAGTAGGTTATTACCCGCCAACAATTGCGGATTTATAATATAAAAATTTCAATTGTTTGTATGTGTATTTGGTTTTATTTTTTAACGTATCTTAATTTCAAATTATTCTTAATTTCGGTCAGCGACTCACGGGACAAGATATCACCAGTTAGCCAATCATGGGAGAGCGTATCACCTGTCAGCCAGTCAAGAGACAGGGTGTCCCCAGTTAGCCAATCACGAGAACCTTAGGAAAAATTGACGTTACAATGTTACCGACACTACATACAGACACTTGCTAATTATATAGTTAGATTTATGTCTCGCACAAGCCTTGCAAGTATGAAAGAGAAACAAATATAAAGTTGATTGTTGATTCGTGCATTGGTCACAGACTTCTTTAAAAAACTGAACTTTATGGGTGATTTTGTACCGGGTAATCATTATTGATTATCATGGCCGCTTAGCCGTAATAGTTTTTCTACCGCTTACCAATAATGGTGAACTAGACCAGTGCTTCTTAACACGTGGTCCGCAGAAAAATTTTGGTGGTCTGCGAAAATTTTTGTACGTGTTTTTTGCAGTTTTTTTATTATTTTTTACGCAAATTTTTTATGTAAATAATGTATATTATGTTTATTTTCTGTAAACTTTTTGTATTTTTCTACAAATAAAATAAATGTATTTAGTAGTACAGTAAATATATTTGTTTTCTTGTAAAAAATGAACCAACAATTATTATTAGTGGTCGGCGTTAAAAAAGTATATATTTTACTGGTACGCGGTGCGTTTTTGGTTGAGAAACACTGAACTAGACTAAATACATAGACCGTGGGTGATACATACATATGTAGATTTTGACGTTTATTCAATATATACACCTGATAAACTCGGGAGCACAATTTTTAATATAATTGTTGATAAATAGAAAAACAGAAAACTAAATATTGATATTAAACTAAACAGGTTTTAAACAACAGCTTATAAAAGAACTTTATTGTACGTCGCACCTGCATAACTTCATGCGCAAAAGTAACATTTCAAGAAAGACTGAAACAGAACGATATTTCTTTTTCAATCTCCGAACGAATTATATTGTTTAATTCTGATAATCTTCTTGGTTGAACCCATTGACGTCATATAAATAGACTCAGTACGCTCTATGATTTAGCATTGTATGTTATCGAGCCAAGACCTTGCGGAGACGAAAGGGGGATTTACCCCTACGAGTATAAAAAGTTGCCTAATTTACATTTATTTTGTTCAGGTATCGATAGGAAAAATGCCGGCGTCATATTGTGTTTATGATTGTTTTGCTGTGTTATATTTTTTATTTTACTATTTTACCTTTCCATCATCTTTCAATTTTTAATAATATTGCCGTAAATTGCATTAAAGAGTTATGAACTGTATTTCAACTACTTAGTATTTTAAATACTAAAAAGTAATGTTTAATTAAAATATTACACATAGTTTTTTCTTAAAAAAAAGTATTTGTATTCAGTACTTCGAATACATCAGAAAAGTATTTTACCCAGCACTGATTATAGATATATGTACATCTTTATAATTTGTCAGATAAATTTTAATTTATCATGGAATAAATAATATATAACTGCTTTTTAAATGCCGTTTTAAATTTAGAAAGTGTCGCATTGCTATACAATATGATCGAGAAAAAAAAGGTGTCTAGATACACAAGGAATTAATTTATTTTTATATTAACAAAATTGTCCACTCTACATTTTTAATTCAAGGCCTACTAGACATTTTTTTTCGATCATATTGTATTTTAAATGTATATAATTTAGAAACCTACTAATTATTTTAAAAATATACTAATAAATTCTGGTTAATTTACTATTATTTATTTTTAACCCCCGTTTCCCAGCCGAAAGAGGTATTGGCTTCATAACAACTCGTCCTCATTCAGTCTCTATGTTATACTACCTCATTGGTTGAACCATATGCTTTTTTATGATAACCGTCATTGGTTATCTTAATTCTCGGTGAGAATAAATGTTTTAATGTAGGATACTGGTCCCCCCCCCCTTTCCCATCCTTACTTAGTCGCATTAATTTTCGTAAGACAATTCCGAGAGTTTGTCCACCAAAGCGATAATAATTAGTCCCACAGTTGGTGAGCTAAGGGCAGAAAATCTCAATCGAATGAACGAAATGTGGGGTACAGGAAAATAATTTCTTATCAGCTGAAGAGCGTCTCATCATTTGGTAAGCAGGGGTTGATAATTCTTCACACAATTATTAAGCAGAAAAGTAAAAAAAATAAATAACGGAATAACTTATCCAATCAGTACGATTTTAATAATGCGGGACATTTTCCGGGACGGTTTACAATGAGGGACAAACATCTCTAATCCAGATTTGTCCCGGGACAACTGGTCGTTTTATATTACATATTATTCTTCTGCTGAGGAAACCGATAGTTGAAAGTGCGCATTTAACTAAACAGCGTTAAACCAGGTAGCGTAAACCCTGGTTTTCACGTAGTTACAAAATAATTTATTTTATAGTTCATTTAGTTTACTTACATATCATGTTGTACACAGCTAGACAATTGAAATGTTTGGACTGCTCAAGACATGCAATATATTTCTCACCTGGAAAAAAGAAAAATAATATTAGAAAATATACAAATACATACTACTTAGGTAATTATGGGGTTTATGTAGGGTGACCATTCGTCCCGCATTTTGATTCGGTGTTCCGCCTTATGACATGTTCCGCAAAATGTCCCGCATTTCTAATTCTAACTTTTGTGCACTTGACTTGTATTTGGGGAGGTGGAGACCTTTTCTTTTTTTGCTCCGTGCCGCATTGCCTTCTAATGAAAATGGTTACCCTTGGTTTATGTGAAATGAAAAATGAAAATGACAAAAAGAATTTCTTTTTAAAATCGTTGACACATTTCAGAGCTTCATAGATATATTATATGTTTTGGTGTAAACACATCAAAATCAAGAAACTATTGAAAATAATTTTTGTTCGCTGATCTAGTCTTAAAAATATATAATTTTTTAACTATAAAGAAATTATTCTGATCAAATACGTCGAGGGTACTATTCCACTTCATATTGTCCATTGCTCCACATATTTTCAAAATTTTAAACCAACCAATCTGATTTATAGCACCGGCGACAAATTTTCTTTAAAGTCGTGACTAGTAGTGTCAATAAAATATTTTTAAACTTTAATTTTTATTTGTTAATTTCCGCTTCAAGTGTTTTTTTCTGAACGATACAAAATTTAGATAATTTCCGAGCCTACTATTCCGGCTTACTTGAATATTGAAATTGATGTGAATGAATTGAATTTTTCAGATATTTAAACCTCTTAAGTTGGTTTTACACAGTTCCATTAATTGATCAATAAATTGATCAAGTTTTTTGTCAATTAAATGAAAAATGTATTGGTAACCTTGGAAACAAAGCAACACATTAATTTATTTATCAATTTTTTTGAAAACTTTTACATTACCAACTGTAAAACATGTTGACATATTTATCAGAATGAAACTATTGAAAAAACCTTCACAAATTTACGAGCTGTGAACAATAACAAAAGAAATAACCTAGATGATGGTAAATTAGAACGTTCGAAGTCCTGTCACATTTGAAAACGAAACACAAACAATATTTTTAGAGGTTATGCTACAACTAAACAGTTGGCAATATCTTAACATATAAAAATATACCTAGAATTGCCTAAAAAATTGTTGAAAAATTCATGAAAAATAGAACTTGTACTATTTTCAAAATAAATCGATCAACTTATTTGTCAATTAATTGATCAATTAATTGACGAAATTTTTACACTTTACACCCATCAATTAATTGAATGTCAACTTTTTCAATTAATTGATCAATAAATTGAATCGTGTAAAAACCCACTTAAGCTAAAGAGTTGAGAACAAAAGTTTTCAACTATCACTATCAAGTCCAACTAGATTCAAATATTCAAGTTTCAAGTAAGTGAACTTATTCCTCTATTAAATGTTCAAATCTAGTAAGTTTAATACGTAACTAAATACTATTAAGTATAATTTACAACATTCCGATCAATGTCAACACAAATATTTTGTCAGTTACTTAAGCGTTATAATTTTAGCACGTATTCAAGCACTAATCCTTCCGAAAATATATACCAACTTATATAAACAAAATATTTTCAAATAAAATATATGTTTAAATATCAATAATTATTAACACATTAAGCTTTAGCAAACGCATGTTAAATAGAATACAAACTAACAAAACAACAAGAAACAACCTAAACAAAAAACAGAAACAAAAGTTATCAAAATGAAACAGACTCGAATGTACAAAAAAATATTGGACTATCGTTGATATTCCATCAATCCAGTCACTAATCATACCGTTCAAACTTTTCGTAGGGATTCAAAAAGAACAGTTTCCTATAAAGTACCGACAAAAGATGGATAGGTGGTTCGTTTATATTCCATTAAGGCCCGGTTTTTCCACCTTCAGTTAAACTTCCAGGTAACTATCTGACAGATAAGGTTATTTGTAACTTCATCTGCTGAGTAAATGTCATCCCTTCTTTCTATATAAATGTATCTCTATCGGATAGTTATCTAACGGATAATGAGACTGACGTATTGGATTCACTGACTGGTATTGACATATATTCAGCAGATGAAGTTACAAAACTGGTTACCTGGAACTGTATCTGAAGGTGGAAAGACCGGGCCTAACTGGAATAAATGCAATAAAGGCGTCAAATTATATTTGATTATTTGCCACTTTTATTACCATTAATCCAGTCCATGCCGGATTTACGTATAGGCCAAGTAGGCCCGGACCTATGGTCTTTACAAATATGTTTGCTTGGTAAAAAAATAGGTAAAAACTGTTTTGTTGTTTGTTACAGAACTAGTGATCCGTGGATACAGATACGGATTATTTACGTCCTGATCCATGGATACGGATACGAATCTTGCATTCAAGTACAAAAGACGACCGACTTTGAAGCGTAGATATATCGCGCGGTTCTTACAAGAAAAAAGACGTCAACTGACACGATTCTTTGAGTTCAAAATCACTCACTCATTGTCTTTGATTAAATTAATCTTACTTTAATATTTAATATATAGATTAAAATATAGTTAATCTAAACATTAATATAAACGTCAGAGTAAAATTTAATCCACCTTGAGCATTTTTTTAAAGTAAGCTTATATGAAAAATAATTCCAAGTTATATACCTATATGAGATCCGTTTTGGACAAACGGATATGGATCTAGATACTGATTTTTATATTTTACGGGTCATCCGCGGATACGAATATCAAGCACACTACTTTAAACGTTTTGTGCGCGGTTAACGCACTTCATCCTGATTTTGATCCCGGGTGAAGTTGGTGGCCGACCAAATACTGTAATTCTCGTTTCCGCATAAAATAATCAGCAAACCGAAAAAGGTAAATTGAAATATAATCTGTTAAATTCGTTGGTGCAATGTTAAAATATTAAGATATTGACGAGTTGCCGTGGCTCCGGGGTAAGACGGTTGCCTACAGAGTACAGGGACCCTGTTTCGAAATCCCCACCTCCTTCGGATTTTTATCTCCCGATATTGTGCAGTCAACTCTGGGGTCGACTCAGCCTCAAGTATTTGCTTATTCAGAGATAATATGATCGGTCGAAACGTCACACTGACCACGTGGTTTTCACATATATGACCGGCGGTCTATAAACAGAGAACTTACCTTCTCTGCGCCTATCTAGGCGTTTGGGAACCTATTAATGTTAAAATATTACCATTTCTTAGTTGAGAAACGAGCTTGAAAAAATTGAGAAACACTGCTCTAATATATAAAAGTTCGAAATTTAATATCGAAAATTTTTATATTATGTAAATTTCCCATTTATGTGTCATAGTAAAAATAATTACTTTTCCACAATTTGTTCATTTTTACGAAAAATATTAAGTATCGTTTATTGGTCGATTTTTTTTAAAGTTATTGAGAAATTAAAAAACGTATTTTTTTTTTTTTAAACATTTTGGGAAAAATGACGCACGTGGCTTACAGTGAAATACGGTATCTATTAAAAACCTTGCTTTGTGATTAAAATTTGCCAGTCCGCGCAGTTCGCAAATAAAAATGAGGTCAATGTTAAAAACTAATGTGGTAAACGTGTTTCCCAAGTTTTTCTTCGTTCATTTTCGAGAAATACATATGAATATTTGTTTCGAGAAATATTTGATTTTATTGCTTTTTAATAATATAGGGGATAGCAGAAAACAAGCAATATTTTTTGTTCAATACATTTTTTTTTCATGGAAATATTTACGGGACTATCGAGAGCATCATCAATCCCGTACAAAGTATGGATATCTCATCTACTATATTATATTATAAATTTAATCTGTCTCTATTAAAGTTCCGTAGGTACTACAAAAAAAAACTTGAATTGCCCGATGAAAATTTAATCAAAGAAAAAACTATTGTTTTTTTTCGTGTTGGGAGGGGGGGCTGTGCGCACGTGTCGTTTATCACCTAATCGGATGCCGATGACCATCATCATGTGTCTGTCTGTTAGATAAAAATGATGAACAAACGGTTAAATAGTTAATTTGTACATGACTTGTACATAGGTAAAATACTAATAGTCATACTTATAGTCAAATACTAATTCATGGCCGTTAGAATATAATATGTATTACTCGTAAAAAAAAAAAAATAAATAAAAATTTGGAGTATGGTATCAAATAAAAATCAGCTGTGACCACCGCAGGACCGCCATCACAAAGTACTTGTTTAATTTGTGTTGTTTTATCAAAAAAATTCTCAAATAAAAGTTGTTATTTATTGCTTTTATAGCAAATTTTGTTAAATATTTTTTTTTTGAAATATTTCTCTGTTGTGAAATATTCGCAAAAATCTTAAAATCGACACGAGTAAATTCCATTTTTGGTCAACCGATTTTTACCAAAAGTTGATCAACTCGTGCTATTGATGTCAAAAGCTTAAATATGAAGTTTCATAAAAATCCTTTTAGCCGAATTTGCTCTGCACGTGTACACAGACAGACGGACGAACGGACAGACAGACAGACAGACAGACAGATAGACAGACCGACAGACATGCTAAAAATAGTAAAAACATTATGTAGGGACTTCAATTCGTGGAGATTCATCGAAATCACGAAATGTCAAAATCGGTATGATCACAATACCTCCCTTGTATATGTTGCCGGTCGGTAAAAAATCATTAACGGATTAACGAACAAAATTTTATATTGAACACATTTTTTGACGTTACTTTTGTCGAAAATGTGTCAAAAAAACTTGTATCCTCCACTCTATTTTCCAGAAGAGTTTGTCTAAGAATCTGAAAAAAATTCTTAATAATGCACGTTGATGTGAATCAGAACAGTTCAACAGTAATTTTCAACCAGACTTATTTATCTAAAATTCATTTTTCAAAAAACAGAATTTTTTGTCGTTGAAAATAATTATTATTTAAAAAAATATATATATTATGGCACAGAGCTGATGCAAGGTGGGTTCAAATGTGCTCTGGAACTCGGTTCTACGATATGAGCGGCCCTGTGGTAGTTAACATTTTTTTCTTTTTCATCTCCTTCTTTTGTTTCGATTCGTCTTTTTTGGTTATCACTTCGATCCTGTTCCTTTTTAAGTCATCCCTTCGATTTGTATTCCTTTTTTTTTTTGTCATTTCTTCGATCCGTCTTTTTATCATAATTTCTTTAGTGAATCCCTTTTTTTTTTGAATCCGGCCCCGCAAAATAACGCCATTTTTTCTGAACCCGGTCCAGCAAAGTTTTGCGCCAGTCTTGTTATGGGGTATCAAAAGAAAGATCTATCAAAAATCGCCCTGAAAGTT
Source organism: Liopterus haemorrhoidalis (assembly GCA_963971575.1). NCBI lineage: Eukaryota > Metazoa > Arthropoda > Insecta > Coleoptera > Dytiscidae > Liopterus > Liopterus haemorrhoidalis. Next base: position 156,455,892 of record OZ020611.1, on the reverse strand, counting down.
TTTTTAAAAGTTCTTTACCATGCCACGACTTTGTAACCCAGAGGGGTTAATCTAAAAAAAGTTAAGTAATGCATATTGATGTGAATCGGATTAGTACAATAGGAATTTTTGATTAGATTGTGTTTTCAGAAAACTACGCATTTTTTGTTACGAAATAACTTGGAAGCTGATTTGATACACGCTTATCTCGCACTTAAGTGCGCTTCTTCTTGGTAAATGGAAACAGGTGTTATAAACGGAATTTTAACTAGATCATTTTTTCAAAAAATATCAAAAATTACATTGTTAAAAAAAAAAAGATTTCTTCTGAGGCATTAAATAAATGTTCTTAATACTTTAAGTACCAGACGTAAATTTATTTACAGATAAAATAAATGATATCGCGATAACAAAAAATGTTAAATTTTTGGCGCACAGCATCGATGGCTATTTATGCTTGACACAACCCATCCTTAAGAGGAGAACATTATTAACTTAGGGTAAATAAAACGATAAATAAATAAATATACTTCTAAACAAGTACAAAATAAAAATACCTTCCACAAACACAAATAAATAAAAAAGTCTGTTCGGAGATGGAGGGCGATAATGGAGGTTGTAAAGGCGCCAATTACCATCAGATATCACAGATCAAAATAAATAACACATTAAAACAAGATGTAAAATTTCATACATGAAACAATTAGTCCGATTCACTCAGGAAGAGTATCAGGGTGTCCATGAGTCATCACTTAAAGCAACTGACAGGTCATAGCACAAGCCTAACCTCTCCCTGACATCCTCGAACTGTAGACACAGGGTTAAAATGTGTAACACAGACCAATCTGTGTTACACGTCTCAAAAATAGGAAGCTCTTCACCTCGAAGGAGGCGTCCATGAGTCCACCGACAGTGGCCTATAAGAAAGGGTCTGATGGCGATTTCCGCCTTACGGTTAATTCTGTAGAAATCCCAAGGTTTACAATAGTCAAAAATGTACCCAATAATTAATTGTTGACACTTAGATATCTACAAAACCCTAAAATGTGTAACAACTCATTGTTTAGATGAAGTTTTTTTACTTATCATTAAATAAGAAATTAACTTTTACTTAATCAATAATTAAATATTGTTTATGTTGTAAATGGGAACATTTCCGAAGTAAAGTGTTTTTAATTAACAATAATATAAGTTGTCCTTGTTTTGAAATTATTTATTTGTGTCATATGATAAAATAATCACCGATTTACCTGTAATCTTGAAATATTGGTTACAGTTTACTGATTATTCACTAAAGATAATAGCTAAATAAACACGAAAACTATGTTACCAATAAAATAAAACAATTCATTTACAATGAATTTAATGTGAACGTTACATAATAGAGCGTTTACTTTTTAATTTATAATAATAATTTATGTTTATCTCGTGTATTTATGTGCGTTTATATTGCAATTATTGTTATAGAAGATTTATATTCTATTTGCTTTTCATAATTATATAAATCAGTTAATAATTAATATTTAATAGTGTGTATATATTGTTATGAGAAATTTTTAGCTAAATTATTTTAAATGAAATTGTTGATTCATAATAATGATATTAATGCATTATCAACTGTTTAATTATTACTATTAAAAAAAAAAAGAAGATTTCTTATTCAGTTTGAGATAGTTGAGATATTTGTGAGCTGGCATATTCTCAGATTTCTAGAATACATGTCCAAGTTTTGATGTTCCAATAAGTGCTTAGGCTATGTTTATATTGTATAAGTTTTTTTCTTGTTTCTTGGGAAGTAATCCAAAGTTATAACAGTGTAAAAATGGCAGGCAGATGCTTTACCAGCTTGTTAACGCGGATTTACACTAAGCTTAACATTGTTTTATTTAATTTGTTAGCAGCTGTCTAAAAAGATCGATTCACAGCTGAAAAAAAAGTCTTAGAAAAAAAAAGACTACAATTTCTATTGGAAGTAAAACAATTAACAATGTATCGAAAAAAAGAGCTGTGTAAAACTAAATATGAAATAGACGCTTACGAATTTTAAATTTAATCACATTAAGGTATGTTCATATCATGCGTATATCAAACATCATACATAAATCGTTTCCAGCACGAAGCGTTCTTGCCCGGCAAATATACTTAAGTATTTTTTCTGTAGAGTATTTCACGGTACGCAACAATTGGGCGATAGTCAAGCGGGCGAAAGTCAAACGGGCGAAAGTCAAGCGGGCGAAAGTCAAGCAGGCGAAAGTCAAGCGGGCGATAGTCAAGCGGGCGATAGCCCAACAGGCTATAGTTAAGCAGGCTATAGTCAAGTAGGCTATAGTTAAGTGGGCGATAATCAATTTAGCAATAGGCAAGCGGGCGACAGTCAAGCGGGCGAAAGTCAAGTGGGCGACGGTTATTTGGGCGAGAGAAATATTTGCCTTTTCTAAATGTTTAAGAGAAACTAAATAGAATTTTTATTATCTTTAGCTGTCACGAACTCACTTTTTAACGATTGAACTGGGCATTTGCTATATAAAATTTATTTATTTATTTATTTATTTATACTTCTGGGATGATCAACAGGAACGAGTTCCCAATAAAAGATCATCACTCATAACAAATTAGTACATATGGTTGCATCAGAAATTGTAAATAATGTGTACAAAAAAGTATTTAAGCTAATTAAACATATTGCAAAAAAAAAAAAAAAATTATATAATACTCATAACAAATGCATGAACATACATAATGATGTATAGAAACTTATTTAAGCAAAATTTTGAAAAGCAAAATTTTGAAAAGCAAGATAATAACACTAAACTATTTTTTTTTCCTTATCTTTTTCTATTTAATCTAGGAACATGTAAATCATAAATTTTAGTAAATTTTAGTAACAATTAAATAAATTTCAGTAAGAATTAAATAAAAATATTATGTCAACCACCAATATTAGTATTATCCTTAAGATATAATCTGATCTTTTTACAGTATGTTGAGAGGGTGTCATTAAAGATATCAACTGTATCAATATCGTTTACTAAAGAACACATTCTATTAACCGGAGCATTAGCTGCTAGATTATTTTTGGCCGTTGACAGTTGAAACACATATTTAGTACGAGTATTATAATTCGGCACATGTAAGTGTATCAGACTAGAAAAATGATCGTTATCAAAATGATTATTTATGATTTTGTAAATTTGCTTTGCATCAGATAAGTCTCTTCTCTGCTTCAAACTTAACATATTGAAAAAGACAAGTTTTGAGTTGTAACTTTCTGAAATTAAATGTGCATTGCCAGTTTTGTAACACAAATGTTTTAAGAACTTTTTTTGTATTCTTTCAATTTTAAGAGACCAATTTTGATAAAAAGGATTCCATATACTGGAACAATATTCAAGATGTGATTGTACATATGCAAAATATAAAGATTTTAGAGCAAGAGGATTAGAGAAATACTTAGTACACCTTAAAATGTATCCCAGATTACGTAAACTCTTATTTACACAGGATTGGATATGATAATTAAAATTCAGTTTTTCGTCAAAAAATATTCCCAAGTCTTTGACATACTCTACTCTAGTTAAGTTGTGCTTATCTATATTGTACATGTGTAAAATTTTGTGTTTAGCTCTTGAAAATGTTAGAAATTGGCATTTCTTAAAATTTAAGAACAATTCATTTTCCAAGCACCATTCTTGTATTCTATCTAAGTCGCCTTGCAATTGTTCGCAATCAGCCACGCAGGATATTTCGTTGAAAATTTTCAAATCATCGGCATAAAATAAATAGTTTGATTTAATTGAAAAGGATAGATCATTTACAAATATAAGAAATAACGTCGGTCCCAGGTGCGATCCTTGGGGAACACCTGAAGCTGGAGAAAATTTAAATGACTTAAATGATCAAAAGTCTCATTCAATCGTTAAATATTACTGATTTCAAAACCTAGTCTTGTTTAAATCAAACAAATAGACTATGTATGAAAATGTATAGTAAAATAAATTAATAAAATATATAAAACAGAATCGGGAAACTTTTATTCAGAATGACGACTAAAACCATCAGTCAAAAATCGGATTTTTCATAGTTTTTTTCCTAGCCTAACCTAATTATACACAATAAAATCACGCATAATTGTGAGAAAGTAAATTCGAAACAATAAAAAAAAATTAAAAAAATCGGGGTAGGTTGTGTTCGGGAACACAACCGCTAGGGTTTACATGAATACACCCGCGTGGTCCTCCTTCTGTACTGTACTCCATTGTCGGCTTTGTGGCGTCATCTCTCATGCGTTTTATGCAAGTCTAGCACCTTTCCGCATTGGTGTGTGTCCTATCTATTCGATTTTAATCGTTGGATCGATTCCTGCTTGGCTTCTCTCCGAGTATATGCAGACATAGTGAAATTTTTTTAAATTTTCAATTGCGTTCTAAATTTTGACAACCAACACTGAATTCGAATTCACTTCTAATATCGTAAATCGACAGATCTCGATGTTAGCTTTCATTTGAGACCAATTTCGACGTCGTAGTGCTTCGCAGATCCAAGTTATACTGATTTAATTTTTGCACGGCGCAGCGGAAAGTGTCCAAAAACAAATTACAAATAAATTTCACGACTTCGTGTATCATTAGGATGACCATTCGTCCCGCTTTTTGCGGGACTTTCCAGCATTCTAACATTTTGTCCCGCATTTTAACATTTTGTAACTTGTATTAGAGGAAATGAGGACCTTTTTTTTGCTCTTCACTTGGATTTGGGAGGTGAGGACCTTTTTTTTGCTCTTCACTTGGATTTGGGAGGTGAGGACCTTTTTTTTTGCTCTTCACTTGGATTTGGGAGGCGAGGACCTTTTTTTGCTCCGTCCCGCATTGCCTTCTTAAGAAAATGGTCACCCTATGTATCATTGATATCAAATCTTGCGTATCACACTGCGTGTAAATATTACATTTGTATCAGTTGTTCGCACTTCCAAGAGCGGGAGTGTAAGTCGAATTCATATTATTTTAAAGTGAAAAATTGTAAAACTATATCATGGAAGTTGTCGAGCACATGTTTGTCGGTGAATAGGTAGATTTGAGCGCAGAAGTGCAACAGACATCTCTTCGTTCAGCAACCTCAACCAGGTGTTGTCTTACAAATTTTCAAACACATGCCAAACACCTCATGTTACTTGGCAGCTGCATCTATTTCTCATAGACGTACGAACTATCAGATAAATATTAGAAAATATTTTATAATAGAAAGCATAGACATTATGATAATCGCGATTTGTCGTAGATAGTTTCATATGAATAAAGTAGTAAATGTGTGATACGAAATATTAAGTAGAATAATTCATATTATAAAAAGAACAAGCTTTATTTTCAATCATTTATATTATAACTTTTAGATTATGTAAATATACATGAGAAAATAAAATAATCTAAAACGCGTTGACAGATATGTTGGCAGTCAAACCGGGACAATGGCAGATCGAATGACCTTTTTTTATTCCCAAAGTTCATTCTCGAAAGTATAAACCTGCATTTTTTTGTTATTTAGACCAGTGGTCTCCATACTTTTTTGATCACGTACCACTAAACCAGAAAAATTAGTACCGCGTACCCCATTAAATTGATATATGGACCCGCACCCTTTATTTGGATGGATCTATTCATTTAGGAAGCTAAGCGGTTAATATAGATCCAAAAGGGATCTAAAACTAGTTATTTCAGTTACTTCGCGTAATCCCAATTATCGCCACACGTATCTCCTGGACCCCACGTATTTTGGACACCATTGAGTATGTATTAGGACCAGTGGCGCACCCAGGAATTTTTGTAAGGGGGGGAGAAGACAAAATTATTTAAATTATGAAAATATAAAGTGATGACCTACAAAAAAAGGTTCTTACTTTTAAAATACAAGTGACGACCTAAAAATGGTCCTCTTCTCTATTTTTATTGTGTTTGTGTGTTTGTATTTATATTTCCTTCCTTCTTAGGGGGGGTTCGGCCCCCCCAGGCCCCCTCCCTGGGTGCGCAACTGATTAGGACCTAAAACTGATCTACGAACAAATCTACTAACCAGTAGATGTTGGTAGGTATCGAAAATCTAGAATTTCAGGAATTGTCTCATAATATTTAATGTCGTGTTCATAAACCGAAATATTGGCCGGTTTCTAAATCTCTAGTCGGGACGCTGAGACCCGAGGCCTAAAATTGGGACAATCTCAGTAAATCCGAACATCTGACAATCTTAATCAACACAGACTTACTTTTAAGAAATATACTAATATATTAAGGCAACCATACAAAAGCTGGTTTATTTATTTATTTACATTTTGGCCACTCAACAAATAAACAAACTCTGGATATTGAATATGGGACATTTTATTGAAATTTTTTATTGAAAATTGCATTTGACTAAATGATATCGCACGTGTTAATCATAACGAGTTGTTTGACTCTGGATGGTCAAGGATATCAATTTTGGTTTGGAAATAAGAAAGCCTAAGTGGAAATGGATTGGTCATATTCTGAGAAGACTTATTAGCAATATAACTAGAATGACCTTGAATCGGAACTCGAAAGGATGTCGATCAAGGGGACACCTAAAATCAACATAGAAAAGATCAATCCAAGAGATGATAAACATTGGCAAGACGTTGTGGAAAATAAAAACTTGAGCAAACAGAAATAACGGAACAACTGTTGGATGCTTTGAGTAAGTTGACTAATTTTGACCTATGTTTGGTTTATGTATATAAAGAGCCGCCTGGGGTACGTTCCAAAACTTAAGTCTTGGAGTTTGAGTTAACTCAAAGATAATGTGGTCATGTGATCAGGTTTTGGAACAGCGATGTTAAGGTTAGGAGTGCTCATATGAAAATTCCCGCTAAAATATTGTCAACACGACATATTATTTTAAATAATTATTAATATATTTAAATAGTGATGGATAAAAAGATGAGGGAAGTATGTATTATTGCTGCTGATTTGAGTGAACAACTGTTCAACAACGTGTATCTATTAACGGTATATTTGATAAATATTTACAAACTATTGTATAATAAATACCTATCTATAATTAAGTAAAATATTTCCTTTTTATTTCAGAATCATGAATTTCTGTTAATTTTCTTTCCATAATTCCTGTTTTCCATAATTAATATCTGTTAATTTCGATATGTCAAAACTTACATTACATGCGTACGCATTCTGCATACAGCACCTTGCAAACAGAGTTAAAAGAGTAAACTCTAGGGTTAACTCAAACCGGAAACTCGAATGTTTTGGAACGATCTTATGGTGAGTTTAGTCAACACTTAGCGATAGCTTTAGTCTTACTCCTATATTTTAATTTTATCCTTAAAAGATAAACTATCGTATCGCTACGAGCAAGTTCATACAACACATTTCTTTAATTTTAGTCCTATGGTTCTGGCCTTGAAAGATAACTAAATTCTAACTTTCCTACGGCTGGGAGTAAATCACGTTAAAACGCACCATGCGCGTGCGCGCACCCCGATTTAAATTCTAAAAACACCCATCGTGGCCAACATAAGGCCATAAATAGCAGCAACACTTCTAGACTTATTTCGGTACATGTTTACACACAATGTTATATTTGTCAATAACCAAAAATTTTATTTTTTTGACATTTAGAAAAATGATACTATGCGCGTGCGTTAAACTCGACGTCTCATTGGTTACTTGTTAAAAGTTAAAACTCGTTAAAACATTGTATAAACCCGTACTCATTCACGACGATGAAAGCCAAGACTAAAACTAAGAGTAAGATTCAAATTAACGCAGCAGCTATCGCTAAGTGTTGACTAAACTCACCATTACTAAACTTAGAGTTAAGTTTAGAGTAAACTCCATAGGTTTTGGAACGTACCCCTGTATCTCATTAACGGATTGATTTTTGAAAATTGTTTTATAACTTAATTAGTATACAGAATGAAGATATTGTAATCAGACACTGTTCACGTGATAATTTCGTCGATCTCTCGTCGCTCGTTGGCTGTTGAGTCGTTAATATCACTCAACAGCCAACAGGGTAGCAACTTCCATCCTTCACGTGATTTTATTATTATTTCTGCATTACGAACTTGGTATGGTAAAAATTATTAGCCATTTTAAATTTTGGACAAAATGTTAATAACATTTTAGGCCCTTTATAACTCATTATGATATTTGTCTATTTGTCTTATGATATTTCTTTTTGCCCCTGGCAATTTTACTTTAGCTATAAAACGCATAATAAGAACTAGTAGTATTCGTCAGAGAGTAACTTATTAATAGTTGAACTAAAAATTATTGTGAACCACTTATTTTTTTATACTTATTATATTGATTGGCAAAAACATAATTTTAAAATGTAATCAAACAATAGATTATCTATAATATTAATTAAAGTCAGGTTCAGTAAAACCATTCTTCTGTTCCACGGGTTATAAAGTGTGGTAGTGTGTTTTAGTTCAAACTATACCTCTGAGTCCGAAGTTTCAGAAAGTTAGTCTCGAAAGACTAATACAACTATATAATATTAATCCATCATGTGATCTCCAGAGACCGTATGATCGGCCATCAGTTTTAAATTTCAGAAAAAATATTTTCACTTTTTTATTTCGTAAATACTTCTTGGAAATGTATATATTATTTTTGGCAAGTCAGGTAACATAGTTAATTGTTAGTACACATTTAGTTGTCTAAAATAGAAGTAATGTTGCTATGGACTATTTTGTATTTAGATATCAGTATTTAACACGTTAACTGCCGGTTGTACAGCCGGCTACCAACGGAAAGGTACTTCTGGGTATAAAATAACAAGCGGCAGTTAACGTGTTAAGTATTATTATTTTCCAAATATAAAGTGATGAAAAAACTGTTATGAGTTAGAATAACATTTAAAATTTAAGATTTTGATAGTTTACCTTCTAAATAAATTTTTAATTTCTTAACTGTAAGGTGTGATAAAAAAAACCTTCAAATATTCATTACATTTAAATTTATTACTTTCGAAATATTTCCCTTCTGCAGCTACAATTCGCTTCCAGCGCCTGTTCCAGTTCTGGAAACACATTTTGTAGGCACTTTTTGGAATCGTTTTTAGATCAGTTTCCGATCTCTTCGATCGTTTGAAATCAACATCCTTTTAACGACGTCACTTTTGGGAACAAAAAGTCGAGGCCAAGTCGAATATGGTGGATTAGGCACGAAAATAACTTTTTTCTTCGCCAAAAGCTAAAATATGGGCTAGTGTGTTGTAATGGTCAAAATGTCCTAATCTTCCTACTTGTTCTGCAATCTGTCTAAAGCCTGATTTATAATAGACGTAATACAGTATAATATAATACAGCATAAGTGCATGGCATGGTAAATTCATTGACGCTAATTTTTTTGTCATTTTCAGTTTTCTATTGACTCATGTAACGAACTCCATAACGCATCGTTTTAATATGAAAAGAGCCATGCCCAATAACCAGATGTATGCGAAAAGTTAAATGTAGAAATGGGTCTTTTCATTGACATGATCCCTTCCTACAAACGAGGTATACTCATCCAAGTTGCCAATAACTCAGGAAAAAATGTAGGAGCTCCTAAAATCCAAAAGGTGCATCCCAAAAGAGTTTCGAAACTTTTGGAGTGTAATTTTCAACGACGTGCCAATAGTTCCAAGATAAAGAAAATGAATAAATTTCTGAATTTCTAATACTATTATACCTTGCCTATTTTCATTTAGTTACTTTTTACCGACCGCCAACATATATAAGGGCGGTATTGTGATTATACCGATTTTGTCATTTCGAGATTTCGATGGATCTCCACGAATTGAGGTCCCTACATAACGTTTTGACTATTTTTAGCATGATGTCTGTCGGTCTGTCTGTCCGTCTGTCTGTCTGTCTGTCTGTCTGTCTGTCTGTCTGTCCGTTCGTCCGTCTGTCTGTGTACACGTGCAGAGCAAATTCGGCTAAAAGGATTTTTATGAAACTTCATATTTAAGCTTTTGACATCAATGGCACGAGTTGATCAACTTTTGGTAAAAATCGGTTGACCAAAAATGGAGTTTACTCGTGTCGATTTTAAGATTTTTGCGAATATTTCATAACAGAAAAATATTTCGAAAAAAATTATTTAACAAAAGTTGCTATAAAAACTTGTTTTATTTGAGATATTTTTTGATAAAACGAAAAATTTATTTATTATTTAACAATCTATTTTTTCATACTTAAATGTAACGTTTCCATGGTCATGATACTTAATATCCCTGTTCGAAAATATTAGGACAAGTTATTTCTACTCTGCTGCTAGAATGTATTTTATACAAGTACTTTGTGATGGCGGTCGGTCCTGTGGTGGCCACAGCTGATTTTTTATTGAATATTTTGCATTGGTTTTATGAATATTATACGTTTATTGAGAAAAAAGTTCAGTTTGTTTATTTTTATATCATTTTTCATTTACAGATTTGGTAAAACAAGAATGTTAAATTTGTATTGATTTTTGCTAAAATAAAACCAAAATGTTAATTACAAACAATGATTCTGTACGCATTAAAGATGTGTTTTCTTGTCAATAATCACTATCCAATGGCTGAATAGTTTTTTATGTCTTGTAAAATTAGAAAAACCTAACTCAAATCCTTTTTACATTGAGCGATTCATATCTAAAGATTATCGATTCACACTTTGTAGACTTTTCTTTCAGATTTGAGGATTCTGTGAGCTCAGAACGTAAATTTTTTTATAAATCCATTAGGTGTTACCGAACACCATATACTGTTATAACTTCAACATAATACATCTAAATTATTAACACTGGAGATATGGTATAAGAAATATATTGTTTGAAATCTCTCTTGATTACAGAACATTATTTACATAACATCTTGCTAAGCTTTAGAGCTTTGTTCATAATCTAGAGATTTTACTATGAACTGGTTTTTAATATGGCTGATTGTTATGATACTTTTGCTAACGAAGTCAATAGTTTATGTAAAAAACGCGATATAATGAAACAACATTGAACGGATTAACATCATCAGTCGCGTAATAATCTCCGCACCGCGACATACTTGTGAAATAACAATTTCATATGTCAAAACAAATAATTCCTTAAATTTAAATTAATGTGTTTCCTTGAAAATTTAACAACATTTGTATGTCAATCATTGTTAAAAACAATTTTGTGTAAAAATCACTAAAAACAACCATTTACAATTCAAATATATGTCCTAGCAAAACAGTATCTACAATCTGAACATTTCTCTCGTTTAGTAAACCACGAACAACAGTTACTTTATCGTTATTACTGTCGAGGTTTGATAACACATTTTCTTTCCGCAGTCACACACATTGATCGCTGACGGGTTTATGATGACGTGTAGTTGCTACTCGATACTCCCCGTTCCCTTCACCTCGACAATGTGGTCTTACTTCCCGTTAATATTGACGGATATGTATGTAATAACAAGTATTGACATTAGGTGGAGATATGTACCTTGAATGTCTGTGAGAAAAAGTGAAACTGTGTCACAAAAAACGGTAAAAATATGACACCAATTTACTATTTCCAAGCTAGTTATATAACAGTTTTTAATGATTTATATTAATATAAACTAAAAAAGTTAGAAAAATGTAAGGAACCACATCATGCACGCAGTAACAATCTAAAACTTTTTTATTACATCAAGAACTGGAGGCTTGCCTGTTTAACCGAGTTACATCGCTTTAACCGTTTCTGGATAGCCGTTTTTTTTTTTTTTCTTTCCGCATGCAAGAGAACCATTAAGAATTTCGAATAATCGAGCAGCAATAGAAATATCGACTGAAATTTGTGGAAATGTTATGAGAAATGTTCTTGAAAATGTTCACATTTATGTGACATCAAGAAACGGGTATTTGGACACTCACCTGATGGTCCAGGGACTACTGGTGGTCCTTACTTTAATTTTTATTTGAAACAGGGTTTTGTTTGCTATTTTGTAGCTGCGTAGATTATTGTCTATCGCCCGTCGCCTTATATTTGATATATTTAAATCCAGTACTAGGCTGTCTTTGATAGCTTTAGAAGATATTTGAGGATTTTAAAAAAATTAATTTTAGTATTTCATAGCGCTAGAAATTGTAGATTTATGAATCTTATACTTCTCAGAAATTTCTTTCTGTGTCATGCTGTTCTTGTACTCAAATAGAATTTTTGATTTTTTTCAGAATTATACTTAACGCCTCCCATTTTTTAAATTATTTTAAATACTACCTTCATATTTTAAATAAACTTCGTATCTTCTGAATGTTCCAATCACACTATTTTAAATTGAGAAAAACAATTAATAAAAACTCCGCTTGGTAAATCCTGCAAATATCCCGAATTCGTACGAAAATGCACGACAATTTACGTAAACAAACGAATAATGACATGAGTTGCAAATGTTTTGCACAGCCAAATTATACCTAATTGTTATATATATTTTTCTTTTTTGCCTAAACAATTCAGTTTAATTATTTTTGTTTTTGTGGTAAACTAGCCAATTACTATTAATAATAAAAATAATAATAAACAAAAATTCTGATTAAATTTAATTAAAAAAAGCAACAATATCCAAACATATAGGTTCAGCTGCAAATGTTTTGCACAGCACTGTATAGAACAGTGTTTCTCAACAGGTGGTCCGCAGAAAAATTTTAGTGGTCCGTGAAAGTTTTTGTAAGTATTTTTTGCAGTTTTTTTGTTATTATTATTTTTTATATAAACCATTTATATTTTGTTTATTTTCTGTAAAATTTCTGTGATTTTCCACAAATAAAATAAATGTATTTAGTTAGCACATTAAATATATCTGTTTTCTTGCAAAAAATGCATCAAAGTTTTTTAATAGTGGTCCGCGGTAGAAAATTATGTATTTTACTGGTCCGCGGTAGAAAAATTTGTATTTTACTGGTCCGCGGTGCGTTTTTGGTTGAGAAACACTGGTATAGACCAAACGAAGACTCGAATGAAGACCATGGGCATATGACCGTAGCGGAGAAAAATGACTTTACAGGGAGGCCTATATTTAACAGTGGATACGAATGAATGAATGATGATGATGGATTTAAAATATTTACACAGGTTTATTGTAAAGTATTTACCTACCTATCCTAGTTTTATATTATCAAAGTATAGGTAAATATTTTGTTATATATCTGTGTACATAGTATATATGTAATGTCTGTATATTATTATTATTATTATTATTATATCACCTGAAGAAGTCAAATATTTCTTGGCAAAACGTTGGGCGTTCCATAAAATTTATAAACATTTTTTAAAAAGCTGAATGATTTTTTTTTCTGGTATACCATCTTGGACGTTAACCTTTTCATCACTTATACGAATTATTTGAAATGTACGATGCAAGTTAGTCATCCTGTATATAAAATAATAATAATAAGTACCTGAAAGGCATATTTGGAGCAGAATGTTACTCTCTAATTCTAACTGTTCCTACAGCTTAGACGCTTTGAACACTCTTGCACCGATGTAAAATTGGGACTGGCCAGATAACTGAAATAAACTAACCAGATATGCGTGTTATAAGATAGGGTTTAAAGCAATAAAACCGCCGTAACACTTACCATATATTTTTTAGAATAGCCCTATAAAAATTTCATCAGTGGCATAACTTCCTTGTTTTGGCCAACCAGTAGAATTTTCTTTGCGCCCCGTACTAGGGTTGTTAAGTCGTTTAGGGTCCGATAGGCTTTTAAATGACCTGGATCCCACCGCATTAGCGGGGGTAGCGGGCCCAAAGTTACTCCACTGAACATCATGCATAATATCAATTTCGAATATAAGGAAAATATTGTAATAAAAATCCGAGTGCATTTTAACCACTCAATGATAACAACTAGTAACATTTTACCTCAATACAAATATGATTTATTTCCAACAGTTCTGTTGAACGGAAATAACCATATACGGCCATGTAACCTAACTTATCTTAAACTAACCTATGAGAAAGAGCAGTTGAGGCCACTGCAAATTTTTACCATTCAGTAATGTGTCATGCTTGGTTAAATTTTCTACAGCTTATGATATATAAGAAAATTATGTATGAGTTACCATTGTTCAAGAGATAACTATAACGTCATTCTATTATGTTTAAATTATTGTTAAAGATACAAAAGTAACGTGTGTCATAATATAAGCACCTCTATTGTACTAATAACGTCATATTTATCAAACTTACTTCATAATTTAATCTAAAATGACATTTAATGTTACTATATGTAAAATTTAATATTTTACATATTACAATGTTGCTAACAAGAAATTAATCATACACTGCTGTGGTTTCGCTGTAAGATGGTTGCCTATAGGGAGCCAAGAGCTATCGAGAGGGAGAAGAAGCCGGGACAAATGCTCGGGGCCCGTGCTGTTTGGAGGGCCTAGGTTTGGATTCTTTGTTTTACAAATCACTATCCAGTTTTATTATTTGTGATTCTGTTGCATAATTTCTTTAATCTCTTCGTCAGTAATATATGCAGTGGCAAGCTAACTTTGCGCCTGGTGCGGGAAATTGACTCAGGACTTTGGTAGTATTTATTTTATTTTTTTTAAACCACTGAACAGGATTTAATGTCCAAATTGCACTGTGGCTCACAAACATCCATGCCCTGACCGGGATTCAAACCCGGGACCTTTGGCTCGTGAAGCAGGAGCGCTACTTCTACGCTACCAAGGACGACAATTCTGTACTATAGTACCATGATACCTTCCGTACGGAATGAAGTGATGACAAAAAAAGGATTGAACTTAGCGACCCTGTATCTTTGCGGCGGCGCCCCAATTGCCCTGGTGCCTGTTGTGGGGACACTATATAGGTCTGGAGCTAAGCCCGATTATTCACGAAGACGACGATAATTCCTGGGAAGAAACCATGTTGGCTGAAACTACAAGGTACTGGGTCAAGAAATTTATCGTTTCATCCACAACTATCCTCTCCAAAATTTTCGCTGTTATTGAAACAAGGCAAAGAGGCCGATAATTAGATGCGAAATTTCTATTGCCATTTTTATAGATGGGGATAATCACCGACATTAGCTAAAGTCTTTCTTTATCAGGAACTTTCATAAAATATCACTCAAAATAAAAAATTAAAAAATAGATAAATACATATTTGTTAATATTTTTGGCGCGTTATATTTTTTTGGAGTCTTAGTATTTTTTCTATATGCGAATCAAAGGTCGGTGCATTCAACTCTCTAAATCAGTAGTTTAGCTACAAATTCTATCATACAAACAGACACTTGAGTGACGGCATACTATTTACTATCTGAGATGGAAGTTACGTCAACGGTCTAATAGTGTTTCATATCAAAATAAGTGGGAATAAATTGCTGAAATTTTGCTTAGAAATGCTTTCCCTAAGTTAATATTGGTGACAGACAACGAGAACAAAAAACATTGTTTGAGCTAATTGATAGAATTATATACCTTTCTTCTTTTTATTTTCTATTTCTTTCTTTCCTTCGTTAATAAAATAGAAGAAAGCATAACAAGGAATTAGGTGCATAATATCAATTTATGTAAATTTGAGAAATGGACACAATAAAACCTTTGCTTTCAAACATACTCGTGTAGTGACGTACATAAGTTCCATCTCATATGGCAAATAATATATAATGGTTTCTTAGTCAGAGACAACGCTTGGATAATTATACATATAAAAGCCCTGTGTCATTCTTTGTATAACGTTCCAGGTACAGAGCAGGGGCGGAGACGTGGCGGTGATCAGACGAGCTGAGTGGGAGGGGAACAACACGCTCGCTCTCTGACAAGTCAGTACTGAAATGTACGTGGCGTACAAGTAATTTGTTATAAACAGTCCCAGAATGTTAAATCGAGGTTTCTTTGCCTACGTTATAGAAGCTTCATCACATCTAGGACTAAATTTTTATTATGTACTACATATTTTAATAGTGCATTTATATTTGTATTATAAATTATATGAATACAAATATTTTATTTAAAATAAATAAATAAATGAATATTTCTTCCAACTTAATGACAATTTCCTAATATACCAGCATTTGCAGTTACTATCAACAAAGCACAGGGACAAACGTATAAACAGCTGGGATAATTTCTATCTGAGCCAGTCTTTTCCCATGGACATTTATATGTTGCTTTGTCAAGATCAAAGAAACAGGACAACATTAAAATTAAAATAGCTGAAGTACACAAGTTCACAGATAATGTGGATTTTAAAGAAATATTTGAAAAGGGTGTAGGTGTAAAAAGGCTTGAGATTGACGGGTATATATACCATATGGTACTAGGTATTAGCTGTGATTAAATTGCTTTCGCAGATATTCTGTGACAAGTTAGCTAGTTCTTATATGTTTTAATATAGAATATGATAATACAAATTTGTTTAATTTTCTTAGTATTTTTCTATACTCTTCAGAAGGAGTTTCTCTTTCTAACAATATTTTATCTATATTCTTTATCGTAATACTTTCCAGTGTGTTACATAAATTGACGTTTAATCATTCAGCTCGCCTTCAAAACTTTTCGTTCCTCTTCATAAAGTATTGGGCAGTAAAAACTTTCTTTTTATTGAATGGCTGAAATATTCGTTGAGTCTTCCACATGTTTCAGAATTCAATCATTTTGTCTGCGAAGTACACACTTATTTCAGTATTTTCCTTGGGGCTATATGTCCCGTTTTCATTTTATTCTGACAGATTTATGCATTTATTCAGAGTATGCGATTGGATTCAAATTTAGGACGGAGGCGGACTGTTGTATAACAAATGAAATTTGTCGGTTTCTTTAGAACGTTTCCTTTAATTATTCTATCTTATTAAATACATTTTCAACGTTATAAATCTGGTAAAAAAAAAGTAGAATGCATTGCAAATAAAAACAGACAACAGCATATCTCAGGCGGGTGACATTTAAGTTTCATTTATGTCAGCATATACATAAGTTGCTGAGTATTTTTGTGTAGGTTCATATTTATACGAGGTTTGACAAAGAAATTCGCGGATTACCGTCATAAAACTTTATTAATAAGAAATTATTTAATATCTAATTTATCAACTTCGAAATATTGCCCCATCGCATTGCTACCAGCGTCTTTTCCACTTCTGGAAACACATTTTGTAGGTACTTTTTGGAATGGCCTATAGATTAGTTTCCGAGTTGATCGAAATTGATGTTCTTTCAACAACGAATTCTTCAATTTTAGAAAGAAAGCCACGCGGGATTAAGACAGATGAGTATGGTGCCATACAATATCTCGATGGTGGTTATAGTGATTTTGTTCTTCGTAAAAAACTGCCGTACCATAATGGCAGAATGAATTGGTCCGCTAAATGCTCCATTACTTCTTCTGCAATGTTTCTAAAAGTCAATCATCGATTGGTGTAAATAATCTGGATAATCTTTTCACCGGCTTTAAAAATTGAAGGCCTGTCCGATATCATCATCATTGATTAAATTTATAATCATCTTTAAAATGCCCGAAGTCGACTTGGAACATCTGTTCAAGTGTTTCTGTAGCTGTCTTTCGAAATTTGAAATCAAATTTCACACGGGGTAAGGAAAAACGAATTACAAAAACTGCTACAAAATACTGACGAAATATTTTAGTCACGCCCTTGGTCTTGCGTGGTGAAGGCGTAGCTGAAGAGGTGCTTGGATCTTTTAGAAAATACCCCGAAAAACGGAGAATAAATTAGATGTATATGAGGTATTTAAATAATGTTTAGGAAGTTAATTTTTATAACAGTACATATGTAGGAGAGGAGTCAGTGACTTCAAAATGATTTTTTTTTTTTTAATGGAGAAAAAGGAAACTTATAACATAGTCTCCTTTTAGCTTGATATATTTTGCTCAACGATATTTAAACTTTTTTAAGCCGTACAATTTTTTAAACCCTGCAAAATAGGCCTGCTTCAGCGATGATCTCCTCGGTCGATGCAAATATTTTTTCAGTGAGCCATTTTATACATGTTTGGAAAGAGAAAGAAGTCGCAGGTGGGCAAATCTGGAAAATATGATATATGAGGCAGCAGTTCGTAGCACAATTCGACCATTTTGGCCGTCGAAATTGCGGGCTAGTGAGCTTATGCATTGTCATTGTGGAATAGAACTTTTTTCTTTGCCAAATGGGGCCACTTTTTCATCAATTCAGCGTGTAAAGGATCCAATAAAAAGGCATAATACTATCCTATGATCGTTTTTTATTTTTTCTGATAGTCGATGAAGATTGTGCCTTGCGAATCCCAGAAAATTGTGACCATGACCTTTCCGGCCAAGTGAATCCTTTTTGCCTTCTTTGGAGGACGTACATCAGGAGAAATCCATTGTTTTGACTGTTCTTTCATTTCTGTGCATGTTTCATCAATGGTTATGAAACGTCGCAAAAACTCCTTTGAATAGCGCTTGTACATGTCCCCAAACATTGCTTCGAAATGGTCAGGCGATTCCGTTTTTGAGCCACTACGACCAGAAGCAACACACATCTTGCCGATATCTTTTTGCCCAAATGTTCGTGCAGGATGTACGAAAATGTGTTTCCTACGTTCGTCTGCGATGTTTGCCATCTTGGTTAACTCGCGTATCTTCATTCGGAGGTCGTCCAACACGATATCGTCAATTTTATTGATCGTTCTTCAGTTGTGACCTCATTCGAACGTCTTAGGCGCTTAGCATCCTTCGTGCTCGTACGACGACAATAACATTCAGTGAACCACTTGTGAATCATTCCATGCGATGGAGCAGTGTTCTCATAATACTTTCTAGCTTTGTATCAGTTACCTTAATGGTTTTCCCCCGCAAAGTTAAAAAAGCAGTGCTTTATTAACACACGGATTTTTTTTCTTCTTAGGGGGGAGGGGGGCGCCCCCCCCCCCTAAGAAGGAAGGAAATAAAAATAAAAACACAAAAATTGAGATGAGGACCTTTTTTTTAGGTCGTCAGTTGTATTTTAGAAGTGAGGACCTTTTTTTATGTCATCATTTTGTATTTCCGAAGTGAGGATCTTTTTTTTTTAGATCATCAATTGAAATTTAGAAGTCTTTTAAATTTTTAGTCTTAAATAATTTTGCCTTCCGCCCCCCCCCAACAAAAATTCCTGGGTGCGCCACTGTATACTGATATATAAGAAGCCAGCACATATTTTGCTTAAAAGAAATGCTGTGAAATTTCGTATTTTATTTATTACCTTTCTTATTATATTTAATATTAAAAAAGTCCACGAAACAATGTTCGTATAATAAAAAATGTTATTCTGAGAAGAGGTGTTATATTGCCGAAATATTTCAAGAATTACTTTCTCTACAAGGCAACCAAACTCTAAACAAAGAAATATTATTTAATGAGTCATTCTTTAGTCGAGGACAGGAATAAAAAAAAAAACAAGTGAATTTACATTTCAACAGAGATTAAAATTCAAAACTATGCTAATCCGAGAGGAAATAATTCGTTAATTAAAGCCATAAAGCATACATGTATTTACTACTCAATACAGAGCACTGAACAGAGCAACTAGTAGGGCTTCTGTGTTAGCTAATGTAAAGCTCGTTCCACAACACATCGAGGTTTGCGTTAAAATAAACAAGAGGAGTTTGTGCGTGCTTAAAATGGGTATTTTCGCTGGTGAAATATCGCGGGTAACCTAGCAATACCTCCTATCTGCATAAATAGAAATTTAAAGGAGAGGTAAAAACACTGCTTTATGTCAGCCGTTTTTGCGTAGTTTAAGATAAAAGGTACTGCTTTGTACGAAGTTTAGACCTTAAATATTTTTCTTGTTTAAGAAGTATTGTCACAACTTGTGCACTAATACGTGGGTTACAATGCAAACCGAGAACTTATTTTCGCTAAAAATTGTAGATAGGAGGTATTGCCAGGTTACCACCGATATGTTGGTTGCCCACTTTGCGTTTATAAGTGATAATCTATATAAATTTTAGTCTAATCTAATTATAACAAAATTGCTAACCGAGGTAATAAATAAACATTCTTATTTTGTTTCAGAACTAGAAATGAATTCAAGCCACAGAGAAAATATACTTCAGGAGAAGTTAGTTGGCCAGTGACGGTTAAAAAGTGTAGAGTTGAACAGAGAAGGTTATCAAAATTAACCGATGTCATTCGTTCGGATGTTGAGAAAAATATATGCCTCTGTATCCGTCCATCGCTCTGCCCATTGCCGCGATGGAAGGGATGTATATGTTACTGTAAAAGCCCGAACTACGGTAAATCCTAAGATTTTCCAGTAAAACCTAAGATTTACCAGCTCTTTGGATTAGGATTTAACTAGTAAATCCTAATATTGCTGAAGTTTACGACTAGTGGCCGCGTGTGTAAATCTGACTAACCCCAATAATAATAATAATTTTTAAGTCTTCATTACCTTGTTCAAATACTAATCCAACGACATTCCACACAAAACTATTAAATAAAAAAGTTATTTGAAACCCAAAAGATATTTAAAAAAATAGTGAAAACTGTTGCGTGATAATATGCTTAATTTAGTCATTAAGCGATATAACTTTTACATATATTTTTTATAACTAAAAATATCCCATTAGATAAAAAAATCGCTGCAAATTTTGATTTATATATTACTACTAATTTTATTTCAGATTATTAGTTTTTTTAAGAGAAACTTGTAATTTGTGGTGTTCACCCAACCTCTTACTGAATGTCACAATGCATATTATATTTTAGCTAGATCTAATTGCATTATTTATGTCCGCTACCCGTACAGCCCTTCCACACTAACCTATTTACGGACACGACCAACTCTTCAATTATATTTTATTAATGCGTTATCCGCGCTCGTATATTCAAAAGTTTGAGGAACGCTGTCTTCAAGCAACTTACACTTGCTACGCTAACTGTATGTGTATGAAAGTCCCATGGTACACATTATAAAACAAGTGCTGGTATACAGGTGTATGAAGAGTTGGTTGTGACCGAGTTAGTGACGTCACAGCGCACATTACCATACATTGATGTTACGAAACACATTCCTAGTAACATAACAATTTGAGGCACGCTGTGTTGTGTGTGTGTGATGACGCGATAGGAAGCGAAATGGTGCAAGTGCGCAAATGATAAATACAAAATTCCAATTCATATAAATTAATTAACGCACCTGCAAATCGCAATTAGTAATAAAACCAAGGTGGTTTAGGTAATTGTGACTGTCTAATAAATTGTACGATGTGTGAGAGTATTACTAACTCCTAACCCACATTCGGTGCAGATGCTACTGTTTCTAACCAACACCGAGCTAAATTCCCGCTACATACATTATGTGCTTACTTTCAAACTACCAACTATGGACGCTACAACAGACAGGGCTAGATTTCGTAGAGTAAAACAGTTTTAATCAATGCCGCATTAAGGATTTTATGGGCCCAAGGTCGAATGCATAGAATGGAACCCAAAGGAAGTCGAAGCAAAATAATGGCAAAAAAAGGAAAAACTAGAATCCTTCGGGGTAATTAAATCCGCGTGGCCCTAGGCCCGTGCCTACTTGACTTGTACGTAAATGCGCCACCGTTTTTAATAAATTAGTGACATGTGGATATACGTTATTATCACATTAAGACTTCCAGAGGGAATCGAGCTTGTTGTTTTATATTTGAAAGTTTTTATCAAATTTTGAAGTGTTTATATTATATATGTGATACTAGATGGTAATTGGTACATCCTTCTATCATCATCCTTATATCTGTTGAGTTTATGCAACAAATTTTTATCTAATTTATTTGTGTTTATCGGTGCAAGTCTCTTTTAATCGTAGTAATTTAAACTAGATACGTAAATTGACTGTAATACACGCAAATAGTTATGTACGATGTGTGCTAGAAATTTTGAATTAACACTGGCAGCGCACAACCGTATATTTCTCAATAGCTTCTCGTACAAAATTATCAATCGGAAACAAATTTAATACCAATCTATATGTTAAAATTTGCAGCGAATTTTTATCTATCTATCTCCTAATAATAGATAAAAATTCTAATATCTTTTTTTTAATTGTATAAAATATCTCTGGGGTTATACGTTGCATTTAGCTCTTGCGCGCACTAGTGTGACATCAAGCTTAGCAAATATATACAGGGCGACAACCTTTACCCCGGAACATAGGAGAATAACATTGAAATCTACCTTTTGGCGATTGTTGCTCTCCATATTTTAACTTACAAGCTTCGTAGTAGTAACAATCGAAAGAGAATATTTAGCCCCTTCTAATGATACTGAAAAATTTGTAATCAATTTTGATTGTACAGTTTTTTAATCTTTTACTACTAAACATGGAGAAAATTCATAATGAATTGTTTTTTTAAATAATCACGCATCGCCATGAAAACAAAACAATGTTTAAAATTTTTATTATTAATAAAGGTTTGGTAATTTATTTATGTTTTGCCATAAATTGCTCCATATCTGGTCCAAAATTGTACCATGTCTCAGTTCCATAAAGAACTCTTAACATTTCCATCTAGTGAGTTACCTTGATTTCCAAATGTTTAACAGCAACTAACTGACTACAGCGGTTAGCTTGTAGATTTGTCGCTGCTGTTCTTAGTAGTAGCAGCGGCCAAGTCGATGCTCGTTTGTATGAGCATGTCTACTGTGATCCCGCAACTGGGCACCGGTTTCAACTGAATTAAGGAGATAAATGAAACTCTGGCGGCTAATATAAGAGCGATTCCCAAAAGTATCTACAAAGCAGATGCGAATTAAGCGGTGGGCGGACTGGGCGGCCGCCCGGGGCCCACGAAGCCGGGAGGCTCTCCGAGGCCTATAAACAAATATTTCCATTCTATTTGAAGTAATAGAGGGCCCATATTAATTTTACTGCCCAGGGCCCCCAAGCAACTTAATCCGCCACTGCTACAAAGAGAGAGCGCAGCAGATTATTTCGAAAAGAATTATTTTAATTTAATACAACTTTTCTGTTAATAAAGATTTATGACGATAGTTCGTATTTATTGATAAAATCTCGTATAATTTTTAGGACAAGTTAGTATGAATTTTTTCTGAGCTAATTTTTGAGTGTACACTTTATGTACTTGTTTGTGTAAGGAGTAATTTTCTGTCGAAAATGTCACACGGTTACGGAATCTAGTTGTTATCGTGTTCCGCGAAATAGAACAAACGCTAGTTTGCATTTTAAGTTATGCTAAATCAGTGTTTTTAGATGAATTCTTTTTAAACATAATTCTTCTTGCATACTTTTTGCTGTCTTACACATCACATAAAGAATGTACATTTAATGTAACAGATGAGAAAATACCGTTGTATACAAAGAAGGGTTTCGTTATTAAAATGATAGTTTTTACCACATACAGCTGGCCAGTACAGGTGGTCAAAAATTAACTTCAACAAACAATTTTTTTAGCGTACCCGTTATTAATTATTTTAAATATCTGCCATGCTGCAGCAACTAAAAAGTAGAGGAAAGTATTCGTACTTTGGATAGTTTAAGTAATTGGCCTTTATAAAGGGGGGAAGAAGAGATATAACAGAAACAAAATATGTAGATCAAAAAAATTATTACGAATCGTGTTACAGAAAATAAATATATGATAATAAAGCAGTTAAAAATCTCCTAATTTCGGATAACCTATCCGACATTAAGTAACTGGCCAAATATATATTAATATCCGTTAATAATTACATACAATAACTAAATACATTAATAATTAAGATTGTTTGCAGAATTTGCATACATGCGGCTTTTTCTTGTTTGCAAAGTCCTCATGTCCCTGTCTAAAATACTTGATGCAATTAATCCGTTTCCGAAGTTAGGAAACTTGTGTGACTTCAGTTAAATCTTATTTAAATTTTGTCATTAAATATATGTATATCTTAGTAACTATAATGAAAACAATTGTCGTAATACGACACTTGAAATAATTACATAGGGCAAATTTTAATTCAAGAAGTTTAGTTAGAAAATTGCACTTCGTTTGTAATTACGTGGAAAACCTACCTGTTGACAGATTTGATTAACTATATTCTAGCCAGCTATTAAAGTTTCAAATATTTCAGGTAAAACTAATAGTTAGGTTTTGAGTCCTAGATCATGTAGAGCAGGGATGGCAAGACATCGATCGCGGTCCGACAAAAAATTTTAGTGTCACAGCTGAATTACGAGAAAAGTATCATAACGGGCCCCACATTACGCTAGACGGCTAAACGTAAAAGAAACACATTACTCGCACATCTACGGCCGTTAGAGACGAGAATCGGCTCTTCACAATTGAGGCCGCTGTTTGTACTTGAGCAAGCGAGCCGATGAATGTGTAGGCGAATGTGCCTTCGTTTGAAGTTCACGAAGATTTGTAAGTACGTCGATTCATCGGTTCGGGTAAGCTTACTGCATTCATTAAACCCAGTCGCTCGAAAAGAACCATAACATACAGAGGGTAGCAGAACTGAGTACACACGCCTGCATCCCAAACCTTAGCGATACGTACTCGCGGAAATTATGCCAAATCCAGCGGACATAAATTTTGTATTTCCCAAATTAAAGAGGTAGTTGACTATTATTATTATTACATTTTAATAAATTGCTGGTAGACGGCAACACTTGTACAAAATTAAAAGTAGCCCGTACCCTACAAAAATCTACCCAGGCCTGATGTAGAGTATGATTGTGTTCACAAAATATAGGTGGCCTAATTACATACAGCGCATAAAACACCAACTATCACGACTACAAGCTAAACTTTATACTCTGGATACAGCTTTCTAAACTCGGACAAGAGACCAATATACTTGGACCTCTTTTTCTCCTCCTTCAGAGAGATATCCTTCTCGGCTGACTTGAGAATTTGTTCAGATACATCTGGTTGGTCTAGATATCCAGGAGGGTTATGTCCGGCTTAGCGGCTGTCAATAACCTCGAGGTGGGGAAGCCTATTATTATTATTAGTGTAGGGGGCACAGATATGAGCTGCCTAAGACAATACCACCTAAAAGAAATACTTTGTCAGCCCCTTGCCTTATGGATCCCAATTGAGTTTAAGACTTTTGAAAAAGATGACAACTTTCCTAGGAGCAAAGATAACCTAGTACACAGACAATAATACTTCTATTTATTATTATCTTTGCTAGGAGCTAAACGACAGATATTCGCAGGTAGCAGATTTGCCAGTTCATGGTACTTTAGTCTTTGGTTCAAGGTACCAGGTCTTTGGCGAGTATCAGCTGTGCAACGGCAAGAACCTGACAAAGACGACATAATTGTCTTGTAATTTACAAATCTTTTTAATGTGGTATTTCAGGGGGCAGTCTCAAATCAGAAGGCCTGTGATTTGCTTCAAGTCCTGTTTGGTAAGCTAGAGCAGTTCCTTTGTTCTAGAGTCTGAAAGTGACATACATTTCTTGGCATGTTTTAAGCCCGGAAGGCGATGCCAGATTGAAGAGCTTTGTTTCTTTTTCCAAGTTCTAATTGCTTTTTTAGTATGGCTGCTTGACAGTCCAGAGAAAGGCTCAGGGCTTATGAAATTTGACTCTGTCCCCTTTTTAGTAAAGAGATCAGCTTCCTCATTTCCTTTAATTCCCTTATGTTCTGGCACCCAAAGGAGAAATAGTTTGATATCGGAAATTAGGCTGCTATCCGAAAACGATTCTTTCCTTTACTTTGTTCTCATTCGGGAACAATAAGAAATATATGGTTAACATAATAATAACAACGTGTTAAATCGTCAAACGCTCCATAACAAATTTGCCACGTTTACCCTGTTCGACTATCATTATGAAATGTCAAAATTGAACCAAACCAAAATGGCCGATATGTTATAAAGTTAATTTTTGGCCATCCAGTAAGTATTTAAGTAAATTTACCACCAAAAATAACTTTTATATTTACTAAAAAACTCAGGCCCAGATATCTTATTTATATTTTAAATGAAATTAGGATGAAAAATAAGTGTATGCATATCACGTGCTATATTTTTAGTATTTGTCGTCAGTTCTTATAACGGCTAATAAATAATTAAATGCGTAATGAAATTACATCAATAAATTAAATGTATACATTGATAAACAATTTAAATAAAATACTTATTAATAGTTAAGGAAACATAACATATGTAAATGTAACATTCTTGTTAGTATAATTTTTATTGAAAGTATGCACGTCGTGCAGAGATAAAGTTGGTTGAAAAGTTGCAATTCTGAGATTAGAGATAACATTTCACACCGAGGGCTCCGGCAGAGGTCACTGTCTCAGACACTGATAAAACTTCACAAACCTATCTCGGCAAATTGACGCGTACAACAGTTTATTTAGGAAGTAAATTTAGAGATAGTTTTTATTTATTTTACTGTGTTTCTCACCATGCTTGTTCTACGTCGTATTGATAGTGGATGAATTCAATCTATTTTGTATCAATATTTTTTATGTTTGACAAACTATGCAGAAAAAAGATAAATATGGTTGTCGTACGATAGATAGTAAGATTCCCAAAATAACTTTATATACAATAGGACCCCGCTAATACGACAAATTACATTTTCGACACATCCCAAATAGTGAAATCTTTCAAAAGATTTCACTATAGTTTCAATATAGTTTTTTTTTTTTTAATATGCTGCTATCATATCAACATTAGATGATTAAATACGCAATAGATATAACCCTAAAAAATTGAGGTGAAGTGTGAATTTTAACACATTTAAGGATTTTATAGGTATTTAGTAAGTGATAACAAATTATGAGTACATATTAAAAACCATAAATTACGATAACTTTTGAAAGAAAAAAACACGTACGGAGTGATTATTTAATGGCGAGACGACGTCACTGGAAGTTTTAATAATTTGCCGTTTCATACACATCGTAGCAGGCGATTATGCGCGCATGCGCATCAAGGTTATTATATCTCTTCAAGGTTATTATAGTCATAGTATTCACCAGTATTTCTGCTAGGAGGCACGTAAAATTCGGTGATGTCGTCTCGCCATTAAATAATCACTCTGTATTTCCATCTAAAGACTTACAAGCGTATTAGAGATGCGCTTGTATCAGGACCCAGGATAGCCCAGTCAGTCAGATAAATACTGAAAGGACGGTGTTATGCACCGTTCTTATAATACCGTTATTCCCGTTCTCTTTACACAGAACTGTCTTCAGATTTTCAGATGAACCACCCTGTTATAGGTTGTGGGACAAAAGTTTTCGACGGCCCCTAGCGCACTAAGGAAAAGGGCGCTGACGGGCTTGCTGAGGGGCGCTATTGCGAAGATGAGGACCTTTTTTTTGCTCGTTACTTGGATTTTGAGAGGTGAAGACCTTTTTTTTTTGCTCGTCACTTGGATTTTGGGAGGTGAGGATCTTTTTTTTTTTTGCTCATCACTTAAATTTTGAGAGGTAAGAACCTTGTTTTCATTTACCAAGGGCGCCATTTACACGGTTCTGCCCCTAGCCAAGGTTTTCCTTACTACGGCTCTGATTAGATGTGCCAAATTTAAATAATGTTAATATGAAAATCGCCTATTTAACATGGTGGCAGGGCCGGCGCTAAGATTTGCGAGGCCATGTGCGAGAAGAGCAGCGGGGCCTGCTGTGCAGATCCAAGTGAGGAGCAAAAAAAAGTCCTCATCTCCATGCGCGGGGCTTGTTGTTGACCGCGGGGTCTGCTGTTCAGATACAAGTGAGGAGCAAAAAAAAAAAAAAAGGTCAGGTCCTCATCTTCATGCGCGGGGTCTGCTGTTCAGATCCAAGTGAGGAGCAAAAAAAAAAAGGTCCTCATCTCCATGCGCGGGACCATGCGGCTGCACATGCCTGGCCCTAAGTATTTGTTTTACTCCAGATTACAAACCGTTAAAAAAAATAAATGTCATGCAAATTTGTGTCTTTTAATAGGATACTTTTCTCAAAGCGCGGGGCCGGGTTCTGGGAATGCGCTGAACCCGCCTTCCGCCGGCCCTGCATGGTGGTATAAAGCTCTAGCAGTTTGTAATATCTCCAAGACGTGAGGAGATGTCATGCGGACCACGTGATTAGACTGATCTATTGAATGAGCATGAGGAAGGTAGTAAATAGATTGATTCCTGGAGCAGAAAAGAGGGGTAACATAATTAATTAGCTGTAGAGAGGTAGGACCGTCGATCAAATTAGAAGTTTTTTGTAATCTAATGTAGTACTGTTAAAAACCTTAATTAATTAAAATAGGTATCCCGCAATTGGTTGATCAAAAGTTCCTAGCTCCGGCCCAAAAGTTGAAAAACACTGATTACTTTTTTATTTTTAATCAAAAAATGTTGAAATACTATGTTTTCAAAATCAAAATATCAATTCTATTAGGTCCATACAATTAATTTAATTTAAGAACATGGAAGATCACTGACATGCTAGCAAAATTCCGCAAAATAATTATGTATAAATTCTTCTCAAAGCAATAAGTAGCGGCAAGAAAGGATTATTACAAGCATAAACTATAAAATCTCAAATAAATTTCTAAATGGCACCATTTTAACTAACGACACCTCTTAACAATTTCGTCTTGTACTTAAAATGATTATTGTACTTCAAAACAAAAGTAAATATTAGTAGAAACGTTTACATTCACCACATCACGTTTCCAGTTGTTTTAAATGACGAATATGGCTAACGGTTTTTACGGGTTTTGTAAGTTGTGCACGTCATTAGCAACGCTGTAAAACAGTGCCATCTTTGAACAAAAGCATTCAACTATAGAAACATGACTCATCAATTCATATGTGGGAAATGAGCATTTAATTACAAAAATAAAAATAACTTTATTTCAAAAGAGAAAATTACTGGGCTTACAATTATTATGAAATAAAAATTGTATGTATTATGAGATAAAATCATTGTTAAGATTTGTTCTATAGATGCAATTTTTTTAAAAAATGTTTCTAAGCTTTCTGACTTTTTCCCCTGAGGTTTCCGCGTAGCAGTCGTTAATTTATGTCGCGTTCGTTAAGCACGAGATTTTAAATAGATATATGTAAATAATAATCCTAAAATCTAGAAATGTGGAATGAATTCGGCACTATTCGATAGTAAAATTAATATTCGGCCGAACAATTACCTGTATTAGGTCGAATATTTATATTTAATGCTTAAAATTATTTTATTTAATATTATGGCCGGTACTATATTAGAAATATATTAGACAGTGAAATTTAACTTATTAATTTATTTGATTGATTTCAAGGGAGATCTCGAACGGAATAAAAAAAAACTTCACAAATAAATTTTAGCTGCCTAATACATAATAATTTTTTTTTAATTAAAAAAAAAAAAAATTGAATCGTTGTACTAATTAATTATCACAATATTGCTAACACATGTTATCATGTGGGAAAAATTATAATCAATTAAAAGTAAATTACGATGCAAAAAAGTATGAGACTGTGCTCTAAGGTAAGAGTCGGTTGCGTTTATTTTCATTTCTTTAAGACAGAGTTTCCCAAACTGTGCTCCGCGAGCTACTAGCAATGATAGTGCTCCGCGACTAATTATTCTCATGAAAAGCGATCCGCGGTTAAAAAAGTTTGGGAATCCCTGCTTTAAGACAGACCTACAAACAATACTGAAATGTAGGCATGACTAAACAAAAAAACGAAAAAGATGCAAGTCGCGTTTACGCATGAAAACAGATCATAAGACGCTATTCGGTCTAATAAATGTTCGGCAAAATGTTATGTCGAAGAATAAAGTATTTCAAAATATAAAAGGGCGATTATTTGATATTCGGATATTCGGCAAAAGTACTATTTGCCACATCTCTACTAAAATAATTTTAAATCAAGCTTTATTCACTCCTATTATAATTGTGAAACCATCGAAGGTGCTTCAGAGCTTTAAGTCGTAAATTCCGTATTTGCTTCCCTCGGATATATCGGAAGTTTCGTATACATTTTGATGATTTATTCATAATTTGTGTATAATTTCGTAATACTTGTTCGGGGAATATCCGTCTTATTTTGGTAACAGCCTAGAGTTCGTCATTAGGGTATTGTTTTTTAGATATGTATGTCTCTCGTTAGGTGCTACTGGGTTAGTTTTTATCCTAACACAAAAAAAGTACACAAATTTTAAATTTATAACCCATACATTTACTTAATCGCAAAAATAGCATTGAGAAGACTTTCCACAACGTATCCCAGAACGTGGGCTCTGGGTGTATATTCCTATAATCCCGAATAAATTCATTTTATGGTTATTATAATTTTACTTACATATCATATTGTAAACAGGTAGACGACAACAAATTTTGGACGGTTCAAGGCATGTAATATGTTTCTTACCTGAAAAAAAAAGAAACATAATATTAGAATTATACAAATAGAATAATATTTAAATAACAAAAATTTATGTAAAGTGTGAACTTTCACACATTTTGGGGTTTCGTAGGTAAGTGAATGTGGCCAACAGAAGACCCGAATGCTGGATGTCTGCGACACTTTTTTGCGATAGTAGTAATTTATATCGTAGGTCCGAATTTGGAGCACTTTTTCAAATCCATCATTTTTGACACTTGTTAAATCTGTAGTCACGTTAAAATTAATAATATTTTAAAAATTATTTATAATAATAATAATAATAATAATATATATTTATTCATGAACTATACAGAGATAGTAGAATTTGTCATGTACATACATAGTAAAATAATAATATTTAAATATACATATACTAGCTGAGCACCCGTGCTTCGCTACGGTACATTGGCGATCTCAATTGTGTCATTAGTGTAAAATACTCAGTTTGTTTTTAAACATGTGTATGGGTAACCTTTGTAAGCAAAAACCTAGTCGATATCTCATTTGTCCTAAGAGATATTGAAGAATCCGTGAAAAAACATTTTACTCTTTTTCAACACATAGAGGTCGAACTTCAAAAAATCCTCTCTTAGTGGGTGTTACGTCAAACTGAGTAAAAAAAAAACTTTCGAACTTTTTAAATATTTTAAAAAGACATACCTATATGCCAAAAAGGAATGTTATAAATCAACAAACGAAGGAAATATAAAGGGTTCTAAACCCTGAATGCAGATCCACCCTTTTAGGGGTTGGTTAGGGTAAAATTTTAAAATGTTTAACTAAGTATTGGAAACTTTTGTCCAAGTCCAAAAACCAAGTCAGTATCTCAATAGTCCTGAGAGATATTGAGGATTCCGTGAAATCACATTTCAGCCCTTTTCACCTGCTTAGGGATCGAATTTTGAAAAGTTTCGTATAAGTGGGTGCTTGCGTCATGGAGGGAATATATTTCCCGAATTTCATGTCTCTATGTCAAGGGACGTTCTATCGAATAAAAAATACCAATTAACCCCATTAGGGATGAAATTTAAAAAAAATGTCAAAACGCTTGCTAAATATTCTATAAGCAAATACTAAGTCGATATCTGATTGGTTCTAAGAGATATTGTGGAATTCCTGAAATCATATTTCACCCCCTTTTTACCCCCTTAGAGGTCGACTTTTGAAAAATCTCTTCTTAGTGGAATATATTTAGCGAATTTCATCTATGTCCAAAAACGTTCTATCGAATAAAAAATACCCTTAAGGGTGAAATTTAAAAAAAAACTGTCAAAATCGTTTCGAGGTATTTTAAAAAGACATCTATGTGCCAAAATAGAATGTTATGACTCAAGAAACACAGGAAATACGACGGGATATATAATTCACCCCGAAAGTAGATTCACGCCTTTAGGGGTTGATTAGGATAAAATACTGAAATAAGTTACTCGTATTTGTATGGGTAATCTTTAACCTTAGTCTTAAGAAATATTAAAGAATCCTTGAAATCACATATCACGCTTTAGGGATGCAGTTTTAAAAAATTGTCAAAACCATTTCGAGATTTTTTAAAAAGACAACCATCAGCCAAAAATAAATGTTATGACTCAACAAATACAGGAATACGACGGGATGTACCTATAGCTAATTCCGAATGTAGATTCACCCTTTTAGAGGTTGATTAGGACAAAATCCTGAAATTGGGTTTTCGGCATTTGTATGAGTAATCTTTGTAAGAAAAAACCAAGTCGATATTTTATTGGTCCTAAGAGATACATATATAGAAATCCTTGAATTCGCATTTCAGTCCTTTTCACCCTTAAGGGATGCAATTTTAAAATACTGTTAATATTATTTGGAAATATTTTAAAAAGACACTTATGTGCCAAAAAGAAATTTTCTAACCCAACAAAGTCAGGAAATACGACAGCATGTTTAATTCACCCCGATTGTATATTTACCCCTTTACGGGTTGATTAGGACAAAAATCTGAAATAAGTTTTACGGCATTTGTATGAGTAATCTTTGTAAGCAAAAATTGGTCCTAAGAGATATTAAGGAATCCTTGAATTTACATTTCACCCCTTTTCACCCTTTAAGGACGTATTTTAAAAAAACTATTTCGAGATATTTTGAAAACGACACTTTTGTGCCAAAAAGAAATTGTATAACTCAACAAACACAGGAAATATGACGGGATGTATAATTCACCCCGTTTGTAGATTCACCCCTTTAGGGATTGATTAGGACAAAATCCTGAAATACATTTTTCGGCATTTGTATGAGTAATCTTTGTAAGCAAAAACCAAGTCGGTATCTTATTGGTCCTAAGAGATATTAAGGAATCCTTGACTTAACATTTCACCCCTTATCACCCTTTAGGGATGTAATTTTAAAACACTTTCAATATTATTTCGAAATATTTTAAAAAGTCACTTATGTGCCAAAAAGAAATTTTATAACTCAACAATCTCAGGAAATACGACGGCATGTATAATTCACCCCAATTGTATACTCACCCCTTTAGGGGTTGATTAGGACAAAAACCTGAAATATGTTTTTCGGTATTTGTATGAATAATCTTTGTAAGCAAAAACCAAGTCGGTATCTTATTGGTCCTAAGAGATATTAAGGAATCCTTGAATTAACATTTCACCCCTTTTCACCCTTTAGGGGTGAAATTTTAAAAAACTGACAAACCCATTTCGAGATATTTTAAAAAGACACTTATGTGCCAAAAAGTAATGCTGCAACTAATGAACACAGAAAATACGACGGGATGCATAATTCACCCCGATTGTAGATCCACCCCTTTAGGGGTTGATTAGGACAAAAACCTGAAATATGTTTTTCGGTATTTGTATGGGTAATCTTTGTAAGCAAAAAGCAAGGCGATATCTTACTGGTTCTAAGAAATATTAAGGAATACTTGAAATCATAATTCACCCCTTTTCACCCATTAGGGCTGCAATTTTAAAAAACTACCAAAACCTTTTCGAGATAATTTAAAAAGACTCCTATGTGCTAAAAAGTAATGTTGCAACTAAACGAACACAGGAAATACGACGGAATGTATAACTCACCCCGATTGTAGGTCTACCCCTTTAGGGGTTGATTAAGCCAAAATCCTGAAATTGGTGATTTGGTATTTGTATGGGTAATCTTTGTAAGCAAAAAGCAAGTCGATATCTTATTGGTCCTAAGAGATATTAAAGAATCCTTAAAATCACAATTCACCCCTTTTCGCCCTTCATGGGTGAAATTTCAAAAAACTGTCAATAACATTTCGAGATATTTTAAAAAGACACCTATGTGCCAAAAAGTATTCTTGCAACTAAACGAACACAGGAAATACAACGGGATGTATAATCCACCCTGATTGTAGGTTCACCCCTTTAGGGGTTGATTAGGGTAAAATCCCGAAATTTGTTTTTCGGCATTTGTATGGGTAATACTTGTAAGCAAAAACTAAGTCGATATCCCATCTGCCCTAAGATATATTACGGAATTCGTGAAATCACATTTCACCCCTTTTCGTCTCTTAGGAGTGGAATTTCGAAAAATCCCTTCTTAGTGGGTGCTAACGTCATGAAGGGAATATACTCTCCGAATTTCAAGTTTCTAGGCCCAGGCGTTCGGGCTGGGCGGTGATGAGTAAGTCAGTCAGTCAGTCAGGACACTGCCTTTTATATATATAGATAGATAGATAGATATAGCTTATAATAAATGTAATAACCAATAACTGACGCTAAAAATCATGTTATTGAAGCGTCATTAAATAAAAATTATTAAAAAAAAAAAAAAAACTTCAACAATATTTTACATATTATATCTAGTATTGAAATGTCCAAGTATAAAATATATAAAAACTAAATATTATTTAATTATTATATACTAAATATGAAGTAAGCAATTAAAGATATAAAGCAATTTCAATCCATATAGCTGACTAACTGAGTTTAATAATATTACATATTTTATGGTGTGTAAAAATGTTTATCTATTACTGTATCTTGTATTTCAATTGAAGTGTTGTGTTTCTGTGTTTTGTGTAGTGTCAGCTGAAATTGGTAATGTAATTTATATATAAAATACATTCATATGTCCGGTATCTTACAAATTTTTGAATTTATTTCATACGCTGTTATTAATTTTATTTTGATATTAAGTTATCCTGTCCTTGTCGCACATGTTAAAATAGAATTAACTCCAAAAAGGAAACATAAAATATAAAACTTCTGATTTCTTACTATCGAATTTCCTATTTCAAATAGATTAAGTAGCTGCAGCGCTTTTCTCGATGGAATAAGGAAATAAAATATACCGCGTGTTTTTCTTTATTTCAATATTCCTGTTGACCATCTACTAAGAGTTTCTTCGGAAATTGCCACTTTTAAAAATATTTACATATATTGAATTTTTTTCTAATGAAGACTGTTATTACATTTTCTACATTTTCAAGTATGAAAATTATGTTAATATCAGTGGCGCAGCCAGGATTTTGTCTTGGAGAGGGCCGAATCAAATTTCAAGGCACGCGGGCCGCATACGGCCCTGAACCTTATTTTTTATGGCCCCTGAAGCGGTAATCAAAATCACTTGAGCTTATTTAGGGGAAAAAATATTTAAAAATGTAAAATATACTCTCTTCCCCTTTTCTGTTTTTGAGAGAAAGGCGCTCTTTCTCGATGGAATAAGGAAGTAAAATATACCGCGTGTTTTTCTTTATTTCAATACTAGCAGTGTACCCGATGCTTCGCTACCGGAAAAAAATCAGCCTTAGCCAGTTTAGACCGGGTTTATGTCGCAGTGGGTTCAATTTAGTTTGGTGCGAATCATTTTATTATGGCCCAATTATATATTATTTTGTTTTACTCGTACCATTTCATAAATATGTGCTTGTACACAAATGATTTAAGGAAGGACTGCTTTATTAATAACACAGAATATATTATATTCTATCGTACTAATAACATATTTCCGACTAATATTTCCGAATAAATATTTCTTATAGAATGTTACGTGAATGATATTTTAGAATCAAAGTTATCAGAAGAGAGAAACACAATGTTTTTTTAATAGCAAATATACAAATATTAAAACGGATTTTAAAATAGAAATTCGTTAACTGAGATCACAAAAAAATAATTGGGTCTTGTATTAGAGAAAAACAGACTGACGGAAATACAGATGGATATTGGTTCTTAAAGTTCGTTAAAGTAGGAATTCGTTAACCGAGGTACGCCGATAAAAAGTATCCTATCATGGAACTGACAATATTTTAACCATATATACAAAATTTCATGGAAGTCCGTCCAGCCGGTATTAAGATTTTATTGGAAAAAAAATCACAGACAGACAGACAGATAATAATTCTAAAAATGTTAAAATTGTTTAAGTATAATAAAGCTATTAAAGTCAAAACACTAAGAAAATGTGTAATGTACAAACAGAATCTCAAACTTTATATTTATGTATAGATGTATTATATAGAAAAGATTTGTTCATTTATTTTAAACATCTTTTGTGTTTAAACAACTTGTTTTATTGTTAAGTCAATAATAAGTGATATATTTACTCTAGCCCCCCAAATATGCATTAAAAACAGCACTAAACAGAAAATAATCGTTTCTTCATTCTAAGAAAATTGTCATATATATGTATATTTTTGATGTATAATAAATAAAAAGTGAGATATTTCAAGACTTTTGCTTTAGCTCCCCCCCACCCAGTTCCAAAAGAAAATGCGTGGAACAAAAATTATTTATTTTCTTGTTGTAAACAAATTTTATCGCATGGGCTTTTGCTATTAATAAATAAGTTATTTCAAAAGTATTATTTCAAGGTGTCCTCCCATAACTCACCAAAATATTCATCCAATTGAAAAAAAAAAAGATATACATAGAACATAAATAATTTATTTTCTTATTATAAATCATTTTTGTCCTATACGTTTTTGCTGTGAAGTCAATAATATGTGTAATATTTAAACAGTTTTTTTAGGGTGTCCTCCCCGCAACTTCCCAAAATATTCATTGAAATGAAATAATTCATTCAGAAAAAATATTTGCTGTACACGTTTTTGCTGATGTAAATAATAAGGGAGATATTTAAAATTTTTGGGTCTCCCTCTTAATTTCCCAAATATTCAACCAACCAAAAAAATGCATAGAACAGAAAAGATTTTTTTTTTCTCATTATTAATAATATTTGTTGTATATTTTTTTGCTGTCAAGTCAATCAGAACAGAGATATGTTACGTTTTTTAGTAAATAGTTTTAACCTCGAAACACTCTCTTAGAATAAAAATTTTGAGATGCCTTATAGCCTATGTTTTAATTCTGGTTTTACTCTATCATCACACCAAATTACGTTAAAATATATTCAGTTTTTTTTGCGTGAAACTCGGACAAACAGACAGAGAGAAATTGATTATATTGCGAATATCTTCTTATATTTACGTCAGTATAGTCATACAGTCAAGTATTGAAGAGAAATTCTCGCTTTCTCGCTGAAAGTCCCATAAAGGTTTCAATGGTCCAATATAATTAAAAACAAAATTATTAATTTCTCGTTCCTGATGGGACTTTTTTGAGATTTTCGATTTTTCTAGTTATGATGAAGGCATTTACTACATCTATGCAAAATTTCAACTCGGTAGCATATCTGGAAGTGGGTTAGAATTTCCGGACATAGCCACAAATATTCTCTTTTATATATAAAGATAAGAAGATAAGACAAGAGAATGGAAAACATAATTTTAGACAATTTTTTACCGGGAGCAATAGTCCAAATGTAAGGTGTCAGATAGAAAGTCCTGAACAGAGTAATACGCTTTCTGTAATAGGAAGGATTTTACTTTGTTTTTAAAGGTAAGGATCGATGATATATCCTTCCATTCTTGCGGCAGTTTGTTATATAGGACACAAGACATATAAAATGGACTTCTTCTACTTTTTGTGAGTTTAAAATATTGTACTCTTATATCATTGGCATGTCTGGTGTGGTAGTTATGCAGATCTTTGTTTAAATTGAACATCCTAGGATTTTCTTTTACAAAGGTAACCGCTTTTAGGATAAATATTGAAAAACATGTTAGGATGTTATTATTAATAAACCAGTCTCTACAAGAATCACGACTATTTAGGTTAAAAATTACACGGAGTATTCGGTTCTGCAAAATTAATACCCTTTTGCTCTCAATTGAATAACCCCAGACACAGACATTGTAGGTCAAATTTGAGTAGACCATCGCATAATATACCTGCTTAAGGCTATTTAGCTGAAGGAATTGCTTAAGCACTTTTATACAATAATAGGCTTTCTGTAGTTTCTTGCATACGGCATCCACTTGCAATGTCCAGCTTAGGGAGTCATCAATAACTACACCAAGAAGTTTTGTTTCAATATTGGGTTCTAATGTAAAATTATTAAATGTTATTGAGATATCCGTTGGAAGTTTGTTTTTATTAAACAGAAGTAGTTTAGTCTTGGATTCGTTGACAATTAGTTTGTTATTATACCACCACTGGTTAAACTCATTAAGTGCGATATTAATTTTATGCTCAAGTACCCTCAGGTTGTCAGCCATAAGTAAAATTGAAGTATCATCTGCAAACATGATTAATAGATCAGATGATATATGATTAGGTAAGTCATTTATAAATAAAAGGAATAAGAGTGGTCCTAGCACAGAACCTTGGGGTACACCTAGTTTTACCTGAGTGTTTTGAGATTTGTCACGACTAATTTTGACTATTAGCTGTCTATACTCGATGAAGGATATCAACCAATCATTAATTTTATCTCTAATACCAATAGCTTCGAACTTACTCTTTAAGATGTAGGCAATCAAATGCTCGAGAAAAATCGAAAAAAATTGCAGCAACAAGCTTTCCTATATCAATATTTTCATAAATACCTGTCGTGAATGATCGTATTGCTGTTTCAGTTGATTTCCGGGCACGGAAGCCATGCTGACATTCTGATAGTATCTCGTATTTGTCAAGATATTTGATGATTCTGTCTTTAATAATCTTTTCAAAAATCTTAGAAATAATAGGTAATAGCGAGATAGGTCTATAGTTTTCTATATTTAGACGGTCACCTTTCTTAAATATGGGTTTAACGAGGGCTGTTTTTAAGCTTGAAGGAAAAATTCCGGATTGTAAAGAATAATTTACTAGGTATGATAGTGGTTCTGCTATGTATTGAGAATTTGCTTTTAAAATGCTGGAAGGCAATTCATCGATACCAGCA
Organism: Liopterus haemorrhoidalis; assembly: GCA_963971575.1. Classification (NCBI taxonomy): domain Eukaryota; kingdom Metazoa; phylum Arthropoda; class Insecta; order Coleoptera; family Dytiscidae; genus Liopterus; species Liopterus haemorrhoidalis. The sequence goes on along the minus strand of OZ020611.1, from coordinate 156,417,366 downwards.
TGCTTTTAATTTGGCATATCTGCGATTATATTGTGGATTTCTTCCGGAGTGGTTTCTAAAAAATACATGGAATTGCAAGTGGAGCCGCCCTTAGGAGAATAACAGTTATTTGGGTACTTATTATTAATTAAGTTGAAGGCAATATTTGCGAAATAAGTAGAAAATTTGTTAGCCACTTGGTTGTTATTAGTAATTCTGTCACCATCCGTTACTAATTCAATTTTGGCACTAACAGTTTTATTTCTGCCTGTGGTTTCGTTTACAATATTCCAAATTACTTTATTCTCGCAATTTGAGTTACGGATTTTTTCGCTGAAATACTTTTTTTTCGCAAAATTAATTTTATGTCGAAATTCTTTTTTTTTGTTTTCCATACAGAGACATGATGTCATTTGCGTGAGTAGATTTAGCTAGACAGTACAAAACTCTCAATTTTTTTGACATTAGCTGTAACTCGGGTGTAAACCAGGCTTTTTTATTTTGAATCTTATTAAATTTTCTAGTAGGACAGCTAAGATTAAATGACCATAGAAGAGATTCGTAAAAGTAGTCGAACGCGGTATTAAAATCTGTCGCACTGAAAACATTAGACCAGTCATTTCTACCGAGTAGGTATTTTGAATAGCGAACGCTACTTGGTGAAATATCTCTCTTTATTATGGAAGCATCTTGTTTATTTTCTGGCAATTTCGATTTAAATTTAAATATTTGGCACAGATGATCAGATAGATGAGGTTGGTAGTTACAACATTTGTAATCCTCCTCTGTGATATTAGTAATCACGTAGTCAATAAGGGTTTGCGAGTGGTAAGTGATTCTAGAAGCATCTTTTAAACACATATGTAATTTGTAGCTATTTAAAATGTCAAGTAGCGTGCTCTTATCTAAGGACTCTATCAGAAAATCTATATTTAGGTCACCACAAACAATAATGTTCTTAAATCTAGTAAGTGTTGTTTTTAATAAGTTGTTAAACTTTTTCTTTTTTTTTTTAATTTAATGGCCTTTGCTACTGTGGCAATTAGCCAGGCCGATTTTTATGTGTCCTGTTAAACTTTTCAAAAAACACATTTATATCACTATTTGTCGCCTATCAATCTGAATATTAAAAACTTTTATTCAATACTCTACAAGAAATATAAACAATATATTTTTTTTCAATAACACAAAAATTTCGAACATATCTTTGGACAAATATACAAATAAAAAATTTCGTTTATACTTTTCTATTTTGCACCATCAAGTTATTTCCTGTTCACACCCATGTGCATTATTTAATTTTTATTTAATTTCTTAGATTTCTATACTAGATTTCTAGACACAATCCTCTGGAATCCCTGTTGATTTTTTTCTTTTTTGAAATATTTTTGAGTATAATTGCGCAAAATGAAAAGTTTTTGAAATATTATTGTTCGTTCCTTAATTTACTCATTATTCTAATAGCCATTTGATACCCTACAATAAAATTAAAAATTTTAAAGACCCATAAAATTAAATATTTACTAAAAACAAAATCTGCTCAAAAATTCTTGCTGTTGTATTCCTGTTATTACAAAACTTTTTTGACAAATTTTTAACAAAAACCGGGCAACAAAAATAATAAAATTTAAAACAGGTTCAAAAAAAAAATATAACTGTTCCGTTATATTATGTATCAAGAGATTTCATGTGATACTTGATAAAAATATTGAAAATAATATTGCAAAAATTTAATTGAATCGTTAAGAAATACAATTACACAAGGGTGTAACAAAATTACACTATGACAATTACTTATGTGTTGTTCGTAGGATTTTTTCAAAAAACAGATTAGGCCAGAGGTTTTCTACCTGTGGTTCGAGATCCTATTTTTTGCCTGTGGTGATCCGGAAAAGTAAAAAGGTGGTTCATGGTTTAAAAAAGATTGAAAATAACCTGCCTAGAAGACAATTTATTTGAACATTTAATTTAATATCTGATAAAATATTATTTTTAGTTTATTATTATTTAATTAATTCAATTGAAGAAAAATTAATTTATAATTTAGAATAAATTAATTTATTCTATGATATCTTAAAATTTATCTGATAAATTGATACTAGCGCAGAATTATAATAACGAACTCCTACGATCTCTGCGCTTGCGTTTGACGATAATAAACCGTTAAAAATGGCTCTACGAATAAACCTTTTATAACAGATCAATTTATCAGATAAGTTATCATAAAATATATTATATAATATCTGTCCGTTTTAAATTTAGAAAGTATCTAAAGCATTGTATTGTAAAGTTATATGAAAAATATAGTAACAAATTCGGGTTAATTTAACATTATTTATGAAATTTATTTTATTCATATTTAAATTTATAGTTTACTGTATTAAAAAATATGTATTTTTACTAGCAAATCTTGTCGGCATAATATTTACGTAAGCAACCCGCGCTACTCAAAGGGGCAACTTCCCTCACTTCGCCTTAGGAGGTGTTGGCTTCATAACAAGTTGCCTGCGTTTATATCAACCTCATTAGTTATACCAATGAAATCCTGAAAAATAAACGAATAAACAGTTCTCCCAAATATAAAATTTAATATTAATTCGCAATACTTTGCGCAGTATTTAGCATAATTAAAATATTTAAACTAGCACACATTTTTACATTTAAAGTTACCATTTAAAGAAATTAAATGTCAAAATTTCAGTATTTTATTAATGATAAATATCACATTATTTAAATAAAATATTTTTTCTTTTTGTTATAGTGGGTCATTAAAGTGATATACGTTTCGTGCAAAATAAAATTTCAAGGCAAAACAAACTCATGAAAATGCATTGTGTAGATTTTTTTTATATATATATTCCGCTATAACATGGAATGTATACAGTCTCGGTAATAAATGAAAAGTACTATTACAATGTACAGCTTAAAAGAAATCCTGACTTGAACTGAGGATTTATATTATCGCCTTGTTATTTTTTAATTCTTTTAGCACATGTATATTTGTATGTCTACTGTTAAAATTATGGAGGTTCATGAAAAGATTTGAACTCGTAAAGTACTGAATTAATTTAGATAGTGTACTCCGCTGATTTTAACGCGATGTTGTAAACAACTGCAGTTATAAGAACTTGTTGGAGGATTTGTCCTCTTGATTTTTTTTTTCTGTAAAAATCAATTGTATTATGACAAAAAGTCTGGGTAACTTTTATTTTGTCACTTTTTCAGCTACACAGTTTCGCTTCAAAGGTTGACAATCATAGCTATTTTGTCTTTTTGGAGATTCTTAAGCCATGAAGTTCTTCTACGCTGACGTTCTTGCTTTATTATAAGGTACATATATTCTAAGTTTTATCGCAATCAAAGAAAAAAAGACTAATTTGAGCGGTTTGGCCCAAAATCTCCATCATGGAGAGAATAATAAGTGACAATAACTGAAGCATGTGAATCGCCCACAACGACGAAAAACAAAAAAATATATGTTGGATTTGCTTAAGCGATTAAACGCGACTCATTATGGGAGTGTATTCTTGTAACATCGATGAGGATAAAAAAGTTTTCCAGTGCCAGTTTAATTTTCCAGTCAGCCAATGAAAATTACAGTGGAATTGTAAAGAAAAAGACAATGTTACAGTCATTTAAGTTGGAAAATTAAGATAGGCAGGCTATGTTATTCAACCCTAAGACGTTAATCCTCCAAAAAGGTCAATTTGCACGCGTAGTAAGTTAATGAATGCCACGAACTTCCAAGTTACTTTATAACAGGGGTGTTCAACTTGTCGCCGGCCGTTTTGGATTTTAAATTCTTATTCTTTACCTTTAGAGTTCTTTTAAACGGGTCAATTTTATGGACAAAGTTTATTTGACCATAAAAAGTGTTAGTAGTTTCCACCTACCACTTTTGGACAACTATATCGGTGAGAGCGCTGACTATAGTTGAAATTCTGTGGTAGAATTTGGCTACTGGTAGTTCGTACGTGTGTTTTTAAGTACTTTAAGCAACTAATATCGCTACATAAATATATTTAAGACTACACCAAATTAAATACACCCGTGTTGTAGCCTGTGCGAACGATATTGGTCGATGACCATGACCGACCACTCTTCGATGTTAGAACTTTATCAAAAACTGGGATGTTCATCTGCTCAAAATTAAGCGTTTTACACTTATCTGTCATGCGTCGAAAAAGAAACGCAGAAATGAGGGAAATAACTGATCAAATAAATTTGTAAATAAAAAGAAAGAAGTATGTTAGGTTATGACACATCTAGCGAGGTTTACTACCATGCACTACCATACAATCCACAAAAAAGAATCTAGATCGAAGCAGAAAGAAGGAAAAAAGGACGATATACGAACACTTGGGGGTCTATTCTGTAAGCTTTTCGACTGTATATCGTTTATACTGTATCCTGTTGAAAGTTCCGATTTTCAATAACTCGTGTTAGTATTCTGTAACTCATCGATAGTGCACTTTTAACAGTGTTGTGTCGCTCTTGAGAGGAGACCTAGGAACGTGTCCTCTTTGAAAAATTATACTGTTTTTATATATAGTTGAAGTGGAGAAGACAAGACAGCTCGATAATTTAATGACAAGAATATCATTTATTTTTTATAATTGTTTCAGTGGTATTTAACTAATTTATATGCAACACATAAGATACTTCTAATAAAATTTAATTAAACTAAATAAGCTGTTTTACATAATTGCTCCAATGGTATCTGCAATTATCTCCATTGATCCCAGTGGCGATGTTATCTTACAGTCAATATTTTTGAAGGATTTCGATATATTTCCGGAATTATTATTAATATTTTATTATTATTACCGGATGGCAGAAAAGGAAAAGAGACAGTTTTAACAAAAGTGTGCATTTTTTTTACATTTTCTTTTTTAACATCAAAATTAAACATCTCAATGTTAATACATTTTAACAGTAATTAAATTAAACAGAAGAGTTTTACAAAAAGTACAATTAGTTTTATATTTTTAATACATTAACTTAAGCAAATAATATTGATACAGTATTCAGATTTGAATCGAGTAAAATAAACTATAATTAAGAAATCGAATAATAGTAATTGTAAATATTATATTTATATTATTTTAAATTATTGGACAATTTGACATCTTCTGGTAAGGAATAGTATTCTTTATAACCCTTGATAGATAATGCATTCGTAGATACATTAATTATTCTATTCAAAATAACCCCCTGTTAGACATCTATTCCGAGTATCACAATATGTCAAAATGTCAATGTTTTTTTTTTTCTTTTTGCATTTGCCATTTATTTTCAATACTGGCGAATACAAAACAACATCACAGAGGACATTCTACGGAGACAGTTCAGTGTGCATAGGTGACATGATACTGTAAATGTGACTGTCGAGAACTTACAGAATAGACACCCTTGTGTTGATCAACACTGCCAGTGATAAATAAATAGAGATCTCAAAAGAAAAAAAAAAAAAAAAAAGACTAGTCACATCATTGACTTGTAGTCCATGGTAGATAGCCGAGTTAGATGTAAGTATCATTGGCAGCTAATCCTCTCTTTTTGGAGGCAGTCCAATATCATTCGATGATGGACAAGGTTTGATGTTGATTTATTTGTTACTGATAACCACTGCTCTCAAAACAATTTTTTGTGGTCAACTAAACACTGCTAAAAGTGGTTCATTTGAAAAAGCTTTTATTATACCAAATTTTGGTATACATTCCTGTAAATTAACATCCATCAAGTCTAAATTACGATCGTCAAAGAAATAAAAATATAATTTATCATGCTAAAAAATAAATAAATTTTAAAACAAGTTTTAACATGCGAGCCCAGAATTACCAATAGCCATTATTCAATTTAACACATTAACAAGGCAAAAATGTGTAAATTTTTGTTTTTCATTTCTCACCTCTTATGTAAAGTGAAATATAATGTTCTATGAAACATTATTTTAACATTAAGAGGCGGGTTTCAAATCTACCGACTAGAACCACTGGCACCGTTATAGCGATACAAACCCAACAGTAACTAACGTTGGAACATGAAAATTATAATAAAACCAAACAGCATTTTTTTATATTAGAAATGAAAAACCTGAATGGCTTGGCTTGGCTTAACGTAACTGTAATCTTATGCTAATATGTCATGTATGAATATTTACATAAGCTTTTCATGGGAATATTTTAACATTGTCTTTACTTTCTTATTTTCATTTAAAAAAAATGTATTTTTTTCTTCTCTCTGTTTAATAGTCTAATCTGTACTTGATTTTTCTGCGTCTCTAAAGAAATTGTATTCAATAATATTTTGATGGACTTTTTTAGTAGAGAGGCGAGAAAATGAAGCGCAATATGAAGCACGTGTATTTTTACGATCTCCTTCAACAGGATGAAAACAGTTACTACAGAGCGATATAGTAGTGAACCATTTGTGAAGACCATTTACTAGACAAGGAAGTCAGGTCATGTTGTTGCACGATAACACTAGACCGCATGTTGCTTTTCTCTCTCTTTGGAGCTACAGCCAGTGGGCCTTGGCTTTCTCAAGAACTCTTTTTCAGGCGACTCTGTCTCGTGCTGTTGTTTGTCGAGTTAACGGGGGACACCCTAAAACTACACACTACAAACTACACTTTGAAATATCTCCGTATTATTATCAGCAAAAACGTATAAGACGTAAATATTTTATAATAAGGAAACAAATCTTTTTTGGTCTATATAGGTACTTTTTCGATTGGATGAATGATAGTTGCAGGAGACAACCTGAAGCTAAAATCTTGAAATATTTCACTTATTATTTACTTTAAATAATAGCTTAAAGAAAAATTTAAGGAATTATTTAACGTTACATGGTGACCGTAATTTAGGGCTACCATAATTGTCGGACTACCAACCGGGACCCCCCCCCCCAAAACTTAAAACAAACTTTTATCGACAATAATACCTTTATTATAAAAAATTGTAATATTTAAAAAAAATAAAAAAATTTAAAGACAAAAAAAAATAATTAAAGTAGAGATTGATAATAGGTATTCCAAGAGCAAAACGTTGGGATCAATGGTGAATCATTTTGAAACACTCAATTCGACTGGAAAAATTTGATGTTTTTTTTTGTGGATGCGTCTGTGCTGCCAATTTCGGTGTTGCCAATGTGCTGCGTGCGCATATCAACATGAGACACTAGCTGACTGGTACTCGGCATTACTCCGGAACATTTCGGACCTCGAATCTGTTATATAATTTATATATAGTATGTATATATGTATATGTACAATATTATCGAAAAAAAATTTTTTAATATGCATAAATTTTAAATCGACCGGGCCAAATGACTCTTGGACCGGGACACAAACCTCAAAACCGGGACATGTCCCGGTGTACCGGGACGTATGGCAGCCCTACCGTAATTGCCGTTCACGCTAAAGCCTGTGACCTTCACATTTAAAGAGCTTAAATATTTAACTGAAATGACCATAATCGCATCATTAATTACATTATGGAACCCATAGGTTATATCGCTCCCAAAACTATTGGACCAATAATAAGGTCTTGGTGAATACGGCCATAACTCGCATTTATTAGCAAAAATCTCGAAAAAACAAAGTATGATTACAGTACCTCACTCTCTATATGTAACAATTGGTAAAAATGAATGTGTATTATTGTTTAATTTCAATAATGCATTTCATGAACATTTTGTTAAAATATTTGGATTAGTGAACAAAATAACAATATTTTTAGATAAAAAAATGTGTAATCCTTTAAATAAAGCATTGAAAACGTTACAGTTCATCGATAATATAAAATATATCATGTTTTAAGCCGTGCAAAAATTCCCACAAATTGTTTATGAAACCTGTTTATACAGCAAAATTAATTAAATCAGTTCCTTGGTACTCTGAGCACGTTCTGAAATTGATTCAGTACTTACACAGTATATTGCATTCATAACAGACGTTCGTTTTCGTGATCACCGCCAGGAAAAATGGAATGTAAATAATCAGCCATTACACGACTTCTTCATTTATACTTTTCACTGATTAAGTCACTCGGAATATATCATTTTAACATTATCGATAGTTTTTTCATCTGCTGAAAGTTGCTCTTTTTACCTTCTGTCTGTATTAAGAGATATCATGCTAGATTAAGAATTTCGTTTAAAACTTGTATATACAGGTTGGTTGATATTTCATTTCTTAATGTACAACAATTTTATTTTAAAGGTACAAAGAATATCTCATATTTTTATGAAATTGATTCTAATATCTGAAAGTATGAAGCTTTTTAAATCTAATAACCAGTGATCTCAATAAACAGCACTTACTGTATTTAGTAAATGAAAAGGACAGAATTCTGTATGCCTGGGAAAATATGTTTTATGATAAGTAATACCTAGTCTTTTCATAAATACTGTTACAAAGTTTTCAGTAAAATTCTGCAAGATGCTTAACACGTAACAATAGCAGTGAGCTATTTCCAAAAGTATCATTACACAATTCAGCTTGAAAACACTTAAGTGACAGTTGCCGTGTGTGTGCGCAAGCAGAGTTAAAATGGCGATCGTGCTCGAAGAGTATACTGCAGAAGAGCAACGTGCTGTTGTGCGTTTTTTGTGGGCAAAAGGACTTCCTGCAAAGGATATCCATAAGGAAATGTATCCTGTTTACAGTGAAGAGTGTTTGTAGCGTAAAACAGTCTACAATTGTGTGGAGAAATTCTTTCAAGGGTGCTTAAAAGTTCTTGACGAACACCGAACTGGGCGCCCCGTTCAGATGGCGAATGATGCAACAATTCGACGGGTGGACGAGATGGTCCGAGCTAACAGGCGGGTTACAATAGACAGCATAGCAACTGCAATAGGATGTTCTCATGGTTTGGTCTATAAAGATGCATCTTGGCGTCACACATTGCGCGGGTGATAACGATGTAGAACGAGAAGTACGCATGTGACTGAGACTGCAGCCCAAAGAGTTTTATACATCAGGCATTGGGACATTGATAAAGCGATGAGATAAGTGTATTAATGTTGGTGGCTATTTTGTTGAAAAATAAAACTTGTTTTCGGCTAAGTATTTCTTTGAGTATTTTTTTAATAGTCTTTTGTGACTTAATTACTGACTTTCCTCCTGACTTTCGGCGTCCTAGACAAAAACGCAAACTACGAGTTATCTCGTAGTTGGCAGTCAACGTGTTAAAGATATTTGAGACGGTAACATTCAAAACGTAATTTGTCACATAAAATAAAATATTGAGATATTGCTATCAGTGTCTTCCTCTTTGTTCAATGAATAAAATAAAATCATAAAATTAATCCAAAATATGTTTTGTACCTTCTAAAACGCGAAAATAAAATTGAGAAAGTGTGTTTTTAATTTTTTGTAAAATAAAATGAAAGAATTAATCGTCCATCGAAAGAAATTTCTCAATAAGAGGTTTTATGTGATTATTTCCAAAATTAAAGTTGTGATTTACATATTTAAAAAATAAAAAATAATATTAAAAAAAAAAAAAAATAAAAAAAAAATAAAATAATGTAAACCTATTTTGTTTAATAAACATTCATTCAAATCAAATTTTATCCTTGTTTTGTCCATTTAAACCATCATGGTTCATGTAAAGCGTGATTTGTCCAAATTTAAATGATTTTTTCTGTAAGAAGAACAAAATTTGGCTTACTATACATACATATGTTCGTGTTTTACAACTCATACAAGGTATGTATATGAAAGTTAAAAGTAGCTTTTCATGGAATTCGGGATTCCATTGTTATTTTTTCTTCTCACACTTAAAACTCCTGCCACATATTTCACACTAATAAAACTGAAGCACTTAACATACATAGATACAGTACCCTCTACTTGAGAACTTATGTCTTATAAACTAATTCCCGTTAATGAATGACTTAAAACTCTTACCCAGTTTTAAAATGCTTTTTGCATAACCTCAAAAGTAAAGTACCCTACATACTTTATTATGTATAGTCCACAATGTTATTTATTAGTTTCCCGAACTAAATTACTACTTCAAAAACTTGGGTTAGCGGAAGCGTTTCTTTCTCAAAACAAAGAGCTCTCTACGTGTATATACTCGCTGCCTGTAAATATGATTATTTATACACATATATAAGATAAGACCGGAAATTTTGTGAGCTAATTTGATATTCTGTGTTGTGGTAAGCATGTTTATTAAAGATGGCATATTATTATATATTGTTCAGTGGTGACGTCATCAGAATAAATAATAGATATATTAAATTTATGTCATTAGTTGCCAAGTGTGAGAAAATTAATGTGGAACTTTTCGCTGTAGGACTGAGAGGATCTTCATATGTAATATAAGTAGGGTGACTATATCAAAGGGTTTGACCTGGAGTCTCAGGGTTTCATCCGGAGGCTCCGGGTTTCAACAATGTATCTCCAGGCTCCGGGTTATGTTTTACTTATCAACTAGTTTGAGATCCTTTTTATTTGCTCATGAACTAGCTTGAATTTTCTTTTGTTTTAATTTTTTTTTTTTTGTCTCATCAGCTAATTTAATTTCCTTTTGTTTTGCTTAACAGCTAGATTAAATTCTTTTTTTTTTTCTGGACATTAGCTAGTTTTAATTCATCTTTCTTTATCATCAGCTAGTTTGAATTTCTCTTTTTGCTCATCATCTAGTTTGAATCTTTTTTTTTTTTTGTTCAGCTAGCTTTAGTTCCTTTCTATTACTCAAGAGCTAGTTTGATTTTTTTTATATGCACATTAGCTAGTTTCAATTCATTTTTTTTTTTATCAACAGTTTGTTTGAATTCCCTTTTTTTTCCTTTTATTTGCTGGCTTTAGCAGCTTTGACTATTAGCCAGATATAAATAAATACATTACAGGTTTTTAAAATTACATTTATAATTTGATATTTTCTGCTTTAATATAGTTATAAATAATTTCATAAATATCTATAGAGTTAGTAGCAAGAAGTGTCGGAATATTGGTAGGTAAGGATATTTTTCGGAAAACTAAATTTTGCATGAATAAGTTACGATTGCGAAAATGAATTGGGCATTCGAATAATAAATGGTCCGAATCAATGACAGACAAATTATCACACGGACAGAAAGGAGACGAAACCATATTAATTCTATGCAGATGATATGGAGAGAAGGTGTGATTAAATCTAAGCCGGATAAAAGTGGATATAAAAGATCTGCTTTGTTGAGAAGAAAACCAACGTTTTCGTTGAAAGGTTGAAGAGGTTGAATTTGACCATAGTATGATCCTTTGAACTGTAGAGAATCTATGTATTCTTGTTGCCATAATTCCTTCTTTTGCTCATCAGCTAGATTGAATTTCTTTTATTTGCTAATCAGGTAGCTTTAGTTCCTTTCTATTGTTCAACAGCTAGCTTGAATTCTTTTTTTTTTTTTTTCATCAACTAATTTGTAAATCTTTATTTTTTCTAATCAGCTATCTTCAGTTATTTTATTTTGCTCAACAGCTCGTTTAAATTATTTTTCTTTTACCCAATAACTAACTTCTCATTATTTACTATGAATTGCTAATTTGAGTTTTTTGCTCATCAAGTAGTTGGAATTCTTTTTTCTTTTGCTCATAAGCTAGTTTGAATTACTTTCTTTTACTCATCAGCTAATTTGAATTAATTTTTTGACTAATTACCACTTTTGAGTTTCCTTTTTGTTTGCTTTGCACCTCTCCGAGCAGATATCCTATCGATGCCACCGATCTCAGGGTTTAGATAAAGTGAAATGTGGTCACCCTAAAGTTGCGTTAACAGCTCTAAAAGTAGTCGAATATGCATTGTACATTGTGGATAAATTTAATATACAGTTTTTACGTTTAAGGCAGCGTTTACAGCTATGAAAATTAATGGGTAACGAATGTTGTGACATCTATGTTTTTTCAAACCAACTATGATGGAATAAATGCAATGACTTTTTACGACCCCGCCATCAGCGAGATCGTGAATTCTTCCTAAATTTTAACAAAATTATCACCGCAACTACATCATTTTTTTTTCACGATTACCGAAATTTGTTGAAATTTGTGCGACAGTACTTTTTAGGTTATGTAATGTGAGATAGCTAATGTGTGTTGCATGACAACTGTTATTTTCAGATATAAATACAATAAATATTATATGCCTTTTTTCAAACAAATTGGGATTTTTTTATTCAAAATTAGACACAATGTGTAGGGACTAAAATACTGAAATTTTTTTATTAATTAAGTTTTTTTCTAAAACTCATAGTACAGATAGAATACGCAATGGAAAAATTAACATAGGAAAGCTATATGTTGCTAGTCGAAAAAGGACATACGGTAAATAAGGACATACATAGTAAAGACACAGAAGCGTTTTCAAAACTCATTCCCTATAGCTTTTACTTTCTGAGCATTTAATTTATCCATCGCACATATCTTGTAATGAAATATTAGTATGCTTTTTATTATATTGTCATATCTTCTACTTTTTCAAGTGCCATCTCCGCGACGAAGGTTGGCTAATAGCATGGCAATTTTAATTTTAGACACGACACTTCGAAATAGATTCACAGTTCGTAATCCGAACCACTCCCTGATATTCTTCAGCCACGATGTTTTTCCTTCCACTGTTCTGGATCCTTGAATTTTTCATTGCATTATCAACTGAAGAAGCTGGTTGTTCTCATTTCTAATTACGTGTCCAAGGTATTCAAGTTTCCTTTTCTTTATGGTGTATCAGTTCTAACTCGGTATTGATAGCTTGGAGAACTTTTTCGTTTTGTACATGGTTTACCTAAAATATTTTTAAAATGCGTCTGTACACCCACATCTAAAAAGCAGGAACTCTACGATATGCATCTTGTGTTATGGACCATATAAAAGGACAAAATTATATGCATCTTGTGTGTTCCATACGATATAAAAAGACAAAAAATACCTAGAACTTTGCTAATCGCATTCTCAGCGCCAAACTTAAATCGCGACAGGTTAGGAGATTTTTATATCGTATATTTTATTTTCTAGTCAACTTTGGTTGGCTTTGTTATGCTAGCGCTCCATAGTAGGGAATTACGTTGTTATATTGCCCTTCCTTGTTCTGTTCTGTATGTAATCTCTTTTTTACACGTACCGTTTGCTTATAGTTTGTATATCAAGTAGCTGTCAACTAGTGCCGGATAAAGCTAGTGTGAGGCCTGTACCATTTGATATAAAGAGGCCCTAAGTTAAATATAAAAAGAAAAAAAAAAAGCAAATAATATTTTTTTTCATAGTTAAATAATACTACAAATATACCTACTTTATAATTAAGTAATCCACATAATTTTAAATATCAAACAAAAGTAGGTACAATGTAAAAGTTACTTTTTCTATATTTAGCATAAACAAATATATAAATAATTCTGGAAATGTCGATTTCATGCAGGAGTTCATGTTCAACGCTCATTAGAGAAAGATTGTTCAATCTGTCTGACCCATTGTGCAAAGATTTGGAATGGCTATGCGAGCATATGAGTACACAAAGAAAATTCTTGGTCTGTTCTTACTTTGCCAACAAGATGACTTAGTAATTACAGAATTAGACTTAATATCATGCATAGTATCTGCGGCCCATAGCATATGCTCCTTTTGTAACTAGGTTAATCCGGCACTGCTGTCAACTGTGGACTGGATTATCTTTTAGAGCTGTTATTTTTTCGTTAATCCCTAGTACAGTGTTTTTCTCAGGAGAACATGTCCGTGACGTTACCGTATATGCGCGAAGTAATGACGGCAAACCAATAGGAATAATTTGTAAACCGTTCTCCGTCCATTGCTTGGCAACGAAGCGACATACGAATTTTGGTTTCTGAGCATGTAATGTCACTGGGTGGTACTCGTGGGAAGCGCACTCAATTACCATGTATTCTGCTTTATTTACATTAGCAGAAAGATCCCCACTTGGCATATTCTTCAACTAATGTTGAGAGAAACTGGAGAAACAAAAATAGCGACCAGCAACTCAATACATTGAAAGTTGACAATATATTAAAGAGAAAATTGTTCGGAACTAGCAATGCTGACACAAAACTATGCATAAGCATAAAAAAAAAAAAAAACGTTTATATAAAACCAAATAACCAAATAAACCGTTTATAAAAAAGTTTATGGTAACCAGTCCTCTTTTGAAAAATTTTAGAAGAAGATAATATCCCTTCAATACATTTTGCACAATCTTGCTACTGTGCCTTAATCTCATCCTAGAACTGACTACGATTAAGTCCAGTACCTCAAAGTTTAAAGTTTTGCCACCTATCATTTGAAGATAATAGCTTGTCGCCCATTAATTTCTGAGGTTTGTAAATAAATGGGAGTTAGACGAAGTTAAATCAGGTGAATAAGACGAATGAAGCAACAAATACTATTACAATTCAACGATTTATACCATAGTAAGGCGACATGTAAAAGCACATGCATTATCTTGAAGAAAAATTATTTGCATTTTTGATAAATTCTATTTTTTTCTGCTTTTTTTCAATTGTTCCAAAAGGTTAGTATTAGGGCTATATTAAGGATGAGGTGACTGCGGCAATTGGTCCGGTTGCCAACTTTTAGGAGCACGAAAATATCGAAACTGAAATATATTTTACGTAATTAGCATTTTTAGATTCGGGACGCACTACTACATTTTTGCCTCGGGTGTAAAAGTAGCTAGTTACGACCCTGGTTATATCCCAACTCAAAAACGAGTCCAGTTGTTTGTTGTTTTAGTTATTAGTAATTCAGAATCTATTCCTGTAACAAACTTAATCAAAATCTCAAATCTAATACTAACAATGACAAGCGAATTTATGATTTTCAAATGTCACTTTCTGTTGACAAATTAAATTTATACGGTGCACACTGCAGATATTTTTATATTTGTACGGTGTATTAGGAAGCATGCTCCACTGGTTGACTGCCACTGCGTTGGAGTAATCAAATAAAGTGCTACCTTATTCAAAAAAAATTCCTACTCCAAAACCATTTCACATATTTCACGGTAGATTTATTTTATTGAAGAAAACATTCCCTCGCGCTAATATAAAATTCATCTGAAAATTATTTTAAAAAATAATCAGAAAATTTCTTTTAAAAACTACATATCTAAGGGGAACGAAAGGAATATATTGATGTTCTTTTCTTTTAGTTAATTAAACTTTGATAGGCCAAAAAAATTACAGTTTTAGTTAAGAATGATATTTTCTTCAAATGCTATCCACCCTTTGAAGACTGGTGACTACAGCAGTATATATACTGGGTGGCCAAAAACTTTCATGTTTATTAGTCGAGCAGTGTAGACCTGGAAAATTAGCTAGAAGCGTTTCACGTTTCAGCAACGCGTTGTTATTATTAAAACATACGTCAAAAATGCAATTATTGAGTAAATTAAGATTCAAATTACGTTGGGAAAATCATAATACGCGAAAGAGAAACCTTACCGGTTATGTTAACAAAAAAATTAGCCACTCTTTGGACGCTACGTTGTTCATCAGCAATCATTACACCCTCGAAGAATAACATTTTGGTTTAGAATTTGGTCAGGAAGTGTAATTGGACCTTATTTCTCCGAAGACGCTGCGGAAATGTCAACGGTGACTGCTACCAAAACATGACAAACTGTAACATCAATTAGATAAATTTGGGAAACATTTGGATTCAATAAGATGGCGCAACATGCCACACAGCACGAGCCACAATTGATATATTATGCAGAATGTTAAGCTTCTTTTTTTGGAACTGGCTGTTAAAATATCCAAATTTAACTCCTCCAGATTTTTCCTTTGGTGTTACTTTGCAGGACGTATCTATACCAACAAGTCAACGTCGATTGAATAATAGATGAGTAATAACTAAAATATCGCCTGAAATTTGATTAAACATTACAAGAAATGCTCTTGAAAGAACATGCATTTGTGTGGCAGTAAGGGGTGGGCTTTTGGCCGACGTTATATTCTACATATAATTGTAAAGTTCAATTATCTTGGTTACGTAATATAAGGAACTGGACTGGGATAAGAAATCGAAGACAATTTTTTAGATCGGCAGAAGATAGGTCTGCCTTTGCCCAAGTGATCGCCAAGGTTAGGGGAGATCGGACATGGTACTTAAAAGACGGAGAAGAAAAAATATTTATTGATTTGTATTTATTATAGGAACTATTTGATATTAATGATGCAATTCTGTGACAAACCTGTAAGGTTACAGACAAAATCTATAAGAAACTGTCCATAACAACACATAAAACAACTGCTTAGATACGATCGTCTGTAGCTTACAGATGTGTCACTGAATTGCGCCGTAAATATGTAAAGATTCTTTCTGGACAACCTGATAATAAATATATAGTTTCCTGTAGCTCCTAGGTGGCGCAAAGGGCCTTTATGAAGCATCGCCACCTGATTCTATTATTTGCAAGGGCTTTAAATACGGGCAAAGATTTCCCCATACATCCAATTTCTTGAGAAATGAGCTTGCGCCAGGTAATTGTAGAGCTGCCTCTTTTGCGCGCTCTCTGAAGATTCCATTCAAATAGGTCCTGTAAATTCTCAGGGGGAGTAAGGATCTTCAACGAAATGCAGTCTTCTGATACGTTTTATCAAGTAATTTTATTTGATTCCAGCTTTTCCCAGGTTCGTTCCTTTCTTTCTTTACACTGCGTCTCTATGGATGTCTTGATCTACCAACTTTTTTTTTGCCCTGTGAATTTCAATTCAACTGTCTCTTTGCAATAATGCATATTTCTCGTCTAAGGTTATTACCAATTCACTTTTACCCTTTTTCATGCTCTGTCTTATTTCTGTTGGCTCTGTGAACTGTCACAGATCTTTATTAGATATGATGTTTGACCAATATATTCCAGATATGGTTTTCGAACATTTGTTTAGAATTTTTGCAAGTTTTTCTGTAATTCTTCATAAACAGAATTTAAAAATAAAGCAATAATACATCAAAAGGTTCCAAATTAGACAACATATCAATTTTCATTCTTTTTAGGTACAAAAATATAAAACAAAATAATTTCCTTTAATTTTTGTTGGGTTGCTTAAGTATGATACTCGTTAACATTCACCATACTTAATGAAAAATAAAATATTTTGACAGGAATTTTTTGAATAATTTATTTAAATATTACATTGTATTCAAAATGCCTGTATTTTGTGTTGTAAGTTATTTGAGTTAGTTCGTTGCGTGCTCACACATTTATGTGAGGGCGGGCATGTGCCTTTGTTTATTTACACAATTACTGCATATCTTTTATTTTAATTCCTAATGGATTTTAATAATTTTAATTCCTAAATGTTTATATACATATTTTATATTCATTTTTCATACTAACACAAATAATTGTTGGATAAATTTTTTGTTGGTGTAGGGAGCTCGATAGAATCAGAAGTAATTATACGATTTTTCACATTTAGAGTGTATGCAATATATAGTCAGTAGGATTAAATTATGGTCTGATTCTAATAAATTCCCCATCTTGTACTACTAAAAAGCAGTGGTGGTTCTAGGACTAAGCAACTGGAGGGGCAATCAAAGTTTTAATAAAAAAGTACAAAATCTTACCAGTTATACAGTTTTGTTTTCAGATTGAAGATTGTTCAGATCAACCATGTGCTATTTATTAGGCTGCGTAGGAGAAAATAGCCTTTGCGGCAGTGCGTCAAAAATTTCAACTGACTATACATACAGTTTTGTGGCCGAAATCGGTTGTAAGGCTAAAATTAAAACCGATAGTAACACTTTTAATTAATAATTTTTAATTAATTTTGAAACTTTTTAATTATACACCAAGATAATTGTAAGAATTGTAAGTTTGACAAAGTAAAACAAATATATTTAATATTTGAATTAGATTAAGATTAAATAAGTTAAATTATTTGTATAAAAGTTCAATTTTTCTATTTTTACTTATATTATCTAAAGTACATATCTATATCTTCACTTTTATCCATATTTATATTTTCAATTATAATTCTGTCACAATAATAGCAACCGTACTAGCTAAACATAGTTGTATAAACTATGAAATTATTCACATTTCAGTATCTGATGCATTCTAGGCAAGATGCAGCAATTGTTGTCATAATGCAGCTAATTTCACAGCTTTGAGCAATATCCCAACATATCCTTACGGAGAATATAGAACTACGGTCGTTGATAGGGTGGGATGCAAGGGGAGTTTACATATAGATATATGCAGTGTCTAGGACAAAATAGTTGGAGGCCCGAAAAGTAAAATCACTGTGGCATACCGCACCGCTGTTCGTAAACAATAGCGCAGCGTATAAAAAGAAACAAGCTGTTGAAGATTTA
This sequence comes from Liopterus haemorrhoidalis, assembly GCA_963971575.1. Lineage (NCBI taxonomy): Eukaryota > Metazoa > Arthropoda > Insecta > Coleoptera > Dytiscidae > Liopterus > Liopterus haemorrhoidalis. Next base: position 156,399,071 of record OZ020611.1, on the reverse strand, counting down.
AATGAAAAATTAAGTAAGAATCTTAACATCTTTAAATAAAATTTAAAAATATTTAGATTTAAAAATATAAAAAGATTATAATTATTGTTTCCATATTGAAACCATTGCCCTTTTGCCCTTAAATAAAAGCCGCCCTTGGCAGGTTTTATTAGGTATCTTGCAGTGGCAATGTTAGACATTCTAATGGAGAAGCTGCAACCAAATACAGGTTTCTAGTGTAAAATCTCGTTTTGAAAAGACAGCGGTGTGTCACTAAATCTAGCAGCTTGAATCAAAATTACCTGATTTATCATATATGTTACTCCCTCCGTTCCAAAATACGTGTCCGATTTAGGAATTTTATTTGATCCAAAGTAAGTGTCCAATTTCATAAAAAATATGCAAAGGGATATATAACGTATATTTTCACAACTAAACTAAATATGAGGAAGCCTGTAATCGTTGCCTCCTCTATGAAGCATGGTCAATTCCATATATTTCTGCAGTGTAATGAAACAATTGTCTAGTTTTTCCGCGGTTATTTCATCCTATGTTTTATGCACTACCGCAATGAGTTCATCAATACTGGACGGGGACTCTTTGTGTTGTGTTTGATTGAATGGCGTTAAAGAAACCCAAATCGAGGACTAATTTAAATAAATAACTACTGATACATTAAATTTAATTATTTTAAAAATCTATTAAAAAAACTAAAATCGGATACTTATTTTGGAACGAAGGGTGTATTAAATTGTCTATTGATAATGATATCTTTTGTTTTTCCACATAAATCCACAATTACGGTGATTGTAAATTGACTTGAGGTTTTGTCTAAATAAATGTCTAGTTCACGACCAAACTATTAAACTAAGAGTGAAATGCGATAAAAAATGCTACGCATCCATGGCTAACCCATAATTTACGAAGATAAAAAAACGTTCGTTCCTAACATAGATCACAAGAAACTGCATAGTCATGGAATCCAATAAAACGGTGACATACTACAAATTTAGTAGCCGGCAAATTAATGGAAAAAGACAAACCGATTTATTGATGAAAAAGGTTCATTTAGGCGACAGATAAATTTACACTTTTTATCACATGTTTAAAGTGTTGAAGAGAAATGTGGAACTAATACAAACTTTTAAAGTGATAGGTTAAGAATTGGTGTAGGATTATTCAGGATTACATTTTCCAACCGTCATCTGACATGCTAATTTCGGCTCTCTATAGATAAGTCGTTACCCCGATTTTTACAAATTGTTAAATAAATAATAAAAAACGGGGAATAGTTACATGTTTAGACTGGCATTTTTCTACTTATTTCATCTAACGACACACCGGATAGGGCGCTAAAATTGGCAAGGTACCAGTTTTTACCATGGTAAGTTCCGTGTGATTAAAAAACGTGGTTCAATACTTAAAAATTCAATAACTTACATTCAAATTACTGTGTTATTTTCAAAAATTATATTTTTATTATTTTTAAAGGATTTGCCGCGGTGTACTGGTTGAAAATAACTAGTCTAGCATACTATAAGATTGTGAAAATACAATTAAGATACCGAACAGCAAAGAAGGATAAGTTTAACTTTTAGCGTTTAGTTGAATTAGGAGAAATGAACGTTTATTTATTTTACAAAAATAAGCTGTGGCCACCACAGGACCGACCGCCATCACAAGTACTTGAATAAAATACATTCCAGCAGCAGAGTAGAAATAACTTAATAGGCCTAATATTTTCTAACAGAGATATTATTTATCATGACCATGGAAACTACATATAAGTATGATTTTTTTTTTGTTTTATCAAAAAGGTCTCAAATAAAAGTTGTTAATTATTGCTTTTATAGCAACTTTTGTTAAATAATTTTTTTCGAAATATTTTTCTGTTTTGAAATAAAAAATCTTAAAATCGACACGAGTAAACATTTTTAGTCAACAGATTTTTACCAAAAGTATGATCAATTCGTGCCATTGATGGCAGAAGCTTAAATGTGAAGTTTCATAAAAATCCTTGCAGCCGAATTTGCTCTGCATGTGTACATAGACAGACGGACAGACGGACGGACGGACGGACAGCCAGACCGACAGACATCATGCTAAAAATAGTCAAAACGTTATGTAGGTACCGCAATTCGTGGAGATCTATCGAAATCTCGAAATGTCAAAATCGGTATGATCACAATACCTCCCTTATATGTATATGTTGGCGGTCGGTAAAAAAGTACATAACAACGATGCCTGCATATTGACAGTACTGACTTACGGCAGTGAAACAATAGTTTCACAGAAAAAGCCATTGTATGTTTTCGTCATGGGTAAAATTATTTTCTTGTTGCAATATTAATCCAACAAATGGCATTAATAAATTAGAATAAAGAAAATGAGGATACTCTGACAAATGTTGAAGGAGATGTAAAAAATGAAACATAGGGACAAAGACAAGACTTACTGATGTAGTGGAAAGGGCATTAAACATAAATGGAATTGGCCTGACCACTTCATTAGGCAGACGGATGATAGATGGTTTCACATATTGACCCACTGGAAACCGAGAAGTGAGAAAAGGAGCAGGTCGCCCACTGAAATGATGAATATACGACATCAGGTAAGTAGCTGCAAACTCATAACAGGGAAATGGAAAAGGAAAGGGGAAGACATACCAGTACTGAAATATGAATGTATGAACAATCTTCTTCTTCTTTGGGCACTAGCAGTCAGGTTGACTTTTGGCTTCACTCACATAAGCTCTCCATATCGATCTAGTCATTGTCAGGTTTTGCCAAGTACCCTGTATTACCAATGCATACAACATTTTCAAATACAGATTAAGATACTTTTGTAACGAGTACAGTGTACTAACAATGTAATTTTATGTATTTTAATTATTTGCCGAATAAAATTATTTATATAAATATGAACAAGAAGATAATACATTGTACTAAAGTTCGGAATAATGTGAATGTGTTAGGAAGTGTAAATAAAATAAATCTACATATCCATCTTTGAAGTTTTAATACCGGTTTAATAGCGTTCTTCGACGCCTTCCGGTTCCCAATAGCTACTTTTGTTGATCATTCCCATCTCCTGGCGTCCGATTTCATTTCACTATAGCCTGCTGCTTTTTCCTAACGTTACGAATAGGCTGTGCCAAAAAAATACAGTAGCCTTGAAGTGGACAGCGAACTTTGAACATTAAATTGCCCAAGGTTCTAGAAATCTAAGGAACGTTTTAGGATTAGCTTATAAGGCGCGCAACCTGCCGGAGAGCAGTTTTTTCAAAAATTGAAGCTCAGCGAATCTTTAAGAACAGTTAGTCGCGTCAGTTCAACGGTTGAGCCAGTTCAGCGGGATAGTTGTCGTCAGTAAATCAGATTCATACATTCAACATCTGCGTAGAGTTAGACAAGTGATTGAACTCAAGTAAAGATACTGAGTTAGTGGAATTCAGTACGGTAACTGAGTGATTTATTTAATCGAATATCTAAACTGCATGGTAATATACCAGGAACAGAGTAAGTAAAGTCCAATATTTAAGTAGTTAAATCATTATTTGAAATCGTAAAAATATTTTCCGTATCTCCACTGGCATACACTGTATTACGTACTTAGGAATTTTTTCTTTGGTAATTTGTTTAGTATGACTATACCGGATAAGTTGTCTTTCTTGGATCAAGTCAATGTCAGTTTTAAGTTTATCATTTGAGTTTGTCCAGAAATCTATTCCGGTGGTTATCAGTTTTTTCATTTGTAGATTGTTCATTTGTGATACTTAGGCAGGGCTCGATCTAGGCTGGATCTTAGGCAGGGGTGTGGCTCACTCCCTCGAAAGGAACGCCAAAATGATAAACGAGATATTTTCCAGAGAAAAATTTACTATTAGTAAAAGCGCTTCAATGAGATAATTACATCAATAATGAGGCTTATTCATTTGAAATAAGTTATAATAGAATTTAAAAAATAAAAAACGAATTGAATTTATGTTTAGCGCAGGTAAATGATTAGACGCTATACGTTCTGGATGCGCAAAATATATCTTTTTTATGTTTCTATTTTTTTGGTGCTTCCAAATTTTGTAAAACACATAAATGCTTATATTTTTATACATACGGAATTTTGCATCTGGCTCTAAATAAAATAACAATAGTTTCCAAGGCTTTACATGCCAATTCATTAATGGAGTACCGATGAACAAATATGTATACATTTCATTACAGTATGTATACTCATACTCAACATAAGTCCGAAGTTTTTATCTTCGTTTGTTATATTTGAATGTATTCAGATAAACGTGTGTATATTTTTGTATATGATGCGCTTCTATAGCAGTTCTTTCTTACCATCCGAATCAGTAGCAACTTTTAATTTTTATGAATTTCTAGATTGAACCATACTATTTATATGGCAGGCGTCCCCGAGTACCAAATAGTAAGTGCAACTTAGATTTTCTTAAGACTTCTGGACCGAAGATTTATGTTTGGGGTTCCTATAGATTTTAATCTAACCGTCTAACTCTTTCTCACAACTATCATTATCAAATATTTTTATACCTAGATAATTTTTCTCGATATAAGCTTACATTTCCTTCTCTTTCTCAGTTTTTAAATCTCGGATGTTGCTCCAACATACCTACATTTTTCAACCTTCTCTAAATAGGACACCGCTGATTTGAATGGTTTGCATATTATGATGACTCATGGGTAAAACACATTCAATTTCTTCAAAAATGAAATACCAAAGTAAATATTGTTTAGTGTACTCAGGCCTGCACATCTTATACTTTGCAATATTCCCAAATACCACTAAATCTTGGTGAGTACTTCTTCGTTTTTCGTTTTTACTGGTCCACGAAAGGATCCATATTCTTCTATAAATCCACATTTCAAAGTCATCTATTCTTCTACTCTTAAGGTCAATGATTTTCAAATTTTTTGCTCGCGACCCAAAATTTTAAAGCTTATGGTCTTAGTGACCCATTGTACACATACCTATAACACCCATTGTTTTAGTGACCAAACAAAGGGATTTCGGGACGAAACTGTTGACAAACAAAAGAAAGATTTCAAAAATCCTGATGAGTAATAAAAGAATATCAAGACATACCTAATATTCTGAACTTCATTCCCGCTGTGCATTTGGGAACGTTTTCAAAGTTAAATTAAAAATAGATTTTATAATTAGGATAATAAAAAAAAGTAAAAATTTACCGCAAAAACTTAAAATTATTTTATGCATTGTTCAAAATGACTTTTGTTCAAAGTTATTGTTTAATAAATTTGAACACTGACATACCTTAGGGCAATCTTTAGGCTTAAACTCCAGGAAATGCTATCTAAACCCTTATATAAATGACCGTCTACCAAAGACGAGAAACAAAAGTATTCGGTTCTGTTCGCGAAAAGATCTAGTATTGCTGAATTCTTAGAGGCTCTGAGTCAATTATCTGGCGGTTTACTTAATCCTGTTTTTTTTTTTTTTTTGTTTTAAATCTAAATTATTATGTGTTTTCTTTTAAACAAATTTATTATAATTATTTTAATTTTATTTTAAATAAATCTTAAACTTAATTTTAAACTGCTTTATTACTTAACGTGTGTAACCCTTCACCTTTAAAAAAGGAAGTGTTCAGTAACCTAGATCTATTACAAGATGCCTGATCCATCATTTAATTCACCTTACATAAAGATGAATCCTGGATAAAACTTACGCCTTGTACCCGAACTCCTTTAGTCAGAAATCTCAGTTCAGTTTGAGATCATACTTTGAATTATATCACAAGTTCGCTACATAGTTGATAACAAATAGTGCGATTTAAAATCTGGTACCAGTGGCCCCCTACAGTAAAGCCCAGGCCTCTACACCATATAACACTACTGGGAAGATGTAGACTTTACTAATCCAAGCTTAAATTCGATTGGTAAGTCATGAGATGTTGGTAGTTTATTTATTTTAACAAAAGCAGACCTTTGTTCTATCCATCTTCTAATTTCCGAATATACCCTCACTAAATCTAAATATAATTTACTTAAAAACCCTTTATGCGGCAAAAAAAAAGTATAAAACAAACAAATTCCGACCCATAAAGTATGTAGGTTGTTTAAATTTCTTTTATAAAACCCATTTACATCCATCAAAAAAATCCCCTGTAAACCACTTACATCTAAAATTCCGTAATAAATCGAATTGAAACTCCCTTCCGTAATTGATGCAGGCAGTCTGCAAAGTTTGGGTGTGCGCGCTGTGTAACGTGTTGAGGCGACGCTTGGCGCCCGTCAGCGTCACAGCCACCGCACCGGGAACAGACGCGTCCTCACTGATCGATAACGCGAGGGCGTCCCTGCATATCGAACGGTCTGGTAGACGCCGTGAGGCAGGTTATGCCGACGGTCAAGGGCACAACGTGTCTGCACCCTGTTTCATCTTTAACTTTCATCCCGACACGTCATAAGAGCCCCACACTACCGACAAACGTACCAGATGTTTGGATACAAACAGATGATGATTGGATTTAGATGTTGTGGATATTTCGGGAATTAAATTTAGGTTTTTCGTTCAGCTCTATCGATTGCTTTCTTCGGGTTGTGTTACGAAATCTACATTTGATGAGTTAACGAATTCAAGCATTTTGTATTAAAATCGAATTAGAATAATTTTTAATAATATATTGTAACATTAATTTAACCGTAAATGTTAAATCCACATCAAACAATATTAATCAAGGCACAAATGAAATGGTATGGATATATTAGCAGCAATAGTGTATTCGTGCTGGAACTCACAGGAACGACATGCCGTTTGTTTTTTTTTTTTTTGTAGAGACGGAACGCATTATGGATTACGCATTTAAGTTTTTCTAAAAGTTATAATAGAAAATCATTAATTTTTTACACTCATAGTCGAATTTTTATAAGAACAACATGACGTCACCGAACAATCGTAGCATTCACTTAAATGTACATATGTTGAGAGGATACCTAAGTAAGCCGTATAATCCATTCGTTAAAATTTGTCTGAATACTATATTTATATGGGCACTTTATTACACATAAATTAAAAAATTTTAGAATGATGTGTAATATATTAAAATAGAGTTCTTGGATTAAAATGGTTCTTGATTATCTAAAAGAGCCAAAAGTATTTATTTAACAAGCATATAATGTATATTTATTATTATAAATAAATAAATAAATATATATATATATATATATATATATATATATATATATATATATATTGCCAGAGAGAGAGAGAGAGAGAGAGATTCCAAAAAAAAATTCAATTTTCCATCACAGATTCATTTCAGAAGGGGCATATGGTATGATGATAGATATCATCCTTATACCATAGGTATGTCTGAGAAGATAGTAAATTACGAAAAGTGCTGCAGTATGACACTGAATGTAACTTGTAGGTGCGAGCGATAAACATGCGGATAAGATGTGCATTTTATTTCAGAATGGCAATGGCACACTCTACAACGTGTGGCTTCAGTTGTATTTTATATATTATTGTTTATTATACGCCAAATTATTATTATAACTAGTACGGACATGAAGCATCGAAACATCGAAGATCCTACAAGAGTGAAACATTTATAAAATAAATAATTTGTCCAAAACGTCGAGAGAATTTTATTTAAATCATTTAGACAATTGGACGTTATCTTTTTAGGGTCTTGTAGGTATGACCACTAAAAACCCATTATAATGTCACTCATCTCGTGCCTGTCTCAAGAATGTTGAAATTTGGCACACTTGTACAACTCTTTGACCCACATATAGGAAAAATATAGAGCTCAAAAAACTACTTCGCGGGATAAATATAAACAAATTTGTATTTAATGAAAAAATAAATATATTTATTTAAATTTTGAATGCCTTATCATATGAAACCTATTAACGCGTGGATAAATACACAAATTTTTATTTTTGAAAAATCTTTTTTTGTTATTTTCGCCAAACGTGTGTCAAAAAACTTTTGTCCTCTACCCTATTTCTCAGAGAGGTTGATCTAAAACTCTCACTAACAAATTCTCAATAATGTACAATGACGGGAACCGGAATAGCTCAACATGAATTTTTGATCAGATCAGTTTTTAGAAAGATATCGAAATTTATGTGTTAATAAAAAAATTAAATAACTTTAAAAATGTATTCTGTGGTACCAAAAAAGAACTCTTAAAACGTAGATCAAGGAACAAAAAGTAGTTTTTTAAAATTAGTTTCTTTTAAAACGAATTTGGCCAAAAATGTGCTAAAAAAGTTACCCTTTAACCCAGAGGGGATTAACTAAAAATCTTAAATAATTATAGGTAATGTACAGTTAAGGACATAAAAAAATAGGACACCTTTTTGATTAATCTAGTGTGTATATTTTTTCTAAAATTTATTTGTTTAAATCAGGTTTTCTAATTATGACATCTGTCAAACATTAACTTGTCAATATATTGTCAACACTGCAAAACAGGTATGCCCTCCATTAATAATTTTCTTAAGACTAACATAATTGCTAAAGCGGAAGATGGATGATCGGTACGTCGAATTGCATGTTTTTATAAATAAAATTGATACACGTTTTGAGTATAGACGCCTACTATTCGAATTCGAATAGATAGATTCACACTAGACAAAAAACGGTGTCCTATTTTTTTATGTCCTTAACTGTACATTAATCCTTATACGCACAAGAAGAATTTTTGATCAGATTGCGTTTTTGGAAAAATTTGTAGTTTTTGTGTTTTTGACAAAATTATTTTTTTAATTAATGGCTCAATTATGGTTAATACTGTTATGGATTTTTTGTATTTATGACTAAGGGTGTAAATGTCTTCTTTTGAAATTAAAAATATAATAAACATTTTTAACAGCTGAGAATCGAGTTCATGTGTGTAAGGGATATAGGCGAAGCACCTACTGTTATACGCCATAGTTAAACCTATATTGTTTGAATTAGTTTAGTTTTTTTATTTTAAGATCAAACATGAATAAATCTTTTTTAGTTGTGATATACTTATAAAACAAATACAAGAAAAATACGTTTTTGAAATTGAAAAAAAATGAATCCATTTATCAATATATTAATTTATTAAAGACTTAGATAACATACAAATGCAGAAAAAAATACTGGGATTTATTAATTTAAATTTTATTGTAATGAAATATTAGCAAATTATATAAATTTAGTTTAAAAAATAAATAAATTGAAGCTCTTAGTACTCAAATAACGAATAAAAATGATTTTTTAACGACGAAAAAACTTTTTACCAAAAAAATATTCTTAGACATCCAGCTGTTGGCTTCTTACATTTATTAAATACCTACAAAACCCTGAAATGTGTGAAAATTCGTCCTTCACATACATTTTTACATATAATTACTAGTAAACTAATTTAAAACTGGTTCAGCCATTTTCAAAACCCCAAAAATGTATCATCAATATTAGTCACTCGAATAACGTAAAGAGAGATTATATAACGACACAAGATACTAAGGAATGTTCCTGAAAGCTGGAAACCTGGGGATACTTACTCGTGTAATTAAATTCAGCTGTTTCCCATTAAGGTGTATGGTTCGCATAAACCTGAGTGTACCTATTCGATTTAACAAATATGTCAGCATGCAGTTGACGTGCTCGCTTATGTGGTGAACGTTAGCCGCTAGAGAAACGTACGAATGTTAGAGACGTCGCCGTCATGAGCAACTGACGTACGAAATTAAACTTCAAATGTATTGGCCAATGTTTTTTCTTATCGAAAATGTAGGGATACAGAAAATAGTTCTATTGAATTGGAATCGAATGAAGAATTCAATGAAAACCAGTGTTGAATCCACGGAGGTACCACAATCATCACCCAGAAAAAGAGAGGGAAAAAAATAAATAAAATAAATAAGCTATAAAATCTATTTAAAATTACGGTTACAGCGGATGCGTGTCTTACGAATTTCAGTTCTATAGAAAAAACAAAACAGTGAATTATATATGACTGTGGTTTTAATGCCCGCTGTTGTGATCCTCCAATATCGTAGGAACTAGTCAGAATAAACTGAACTTTCAAACGGGTTTTCATACAAAATCGAGCGTTTACTTACTCAAAATTGGATAGTGTAAATTAATAACATTAGTTTTTGAAGATAAGTCAGAGTCACCGGGACATGGCGTTTGGTACATAAGAGCTGCAGAGTTGAACACCCGCAAAATATTAAACATTACAAATGTTTATGATTTTTTTCAATCCCACTCTGTCTAAGTTTATTTAATTTTTAATTAAAACTCGTCACTAATGTGGTGTGTCGTGCATAAACAAATATATCGTCTATAAATTATTTTTAAAAACTCAATGTGCTGTATGCATTGGCAGTTCCAATTTTTTTAATAATAATAATAATAATATTTATTGACCAAATTACAATTACAAAAAATGTTTTTAGTCAGTCAAATATAATATCAATAATACAATGTTTACAAAATTTAATCAAAACTGACATTTTCAAACTCATCAATGACATAGATTGGATTATTTGTTAGTACGTTCTTAAGTTTAAATTTGAATTTGTCTAGTGGTAGTGTACAGAGTCCCTCCGGCAAGAGATTATATAATTTAACAGCAAAATAATTTGAGCAATTTCTTGATTTATTTAGAAGCAAAAATTTACCGCGAATATTATTTTTACTGCGAGTGTTGTGATTATGTGTCTCACCAAATGTACTGTAATTCGTTAAATTTTTGCGTATAAATAATAAACGATGATAAACAAATAATGAAGGCAAAGTCATCATTTTCAGTTTCACAAAAAGATCACGACAATCCGCTCTGAAAGGAGCACCGGCAATTATTCTTACAACTTTTCGTTGTAATGCAAAAATTCTGTTTGCTGCAGGTGAATGTCCCCAGATTATTAACCCATAAGTTAGGTGGGACTGAAAGAGGAAAAAAATAGGCTTTTAAAACAACATCTGAGCTGACTTCATGCTTTAGATTCCTTATTAGATACACAGTTGAGCGTAGTTTACAGCTTATTATATCCACGTGTTGATCTAAATATTCCCAATTTATAAAATTCCTTTTTTTAAGGAAAAATTGTTCAAGGCTCATTTTAACATGGTTCATATCTCTAAGTGCCTTGTTTGTTAAAAAGTGTTCCAGTGACCGAAATAAGTGATAGTCGGAGGGTGAAATGTCTGGTGAGTAGGGTGGGTGTGTTAGAACCTCCCAATCAAGGTCGGAAATTTTTTCATGTGTCTTTTTTTGATGAATGACGTCTGACATTGTCGCCTTGAGGAACAAATCCTCTTCTATTCACAATTTCTGGCCGATTTCTGGTCAAGTTCTGATTCAGTCAATCCAATTGTTAGCAGTAGAGATCAGAATTAAAACTTTGTCCCGGTTTTAACATCTCATAATAAATTATTCCTTTATAGGGACTTCCAGACCGAAGTTCATCATCCAAGCATAAATTTCCTGATTTAAAGTTTTTAAACCACTGTTGACATGTACGTACATTAAGTTTATCGCTATATACAGTGCAAATATTTTATGTAGCAACTGTAGTAGATTTTTTTAAAGTACTCATTCAACATTAAACAACATAAAAAATGTTTTGATGAATATTCTTCCGTCATTTTAAAATGCAAGGGTTTAAAATGAAACGAAAACAATAATTACGTACTCAAGATTATAGAGTTTAATCAAAACGCAAAATATGTCTGTTTAATTCAGCGAATAAGTCGTGACTAGTTCGCATACTGCACTAATAATTTTTTTATGGAGTTGTTGCTGTGCTCTTTTAAAATTAAATTAATCTTCAAAGAATTTCAAGAACAGAAGATGGATATAACAAATTCAAAAATAAGAATGCAGGATATCGCATGTTCTGTACAGCACATAAAAAGTTAATTTTCTTCTACATACTTAACTAATACATATTAAATCCGAAAATAAAATATTTATATGTTTTGTATAATTTTATTTGTAAACGTATACGTGGGTAAAATGTCCATCTTAATAATGATTTTCTTTCCCGAAAATCTCAACTATACTTTTGATTGCAGCACCACCATTAGAGGTCTCCATGAGCCGCCAATAAACATGAGACAAAAACAAATTACTGAAGAATATTTGAATTATATTTAATTCCCAAAATAGCATATGAAACTCTCCATTCATTTCTCTTAGAATAAACAGCTGATTCACATATTCAGTTCTAACAGTCAAAAGCAAAATTTTTAAGAAAGACATTTCCAACAAGTTAATCATCTATTTTGTAAATTACGATAAATGGTGCAATTATGGCCAAATCTGTAAGCTACAGACGACCATATCTAAGGAATTGACTGTGTTGTTATGGACAGTTTCTCATAGATTTTATTTGTGAGCTTATATGTTTGCCTAGAATTGCACCAATTACGACTTGCATCGTCAGAATACGCATTCACTGTAATAAGCTATTGAGAAGTGACATTACCGTTGGCGGCGCTGTAATACAAGGCAATATGGCTGAATTGTCTAGTACTCAGCTGTGAATATGCTAACAGGGAACAGGTTAATTTAAGCACAGAACATTTTTATTTTATAAAAATGTATCTATCGACATTCTAACAAAAAATATGTAATAATTTCAAACAGTACTACAGTCGCGTAGTACATTATTTGACCACCAGACTGCGTATCCGAGCGTGTCAGTTCTCAATACTTCTCACGAACTGTTTTGACGAGTTTGTCATAATGATTTTTCGTCAGAATAAGCATCCACTGTAACCGTAGCTCAATATATTTCACTCCGGCTCATGTTGTATCTGCCCCAGAGAAAAACCCCTCGATTCAACACTGATGAAAATAAACTAACCACATTATTTATAACATTGTATAATTAAAATGAATAGGTTCCTCACCAGTTTTCATCAAAGAGTAACTCAAGCTTGGATGCAACATTGGTAAATTAAAAGAATAGCACTGGTAGCGTTATTGTCGTCGTATCTTTTAGATCGTAATCTATCTGTTTGTTATTGTGGTCATACAACCTCACCTTTTAAAGTAATTTCCGGAGTCCCACAAGGATCAAATTTAGGTCCTCTTCTTTTTTAATATTTAATGATGACATTAATAATGTAATAGTCAGTGAACGATTAGTTTTTGCCGACGATCTCAAAATTTTTCGAACTATCTCTTCAAATAACGACTGCCTCATTCTTCAAAACGACTTGGAAAATATCACTAATTAGTACACCTTAAACAAACTTAACCGCAATCTTTCTAAATGCAAAATTCTGATATTTACACGAAAATTTAACCCCCACTATTTTTCCCTGTTCGATATTTAACCAGTTGCGCATCGAGTTTGATAGTATAGTAGACTTACTTTTATCTCGCATATAGATACGATTCGTTCTTCTTCCTATAAAATGCTTTGATTTATTATCAGGAATTCACGCACTTTTTCAAATATAAACGCTATCTTTACACTTTACTAAGCATTCATTCGCTCTAAAGTTGAATATTGTTCAATAGTATGGGATCCAATTTAGGAAATTCAAAAGAAGGCCACTGAAAAAGTGCAACATAAATTTTTGAAGTTCATCTACTTTAAAGTTATGGGATCTCCCTTTCGATCTCTCATATAGTAACCCTTCTTAATATTTCTTCCACCAAATCTTAAACTGAGCGTCGTGAGTTTAGGTTCATAAATTATCTAAAAAAATTAGCATCAAATCTAATTGACGATCCACTTTTTTTTCAACAATTAAATTTTTCATCTTCCCCACTTTTCATCTTCCCCAGGCACACACCAATCTATTCCTTAAATCCCCATTGAACAGGATGTGTTCATATTAAGAGCAGAATACAATAATTAAATTGTTCTAGTAATTTCTCATTCTTGTGTATTGTATTTATTATGTTTTATAGTTTTTTATTTTTAAGTCTTAATATTGTTAATTATGTTCCTGTCCAATTTTGGCTATGCTGTTGGGACATATGTATCATATAAATACTGAAAGTTAAGCTATCGCCATTAGCTCTAAAGAATCTCAAAAACAGTACAATATAACAAGTGCTTTATATATTTCTATGTGTCTCAAACTTGATCATTGACAAACAGAAGTGAGCAGAAATTGGTAAGTCAATGAAGCATGGAAAGGTCTACATATAGATTTTAATATATCCAGTCGTCAAAGAATAATAAATGAAGAAATAAGGAGGCGAACCAGAATAATAAATGTAGGGTTTCTTTGTAAACTTATATTACTCGAACTCAAAAAAAAAAAGGGGAATCGTAAAAAAAAGGGACACTACTCTTAAAAACCGGGAGTACCCACAATGAAAAATAAACACCACTATTCGTGTATAAATTAACTTTAATTAATAATATTTGAAATTTAATACGCACAACGAAGAGGGCATATCTTATTAACGAACAACAATAAGGTAATTCGTTCAATTGTTAAGTTTATAGTACTTTTTTATTTAATTTATTTTACATCGGCCTATTTCTGCAACGAGGCTAATCGTCGATGCCAGGGGACGAGCTCCTACACCTGGATGAGGGGTCAATGTTTGTGAAAATGGGAGTAATGTTAAATTAAATATTAAATATTTTCGTGGAACATTACCAACTGTATTTTTCTAACTTTAGAGGGTTTTAGACATTAATCCTTTCAGGGCAATTGGCTACTCTAGCTAACCCTATCTTAATCGATATATAATATTTTAAGATATCACCACATATCTTAAAATTATTTCTGAAGTTCTTACTGGTTTTTGGTAATAACCATGTGTTGCCTTATACGAAATTTAGAGTTTGTACAGTTTGCAAGTTGTTTGGATCTTCCTGAAGATCATTTTGCGTAGCTAATAATAGTAAATATTTTTTAAAAATAAAAATTAATATTTATATTTTGCGTTTACAATAATATCATTGTTACACTGAAAACAGTTTAACATTAGAAGCCATTGTTAAACTGTTTTTGGTGACTTTATTTCGAGAGATTGGCAGTACTACTCGCCTACGGCGTGTAATTGATGAGCTCAAATATTTTAAAATGTTTATTTAATACAATTTGTAAGTATTTCCATGCCAGATAATTATTTTATATTAGATGAGTTACGTCCGTCAGTTAGTATAGTTGATAGGTAATGGGATTCGGACCAGTCAGAAAATAAAACAAAATTTATTAACTTCGCTAACGTTTCGATTTCATTTAAATTTTCACCAGAGCTACAAAGATATATGGAATTAATAACACAGTAAGATTACATGTATAAGATATAATAATGGTCAAATTCAACAGTAGTTAAAACAAGAATTACAAAATTGTCAAAATTTAAAATTCAATGACCAGACGATATGATGTGTTTTTTATTTTTATTTTAAATTGTTATTTTATATCGTGACTAATTAACTAAGGTATTGTAAATTTAACTTTGTTTTTAATCTTTAACTTATATTTGATACGTTTTTACTTTTTATAATTATTTTGCGTTGTATTTTAAATTCCGACAATTTTGTAATTCTTGTTTTAACTACTTGACCAGTTGAATTTGAACATTATTATACCTTATACATGTAATCTTACTGTGTTATTAATTCCATATAACTTTGTAGCTCTGATAAAGATTTAAATTAAATCGAAACGTTAATAAATTTTGTTTTATTTTCTGACTTGTCCGAATCCCATTACCTATCAACTTTTATTATTTTATAATATTATTATTAAGAAAATTCAAAAAGAATGTTAGTTGTTTTGCATCTGTCAAATTACTGTTGTATTGTGTTATCATAGAAATTGTTTTATTATACATTGTTGCTATGGTGACCGTATTTCACAAAAATCTCTAATTTTATAAATGAAATTTTAAATATCTATAATATAAGTGATGCAATATAATGCAAGTATAAACAATAGTATATTATGCTCGCTTTATATGACGTGTTGTCAAATTTGTATCTTTGGAGCACTCGTGTGACAACACAACTCTTGTGACAATACATCGTTTTATAAAACTCTTATAATAATATACTATTAGAAACTGATTCTTAATTCTGTCCTCAAAGGGAACACAAAATAGTTGCTTCTCTAAGGAAGGAAATGTGCGTATATGAACCAACGAATTCTATCATCCCCGATTTGTAGATACTTTTCGACGCACTCTTAACAATTCGGCCAACATCAACACAAAATGAAAGAAATTTTTCGACCTCTAATAAATTTAAATGGACTATTATGGTGATGATTTGACCTAAATTAACCGAATTCGTATATTTTATAATTTTCGAGATCCTTCCCGGTTAAATGAGACACGTGGTACATGAAGCTACCTCTGCGCTAACGACGAAAGCATCTTTGTATAATATTACCTTAATGTCTCTCTAATGTAGTTCCTGTGTATTTTTCTTCCTATCAATTTTTAAGTAGCTCTAGAAGTTTTAAAGCTAATAAATCAAAAATTCTTAATATGGTTTTTAAAGGAACTTTACTCAATCTACGTACTTTCTTATCTTTTGTATCTTGTTTAATATTTGATATGATAAAAAGTAATAAATTTTCAAGTAGAATTTTTTAATTTAATTCAATTTTATTTTTTAAATTGCGCAGTTTTATTACGCCTGGAAATATAAAAGAGACTGTTATTAATGTAATGAAATATTTTTTTGCTTAATATGATCATTACGAAATGAAAATTCATTATTTTAAAAATGTTAAATGAAAGTATGCATTAGGCTAAGGGGAATATTATTTTCATGTTTACAAATACATTATGGAGTTCCTGGCTTCATTTTAATAAATAGTTGTTACATTATAAAGAGGATATTGTGTAATCAGCTCAGGGATTAACTCAACTACAAGTATTTCATACTTAAATCAATAATTGTTTATAGCGTTTACACGTTCAAGTGATCGTGGTGGTTGTTTGTCCTACTATTGACACTTTAAAAGATGTAATTTATAATAAAATAACATTATAGAGAAAACTGTTTTTGATACTGTTGAATGTTTGCAAAATAGTAAAGACAAACAACCACCGCGATCACTTGAAAGTCGGCTACGTGGCTGCGGCGAATTTTCTTAGACCGGTTTCTACAAGTAAAATAAAACATCACGCTAACTTCGTAACTTTCACATACATAGTAAGGGAGGTCCAGAAATAGAGTACTCTGCCTGTATACGCCATTGTTATTATTATTATTATTATTTGGGGTTTGTCAGGTCTTGACAAGCGTCCACTAGTCGCAAACTTCAGTAACCTTTTAAACCACGTCATACTAGAGACTAGTGTAGCTAAATACACATGGTCGCATCCCAAACCCTAGCGATATGCAGACGCGGAAATTACTAAAGATCCAGTGCCCACACTATGCGAAATGAATCAAGCAACACTGCCCTCTGCATCATGCAGATCAGAGAGATGGCAGATGATCTACAGGCGGGAATGGACTCGATTTCCCTTCGGTAGGAGGCTTTCATACCACCTAAAACATCGACTATCAGGACTACAAGCTTAACTTTATATACTGGATACAGCTATCTAAGCTCGGATAAGAGATCCATATACTTGGACCTCTTTTCAACCTCCTTGACAGAGATATTCTTCTCAAATTCGATCTTAGAAGCGTGTAGTGTAGAACACACGTACATCTATGTCTGTAGTCTGGTATGTAGACTCAATCTGGATGGGCAAACTTAGAACATGGCACGTGCGAAAGCTGAACAGCAGACTCGAGATACTGCGCAGTACAATGTGTGTACGTATACGTGACACGTACACGTATTACGTGTACTGACACGTTCGCCGTTCGAACTACTAACGATTACAGAAGTATATATACTGCTCTCAGCTCCCAGTACACAACTATGCAATAACAAAGCTAAGTACAGCGTGACGTAGACTAGTAATCATTAGATTTTTTGTACGCCTACGATTAGTTCCAAAAGAACGAATCCTTTTAGATAGCCATTCTATACTGAACGAATCTTTAAAAAGATTCGCATTTCCCA
The DNA here is from genome assembly GCA_963971575.1 of Liopterus haemorrhoidalis. Lineage (NCBI taxonomy): Eukaryota > Metazoa > Arthropoda > Insecta > Coleoptera > Dytiscidae > Liopterus > Liopterus haemorrhoidalis. Next base: position 156,381,101 of record OZ020611.1, on the reverse strand, counting down.
CCTCTACTTTGTAGTACTGACTTCATATCATTGCCTCAAGTTTTTGAAGCAAGATGTTCTTCTCCCAGATTTTTGGAGTCCTCTTTACTTTGCCTAACAGAAAGTTCTACAATAAGCATTTAAAAGTATTTTAAATTTCGCATGATACTAATTTCAGTCTCTTTTCCATCTTCTATAGTACAATTCACTTTTAAAGAAATCTGTTCAATGACAAACAAACGTAACAAAATCCAAGTTATTTCTCTATTTCTGTCTCGCACATGCCTTGGAGTGAGAAAGAAATACGTATATGAATAAGTGGATTGTTGTTTCGTTCATTTGTCATTGGCAAGACTTCTTTAAGAAACTGAACTTTACGTTGGTGTATTATACTTTATCCGTACAGAAAATCGAAGCATATTCCTGTAAGTCCACTTCAGCTTCCAATGTATTTTCATTGATTCGGAGTAAAGACAGTTCTAATTTAAGAAAAAATATAAAACTAAATTCTTGCAAGAAAGAACAATAATCATTAAGTCGTTTAGCATGTTGAAGTTAACTTTTTGTAGAAAGTTTTTTGCTAAAATTTGTTCAGTGGCACTTAAACTACACTAATATTTTTGTTGACATCCGAACATTCAGACGGCAGGAAATGATACATACACGCAGGAAAAAATTATCACAGAAAGTGACAAATGTGGAAAATAAAAACAGGCTATTTCCGCTCTGCTAACATTTCTACAAAATGCCTGTAGATAAATGATTTTTAGAATTCGTTTATCATCAGAAATTCATTTTCGGTTTACGGAGATCGGTTTGTTTTATTTTAAACATTGTAAAAAAAAGTAATTTGTAATTTTATTCATCAATATAAAATACTGATAGTATAAAAACCAACGATTTTAAGGCAGAACCAGATAAAGATATTAAAATAAAGAAAGGTAACCCAATATTTGAAATTTTCAAACGATACCTAACAAAGACTACAAAGAAACAAAAGCAACGAACGAATACCACAACAAACGTCAACAATCTGACTCGATCACGAACCATCAAGAAAGAACAGAATCAAATAAAAATTGGACGACCGTCCATGTTTCATCAGTCTAGTCAACAGTTCTATCGTCAACATATATTGCATGCACATGATCCCAAACGAATAATTTTCCACAAACAATTAATAGGGTTCGTTTACGTTGCTAATGTTGCTAAATTCGTGCTCGTACAACTACAACGAAATTTAGTGAACCGCTTGTAAACCATTCTTTGCGACGGAGTAAAGTTCTCATAATAGTGCTTCAATTTCCTTAATGTTTTTTTCACGCAAAAAGTAGTGCTTTATCAACATACTGAAATCACTTTTTTCCATTGTAGCAAATAAACACAAACTTATAGGCTATTCCAACCGTTTAAGCGGAACTAGATTTTTTATTTTTGTAAGTTGTCATGAGCTCACTATTTAATGACTGAAGTGGACTTTTGCTAAAAAAAATGATGAAAACTTATTTAAAAGTTAAAGGTTACTAGTTTTCAAAATTTAGTTCGGTTTAAATCAAAGAAAGAGACTATATCTGCTTCCGAACTCTGTTAAAAATGTACTACTTCACAGATCTACTTGAAACTGAGTTCCTGTGTTATGTCTACAAACAATGGCAAATATCATAAATAATATCAAACTTGTGATTTGAGCGTCATCGCTTATCACTCTAGTCACTAACTTATCAAACACCCCTCGTACATATCATAATATTCTAAATTAACAATATTCAACAGCAATATAAAAGCTGATCTTCTGTATGGGTGTATAATTTTACTGTCTATGATGTACTTAACAAATTTAGCAAGTAATCCAAATCATCCGACGTATAATCATTTTTTCATAAAACAAAATACCCTAATTACTCATAATAAAATCAACCTACAGCAATACATCAATACCATTCTACAAACCAACAACATCTTAATTCCTGAAATCCAGTCAACCACCTTCCACCATACTCCGCCTTGGCTGTTTGGAAAAATAATTAAAAACACGGACCTAACCGTATATAAAAAGACTGAACCAGAACATTTAAAAACAACTTAAACACGAACTACACCAGTACCAATTCTACTTCACTGACACATCAAAAATGGACAATAACTGCTCTATAGTTGTTTTTCAAGGCGAAGAGGTAAAAACACATAGTTTACCAACAACCACAAGCGTATTCCAAGCAGAAGCGGTAGCAATTCAGAAGGCGCTAGAAATGGCTTCAGTAACCACCTACAGCTATATAGCCGTATGCACCGACTCTCTAAGCGTACTGCAAGCTCTCGACAACAGTTACTCATAGGACACGAGGATCCAACGAATCCAGGACCAGATACAACAGATGACTGAACAAAGAAAATCAGTACAATTCATCTGGGTGCCTGCTCACGCTGGCATCGAGGGAAACGAACGTGCGAATTCTGCAGCCCGAGAACCCAACAGCAGCTAGGATGAAATATGCCTTATTGTCCCAAACAAGACGTACTTAAAACAGACCATCAAGACAAGACTCTAGTCGACCAGACTGAACAAGTGGCGCGAGATTATGAACAATAAACTTTGACAATAGACTACGAGGTACACTAGTACTACTCTAACAATAGACTATGAACAGTCAAAGACGACATATACAACTGGACCTCAGGTACCAATACACGTGAACAAATAATCATGACAAGACAGAATCGGACACACCAGACTTACTCACGAACACCTCATGAACAGACTAGAAAACAAAATTTGCAAGACATGTGACGAACAACTGACTGTTAACCACATATTAACCAACTGTCAACTATATACTAACATACGTACTAACAATAACCTACCACAGGACATTAAAGACATACTAAAACCCGACTCAGCAATGACCAACAATGTTTTGCAATTCTTACAATTCATTAATATTTTTAAGCTATATAGTTAGAATGCAAATACTAAAAAATTGTAAGATAGTAACAAAGACACCAATAACCAAGTAGCTGACGTGTCTATAAATAAATAAAAAAAATATATTATTAAAAACCCTATATGCCACAAATTAAAAGTACTTGATAAAGAATGGCTACGTCGTATTATATTAACACCTTGAACAGTTCATGTAACAAACAATGAACTACTGAAAAGAATTAACCAGTAGTTTATGTATATACATATATAAAAAGAAATTGAACGGATTATATTCTCAAAACCGACAGAAAACGCTGCAAAGAAATTCGCCTTGAAAAGAAAGTTCAAAACTGACAAAGGAAAAGCAATCAGGTTGTATGTACGCTTATATGGTTTTAGAGGTGCACGCCTATGCAATTGCAATACAGTCGGTATCGTTTGATTCCCTCTTATTCCTGAAGCTCGTGTCTCATGCCCGTGTACCGTAAACCGTTATATTCCGCGGCCGTTCGCTGTTAACGCTAGCCTCTCTGGGTCATTGTGGTCTGTCGGCGAACAACAAGCGCGACTACGATGCCCACTTCACGTGCTATAAACAGCGCCGGATTTACAAGCAAAATAAGCAACAACTTATACCTTACCTGGACAACAACCTCACGGAAATGCGGAACAGAATTTGCAGATTGTCGCAAATAATTTTTAAAAAAATGTTTTCGACGTTTGGTTCATTGCTTGCGAAAAGTAAAATGAAAATGATGTGTTATTGAACTTTTTACCTATAAAATATCATTCGTATTTTCGCAGATTACAGTTTTTGTTTTAACTACATTTGTATTGTCCGTGAACAATGCTTTCGGTACATGTTCATTATTTTATAAATAATTCATTTTATAAAACCAAACAATAAAAAAAAATGCATATTTGCAGCCAAATACGAAAAACGTGTTTCAAAAGACTCGAATATAACATCACTGACTTTAGATGGAAAAATTATATTGACAGCCTTATGCACTTTTAACAGGTCGAGTGCTGCACGCAATTTTGATTGTCGTGCTAATTAAAAATGTATATTAAAAATTTGATTACATTATATTCAAAATTTTATAATTTTATTATTGCAAGAAATTTAAAATGCTACTATGAACGTTTTTTAAAATTAAATGTGTAGTTTCATTCAGAGCGCTAAAATCTCAAATATAAGGTCCATATTTGTACGGAAGGCCATTTATACCTCATAGCACTAGTAGCTAGGCAACCGCGGGCTACTTATGTACCTCATGCCTCTCAACTGTGAAGACGTATGATCATGATAGACAAAGCTTGATAATTATTATAACCTTCCACCGTCACTTATCACGTCAGTCTTTCTTCCAGTACTCTTTCCTTCATGGCATCCAACACTGTCGATCTTCAGGTTTATTCCGGAATACCATTTTTCTTTCCTGTTGTGAGTACTCTTATAATTTTTGAGCACGTGACTATTGTTCAGACGTTGGTCATGTCATCTTAAATGTTTGCAATCACGTCTATCTGAAAACGGTTTGATAATGGCAAGAAGGTGTATCAAGAACCACTAATGGTTTTCGTCTTTTTGTCTGGTAAATATGCACACTACCGTCTGAATTTCACTCTCTTTACACATGTGTTTAACTTACATAAATTATACTTATAATAAATATTTATACTTATACTTAGAAGTTTGAGAAAATGGATTACTTTGAAGCATTCACTGCAGGCTACTTAAAACGTTCCTAATTCATAATGTATATAAATAAAAGGCAACATCACTCTGTCTGTTTGTCTGTCTGCCTGTATGGGCGTTTTTGACTCGAGACCTGCTGATCCGATTTCAATGCTATTTTTTCTATCTGTAGCTACATAATCTGGTCAGATTTTCGTCTGTTCTATTAAAATTGGTTTCGTAGTTCCAAAGTTATAATGAAATGTGTGCGCGGTTGAAACGAAATGTTTTTCGACAATAGCGACAATATAAGTTTCGTCGACCACAAAGTTGGTAGAAGATTAATACAGTAATCAAAATTAAATTAATATTTACAGCGTTCAGTACTTCCAAAATGTATTGAAACGTGTGCGTACAGGTGAAACGAAATTCATCCTTTCGGTTTATATTTAACGTATTTTCTTAAAATTATCAGCGACAACATATATTTCTTCAGCGGTAAACTTTGTACATGATTTATACACAACTAGAATTGATAGAATTTTTAAAATCGGTTCAGTAGTTCCAAAGTTCAGACAATTATTACTCTAAAAATAATCTTGGGTTAGTTTGAATCTCTCCTGTACTTACATATCTCTTGAAACGGTTGTAGATGAGCAAGATGCCATTCTTTATTCAGTCGAATACCTGATTTATTAATCCTTCAGGATTACCTCATTATCAGGGTGATGTAATGGTCGAGGGGATATCGAAGATGCTGAATATTAAAGAAGCCCCTGTATGACAAAAATCAACGAGAATGTGCAAGAAATTGTTCGAAGTGATCAACTTAGCATAAGAAGAATTTAAAAAATTATCCAAATCGACAAAAATCAACTGACGCCTCAGCGTTTTGGTTGATAAACGCATCGCAATATTTAAATGCCTTTCTTCTCAGCAATCTAGGTCCATGTAACTTTTTTTTTCTCCCTAAACCAAAGTCTGCACTCAAGGGAACCCGATTCGAGTCAGTTACCGAGATGAAAAAGAAAATGATGGAGCTTCTGAGACAACTGGCGAAAGATAACCTACAGCACTGCTTTGATCAGTGAAAGATCCGAATGTAGTGGTTCGTAGATGTAAGAGGGGTATATTGAATAGCCACCTCATTATTTAATTTTGTGCTATTTTTTAAACGAAGGAAGGTACATGCATCATTTCGCAGTCTCAACAATATTAAATCCGGCACTGGTCATAGCACTCCTCACTTGTGATGATTGCTGGGTGTGCCTGGGATGATTTTTAGTTTTTGATATGGAATTTTGCTATATATGGCTTAACTTTTTGTTGCGTTGTATTAAAATTTTAATTACTTTGGTTTATTTTTCATTTATTACTATGGTTTTTGTTTGAGTTTTGTAATAGCGTTATCTTGGCGGCAGGTGACTTGAATTGTCTGAACGAAATTGGATTGGATGTTATTTTTTAGGTTGAGTTAACTGGTTGTGATTTTGCACAAATGTTACATTTTACATAAAATTTTCAGTTTCAAGAGTGAATCAAGTCATAACAGTCTCAAAGCCTTAACTACAAACCACTTGGACTTAATATTTTTCAAAATATACAAAAATAAAGGTATTGATTTAATTTAGAATTTCAATGTTTTAAGTCATGAGAAGCAGTAGCGTAATCATGGGCCCGAAATGCCCACAATTGGGGGGGGGGGTAAACCAGGTTCATCGGACCCCAAAATACATTTTATTTTGGTCTCTTGCTCCTCCTAGACAAAGTTGACAAAGCCGCTAGCGCGCAAAAGGAAAATTTATTTACGAACTCTGAACGCAGCTTTAGTAAAATATAGAAAAAAAAAAAAAATGTAAATTTGATATTTACCAAAATGTAGGTTAGTTTTTATACGTTAATTATTTAATATAATATACGTTAATATTTATTATAATTATGGAAATATGGAATAAAAAAGTTTAAAAAAATCCTTACATAAAAAATCCCGGCGTTAAAAGGTTTGTTTTAATAATATCCCATAAGCGACGCCAATGAAAGTATGGTTGGGGGAGGGCAAGGAAAAACTTGACATACTGATAGCGCCAGGTACCGTTACATATGCCCGTACTGGCTGTGCACTGCATGTCAGCAGTTCTAAACTCGCGATATTTAGATAGAGTATCGCGTGCATTCAAATATGCAGACAGTCCCGACTCGCAGACATGTCAAATTGGTTGCATAACGTACATTGTTGTCAGACTTCATTAAGCACGAGACATTAAATGTTTTTATTAATTAAAATTTATATAGCAGTATATAACAAGTACCGTCTGCAATTATTACTTTAATTTTAGTTATGACTTATGATTCAAGAATGATACATAATATAAAGTACAGGATAATTTCGATTATTTCAAATAATGTGCGATACAACACCCTTGTATTATTCGATTTCGTATTGTTTGCAGGGAGGGGGGGGGGGGGTTCTCAGAGACTTGAGCTTGAGATTTTTGCGAATATTTCATAATAGAAAAATATTTCGAAAAAAAATATTTAACAAAAGTTGCATAAAAGCAATAACTAACAACTTTTATTTGAGATATTTTTTTATAAAACGAAAAAAATGTGAAAAATTTTTCGAAATTTTTCTAGGTATCTATTTTTTCATACTTATATGTAACGTTTCCATGGTCATGATAAATAATAATATCTCTGTTAGAAAATATTAGGCCAAGTTTTTTCTACTCTGCCGCTAGAATGTATTTTATACAAGTACTTTGTGATGGCGGTCGGTCCTGCGGTGGCCACAGCGGATTTTTTTTAAGGTAGTCTCTAGTATTTTAGAGGTGAGGACCTTAATTTTGTTTGTTTGGTCATCTTGTATTTTAGAAGTGAGGGCCTTTTTTTGCCATCACTTGTAATTTAAAGGTGAGGACCTTTCTTTTTAGATCATCACTTGTATTTTCATGTATATTAATAACGATAATAAGTTAAAAACGAGCTAGCGCCGCCGCTGCCAAAGTAATTTAAAAACTAGCCAAAAAAAGAGGAGCCCTGGTGAATACTGTTTGAACTACACATAATCAAAATTTAATAGTTTAAAAACTTTAGGAAAATCATGAAAATAATATTTTCTCAGTATTTCAATTCCACAAGAGGATTGAGAATCTTTGCAGGAATAAATGTATTTTATAGGTAGCTTTGCGTCTGTCACAGAATATAATCACATGATTACAAATTCAAATAGTAGGCGTCACTTGAATATTTTTGAAGACTCGTAGATATGCCAGTCCCGTTACATTGACGTCAAATTCGTTTAATAAAAGATTTATAAGGACTCGTCATTTCAATTTGACAATAATTAAAAACTATTGATCAATATCAAATTATATTTGCATAACAATGAACTACATAGATAGAAATCTACATGGCTGTAGGCAAGTAATTGCAAAATATCTCCCACATCCCAAAATTTTGCAATGGAAAGAAGGTCGCTGAAGGAGGACCCGTTTGTATTGATCAAAGCGCCCACCGATATATTGTTCTCTCTTACATAACAGATGCAATTTTAATTTCAATTTGTCACATTGTTGAATAAATAACAGAGAGGAGGTTCAAGATAATTCGATTTTGGTTTATAGCTTGCATATCACCATGTTACCACCAAATTCAATCCCACCAGAACACAAATTAGGTTTCAAAGATGTTAGGGGAAGCTCGGACAACATGTAGTCTAGTGTCTAACAGCGAAAATTCAGTAATATGTCTAGAAATACTGTCTACGTCAGGTCTAGATAACTTTATTCACAAATCTTGCCAGAATATAAAGTATTGTCCAATTTTGATTTTCACAATTATTAGCTTGGTCACTTAATCCAACTTATTGAATTTATCAGTGTACCCGATGCTACGTTACCGGAAAATGTTGTCGTAGCCGTCGTAGACCAGGCCTATGCCGGCAATGGGTTTTAAATTGGCATAGTGTGAATAATTTTAGAAAGGTTCAAGTATATTTTTTTGTTTTAAATCACCATTATATTAATATTGTCAACTGACAATAACTGAACCGCCTCTAGTGAGATTTTGAGAAACTGACGGTTGTAGGATAGTCGAGTTTGTTTACTGTTGTTTTCATAGCAAGTTTTTAAAAAAATTTCTTTAAAATTGCAAGAAAAAGTAAATGCAACGTGAATTGTTGTGTTTATCTTTGCAATGCAAAAGTAGGTCGTGATAGAGACCTAAGTTTTCATCGTGTTCCGAAACGTGGCAAAAAAGCCTTATTACCTTCAATTATAACCCTAGAGGTTACTTGGGCACTGAGAAAACGGAAAATTTCATTTAACGCAACCCTCATATTGAATAATAAATTAATTTCAATAAATATCACATGAAGATACCATTGAACCTGTCAAAAATATCCTACCAAAGTCAGCCATGATGTACAATACAGTAGCGCCTCTATCGGTAGTGTCAGATGTCAATATAGTTATTACACATATAATTTAAGTAAGGGCTTCTTTCTAAACATTGGCACTAGAGTCACTTGGTAACATCACGTATAAGTGTTTCGTTGTTATAATTCGTAGAAATATTAAAACCTAAAAATCTGTCATTTATATTTTTAATATATACGATCCCCGTCTCAGTGAAGTTGGCCCAACTAATTAAATCATCAAAATTGTGAATTTATGTTAAAATAAAGTAAATATAATATAAGATAAATGGTTTTTATATTATAACAGTACTTTGTTAAAAGTATTTCACTAAAATATTTTCTAAAATATTGTATTAAATATTGAAATATGTCATTTATTTACTTTACACCAAAAATGTATATGAGGAAAAAATGTTGTTTACTCATTCTTTAGGGTAGGGAGGTTGTTACTTATAATGTTGAAATATCTCATGTATCCTTTACTTAACAGCAAAAATGTATATGAGCGAAGAAACTATTTCTCTATGATCATTTTCTGATAGTACTAACTACATCTTTGTGTTTCTTTTGTACTAAAGTATTAATTTAAATAACATTAGAACAAATTAATAACGGGGCTTTCAAAATTATTATGAAAACGGCACGTAATTGCATATTAATTAAAAATACATATATGTATATAGAGAATGTTTCAAAAAATTAAGAAATTAATAATAATAGCATTAATTATTTTATTTATCTTGTAGGTAATCTTTTACCTAACAGTTTTAAACTGAACAAATTAATAATGAAATGTAATTGATTATAATAAATAATACACTAAATTAAAATAAAATATTGTAACAATAAATGCTAATTAGCTAAATATTATAAATCGCTTCATATTTGTTGCCACAGTTGCGTTGCGGGAGACAGAAGACAAATTTTATCAAAATTAAATTATAATCAGTGACTCACTAAACATTATAAATTTTTAAAATAGTTTTTTAAAAGCACAAAGCGTTTAACGTTTAAAATTTTACATTTCTCGAAAAATGACATTTATAACTTTTCTAGAATTCTCTCTCGAGAATTTCTCGAGAAGAAACACTAGTAGTAAACACATACTGTACATAATGTACTGCACATAATGTACACTTCGATTTATCACACGGAAGATCATATTCGTAAACTCGATATTTGCTACAACTAGGGCCATGGAGAGCGATTACAGGCCCAGATACAAAAAAATACATTATTTGAAAATTAAATGATCACTAGGTGCCGAACACGGGCCCTAGTGCATTTGTCTCCATTGTCCCCAACCTATAATCGGGCTTGGTTACAACAAAACATTTCAAGTACTCTTTGGTTTTAATTGATATGATCAAATTGATAAGAGAGGGACTGAACCCGAAACAACAAAAAAATAATGTGAAGTGTGAATTTTCACACAATTCAGGGTATAATAGGTATTTAGTACGTGAAAGAGACCAACCGTCAAAATGTTGGATGTCTAGAACAAATCGCGTCAAAATAACTCTCTAAATCCAGCCGTGCAGACAGGCAGATAGACACATGAGTGACGACGCAAGTGTTTCTTGGTTACATCTACGTAGTGCTAACAATCATCTCTGAAATACTTGATATTTATACTTGAGCTTTCATATGTCCAATTAAAAAAAGCAAAATTTCAATACAAATGATAAAACTCCTCGCATAAAAGTGAATTAATATAAAACACCCTTAAATTTTTACACTGTCACCCATAAATCGCCAATATTTTCACTTTAGCTCGACAATATTGAATGAGACTTTGCGCAGTGCTCTGAACAAATCCAGCCTCGCTATAATCTGTTGAACGAGTGCGGAGTGCGTGACATCGCAGTGTGAGATACAGTGCTCCTGGGAATATGCAGCGCCTAATGTATTTCCATTGGAATCGTCAATCTTACAAACTGGCAAAGAAGATTTCAATAAGAAAGAAACGACTACACCAGTTTATTCCCGTCAAATTACAAGAGAAACAAGGAATTTACTTGGAAATATTTTGAAATTATTATGTCAGATATAATTGAAATGGATTTTTAATGGAAGGTACATCAAAAGTCGATTTGTTGTTCCCTCATTTCTCATTTCATTGTTTTATTCAATATTGTTCGCGTTCTTTTATTGTTTTTCAATACTGAAGTTATCGCTACTTATTTTAATAAATATAAAGGTTTAACAAATTTTTGTTTCTGTTTTTAATTCGTAAATTGTGCGTTCGTGAAAACTTTTATTTCTTCTATCTGCTCGACTGGTTAAGGGAAAATCCCAATACTTTACTCCAGAATATCACAAAGAAGAGGCAGATGATTATAGTGGTATGCAATGAGAATTAAAGAGGACAAAATGATAAAGATGATCTGGGAAGGGATATTAAGTACTCGTCGACCAGAGGAAAGACTTCGCAAGATCTGACACTTAAAGCTGCGTTCACACTATGCCAGTTGGCAGTGATATCCACACTGTTAGCTCAGGGTAGAGCGCATCAGTCTGTTATCAAGCTTCCTGGCAAAGCCAGCTGGCAAATTGTAACTGAAGTGATACTTTGCTTTTGAATGCAGTTCTCGGATATCTTCATTCTTGCAACGTCTCAATTTACCATTAAATTGAATAATACAATGAAGAAGGATAAGACTAGACCATACATTCTATATTCAGTACAAGTTTTCAACTCGATAGCATTAATGCGTGAGGTTCTACAACAAATATGCTTAAGTGATGCGTCACAAAAATGTAACAACCAATGAGCATCGCTAAGAAATCAAATGTATGAAACTTCATGACAACGCAACAGCGACTTTCAACAAATTGATGCGAGATTACGAAAATCAAGTTCTATCTAGAGCACAAGTTTTTATGAGGCACAAATCATTTTTTGGTGGCAGGGAGACTGTGGACTGTGAAGATAACCCTCGTTCTGGAAGACTTTCCACTGCAAGGAGTAACGAAAATATAGCTGAAATGAAGTCCCTGGTTTGATCCGAGGTCGTAATTTCCTGGTCATGAGTGTCCGGCTTGCGTCTGATGACTGCTGGATGCTGCAACATTCCTTGTCATTTGGCACTATGTAACCAACTTTTTGTCGATAAGTAGGCAGTCCCGCACCCTTTTAGTGAAATAAGAGGCATTCTGCAGTCCCCTTACGCCCCGAGCTGAGTTTGTTTTACTTCTTCCTATCGTCGAGGATAAAAATCCACCTCAAGGGCCGTTGCCTTGGTACCCAGAAAATATAGATAAAAACATCTCCGCCGATATGTAGCTTCCAAAGGGAACTATTTCGACGGGGGACAATGTCGTTTTGTAGTTGACAATTACTTTTGCACTCTCGTATATGAGACATTCATAAATTACATATTCACAAATTTTTAGAAAGTTTTAAATTATTTCGATGCTGTTTAAAAATATTTAATGTCATTTGATACATATTTTTTTAAATCTGCCTTTAGGCATCAGCATTCATATCTAATCTCACATATCAACATTCAATTTTAGACGATTAAAATTGAATAGCCATTAGGTAGACACATAACCTAACAAATATCAAATCGAGAAAATAAAAAAGAAAAAAACATACGCAACACAATTATCATACGATTATGTAAATGAGAGTCGTGGTATCTATATATCTACATCAAAGACACATTTACACCAGCCAAATAGGACAGTTGTTTTTAAAATACCAATAAATTTACTTGCTTATCTAATATCCATGAATTTAATAGTTATTCGTTGATAGAAATATTTAATTAATATTGTAATTAAATTAATATTACAAAGAATAAATAAATTATTTATGATTGTGCTTATTCACGTGTAAAGTAAACTTCGGCTAATAATTTTAATAAGTATTATATTCGCCCTTGGGCTACTGACTGTTATTAATTTTTAATATTAAATTTTAAAATTAATTACTAAAAAGTTCGTATTATCCACCGTCTGGATTATGTTGTTTTAATGTTGATTTAATTAAAAGAGTTAGTGAAATGTGTAGTTTCACACATTTCAGTGTTTTGTAAGTATCTAGTAAGGGTGCCTCATTTGGGAGATCAAGTGTTGAATGTATGCCACTAAATAACAAAACCGAAATCTGAAAATATTCGGTAGTCAATACAGAAGCCGTGGCCCATAAACCGAGTGAATGATACCAAATACCCAATCTTATTCCATAAACCGAGTCAATTATACAAAATAGAAGTAAATATTGTTAATGGAACCACGTAGTAATAGCAATAAGTGTTGATTTATGACGTAAGCTCCCTTCTTATTTTCAGCGCCTTAGGACTGTTTAACATTACACTATTTTTGTATAAATTTACTCGAACAATTTAAACTAAAATCTAGTCAATATACATTTGTCAAGAACACATTCTTTTCGACGTCAATACGTTTTTAAAATAGGTCCGAGGCATGGGCTGCATGTTCCAAAATTTGACCATCACGAAAATATGTCAGACTTTAAACGCTTATATCTCAGAAAGTATACGACGCAGGGGGAAGTTAATGGTGTAAATGGACTGGAGATAGATGGAAGATTTCTTCAGATTGTATCAGTCAACTTCAGAGTAAGTAACTTTAAATTGTTCGTTTCTTTGAGATCTATCTAAAGATATAATTTCAGTATAATCGGATCAAAATTGTGAAAATTATGAGTGTTTGTGCAAAAACTTATGCTCCAAAATCAAAATTTCAAGTAGAAAATCGAAAGTAGAATACATCGGATCCTGGGGAATAAAAAAATGTGCCACATACTAATGAGGAAAGGTGAAGTTTATTATTATTTTTACAACACATTTATACTCACGTCAGTAATGTGGCTAACTTAGTCTGACGGCTCACAATGAGCAAAATACAGGTAAGCAATTAAATTAATTATAAATACACAGGTAAATTAAATTTTGATAACTATCACGAGCTCAAAAATGTTCGCACAATATTGCAGGTGCTGAGGATGATCGATTTTTTCATGGCTGTTATTATTTTGGGATTTGCCAGGTCTTGACAAGCGTCCACTAATCGTAAACTTCAGCAACCTTTCGAGCCGCGTCATACTAGAGACTAGTGGAGCTAAATACACACGGCTGCATCCCAAACCCTGGCGATATGCAGACGCGGATATTACGCTAGATCCAGTGCTCGCACATGATGCGGAGTGACCTGAGCAGCACTGATTTCTGCATCCTGCAGACCAAAGAGGTGGCAGAAGATCTGCAGGCGGGAATGGACTCGATTTCCCTTGGATATGAGGCTTTCATACCACCCAAAACATCAACTATCAAGACTAAAAGCTAAATTTTATACCCTGGATACAGCTTCCTAAGCTCGGACAAGAGTTCCATATACCTGGACCTCTGTTCTCCTCCTTGAGAGAGATGTTGCACAGATCTAGATTGAAATTTGAGCAAAAAATAGGTTCGGATTTAGAATGAAATTCGTATATAAATTGACTTTAAAATGCAATTCTAGAAGTTAGAATAAGACCTATATTTTAGAGAAAGATGGAATCAGTGAATCCTATAGAATAAAGCCTTTAGAAACAAAAAATATGTACTAGTTTAAGTAATGTTAAAACGACCCTGTACAGCATGTTTAGTGCTCTAAATTCTAGGAAAGTATCATGAGCCCTAACCGTAAGAGTATTAATGCATTAAAAATTAAAAATGCGTAAAACTTCAGCAGGATGTACACTACACAGTTTGCACAACACTGATTCTACTTTTTAAATTCCTAATTTTAAAATATAATATTTCCACATTTTATATATTTTATAATCTGTTGGAATCTTTTTCTGTCATACAAATTAAGTTACTCTCAAATTACAGCTGTTATATTTTAAGAAAACATCTTTTTTATTCCTGCGAGAATTCAAAGTGAATAAATATAGCACAACCCCAAACGCGAAAGACTTGAAATGCCCGTAAGTTAAAAGTAAGATTAGCCATTTAACGAAACATTTAACATTAAAACACAATCTCCCTCAGGCTTTCTTAAACCTTTGAACTAAGAACAGACAAAAACATTCAAAGCTTCTAAAAACAAAGCTATATTTACTAAACAGATGGCGCGCATGTTCTTTAAAAAAATATTGCTAATTAAAACCGAACACGTTCGATTAATAAAGTAACTGTACCGGTGATTTTTATCAGCGAAAGTCAGGTTTACACTGCCAGAAGCATGAGTTTTACTATATATCGTTAGTTGGTTTTACCGTTACTAGTTAGCAGATTCGATCGGTTACTTTCAATTGAAATTAATACGAACTGAAACTGAATCTTGTAAAATGCACTTTTCAACGTGTAAAAAAAACTTTTTACTTCCATTAATATTGAGGATAAAAATGGGTAAATTATTTCTACAGAAACCGAAATAATGAACATTTGGAAGAAGTACTTCAAGGAGCTGCTAAAAGCTACAGAGGTAAATGATCTAGATTAGGGGTCCCCAAAGTGGTCGATATGACTTTGTTTAGGGGTCATCAATATAATGGCTACACAGTTATATGTAAACTAGAATTGTCTAGAAGTTTACGACGTGTTGAGTTATTCGATTAAATTGTAGTCTTCTAGGTGTCAATTAATTTTTTAGTGATGAACTAAAGAGAAATAAGGATCATATTTTTTACTTGATGGGCTAATTTGAAAAATTAAATGATACCTAGACTCGTCTTAATTAGGATGTTAGGATTATTCAATCTCGAATAATTCTTTCAGGCTTCTAAATTAAATTAGATTTGTTTAAAATCTTCATTAGTACTATGAATCACCTGGAAGCTTTCGAAATGTGGTTGCATAGAATAATCCTCCAAATCTCCTGGGTAGACATAGAATCTAAGAACCCAGTTCTACAAAGATTGAGAACAGACCGTGAGTTGCTAAAGGCAGCAAAGTGTAGAAAAATCTCTTACATTAGTCATGTTATAAGAGGAAATAAATACCAGCGTTTCCAAATAATACTGAAAGGCAAGATCGAAGGTCTACACGTAATTGGTAGACGAGAATTATCTTGGCTACGTAATATAAGGAACTGGACTGGTACAAGAAATGCAGAACAACTTTTAGATTGGCAGAAGAAAGATCTGCTATTGTCCAATTGATCGTCAACGTCAGGGAGACCGTACATGGCACTTGAAAGAAGAAATATTCATGATTATGAACATATTTTCAGTACTTTTAAAATCTACGGCAACTGGAAGTAAAATATGTAGACAGAAAAATACACAAAGCATCTTCAAAATTTGATCGATTTTAAATTGCGCTTTGATAACATGCAAATCTCAGATTGGATTATCGCATTTTCTGCAGATGTTTAAAACATCAAATGTATCTTACAAGTTATTGAATTGTCAGCTGATCCAAAACTTTCTGAAACGGCACTTCTCTTATTGCTTCCATTTTCAAACTCGTATATGGTTGAAGATGGTTTCAGCCATGTTAATGCCATCTTTACAAAACAGAGATATAATTTATATGTAGAATCCGTGGGGATTTAAGACAGAAACTTACTAATTCTGAATTCAACATCGCTAATCTTGCCAAGAATCTACAACAATACTCATCACATTGACAATGTCAGTCAATTTTACTAACTTAATAAGAGTGTTATTGTAATGCATCTGATTAGATACAATTATACTAAATATTTGTAATATAAATAATAAACATTATAAAACAAACTTAAAAGATTATATAAGAGTATTTGTTAACTTGTCTTATTATAATTAAGTAATCGAAAAATAGAGGAGGTCGATAAAAAGTTTTAAAACACTTGAATGAGTCGACGGTCAAATAACTTTTGTGAGCCCTGAACTAGATGAAAAGGAGGAGGATAGTAGAAACGCAGCATCAGCACAAAAGACATTGCTTAGGAAGAATATGAAGCAATGGTTATTAAAATGAAAAGTGGAAAATCACCAAGATGTGAACATATTCATAGTCATGATAAAAGCAATACCATCTGAACGAAAAGAACTGGTACTTCATATAATCAACAAAGTGCTGGCAAGAGGAAAAGACCCAGAGGATTGGAAGATAGGAATAATAGCGCCTATACAGAAGAAAGGAGAGCTATCTGTAATAATTACAAAGGTATTACACTAGTCAGCCCAGTGGCTAATATTTATGCTGGAATACTAGAAAAAAGTATATGGGTGAGGATTGGACCAATGTTGGGAGAAAGCCAGTTTGGCTCTAGATCAGGCAGAGGCGCACAAGATTCAATCTTTATCCTCAGGTGGATAACCGAAAAAGATTTGATTGAAAATAAGAAATAACATCTAAGTATGTTTTGTAGATTTTGCGAAAGGGTATGACCGGATTGCTAGAAAAAATTTTTGGAGAGCTTTGCGAAGCAAAGATATAGAAGAGCAGATAATTCTAGAAATTAAAAGGGAACAAGGAATAATATCCGGACAAAAAAAAAATATATCGGGATTTAAAACCAAAAAAGGGTTTAGGTAGGAGGGCTAAAAAACACGAAAAAGAAGATAAAACACATATACCACATATATCGTCTTTAATTTCCGGTGCCTAATACCACATTAGGCACCGGAAATTAAAGACGATAAAATTATCCGAGGTATGCTATGCTGATGATATAGCAATTGTGGTAGAAAATGAAAAGAAGCTGGAAGAAAACTTGAACCTCTACAATGAAGAACTTCAAAAAATAAGTATAGATAAAACCAAAACCATGGTTGTTAGAACAAGCTAGAAAAAGCCCATACGTTTAAATATCTAAGATTAGTGTTGGCAGACAATGGGAAAATAGATTCAGAAATAATAGAAAGAACAGGAGCAGTTGGAAAATTCTTCAGCAGCATAAAATATGCATTTCTGGCAAAACCGTAAATACAACAGGAAACCAAGTATTTAAAAAAGTTGTAGTTTCATTTCTAACATGCGGATCCGAGTCATGAACGATGACAAAAAAATAAATAAATAACTAACAAAGGCAAAAAAAACGAAGATCCGAATTAAAGCAAATCGAAGAACCGAAGCAAAATGGGTTTTTTAAGTAAGGGCACCTAAAGGAAAGTTTAATGGAAGATCAAGAAGAATGTGAAAAGATGGAATTCAAAGAGCGGTAGCAAGAAACGGGAATAAACAAGGACTATGGCACAAGATAGAAAAAAGTGGCAGGAAATATGGAGAACACCACTCGAGTAATAGTCAAACGCCAACAGTGTGACATAAGAAAATAGTAAAGCGGATTCGGAATAAATAAGTAAAATTGATTTATTTTGAGAATTTCGAGTTTATAATTATTATTAGTAGTACACAGGTTGTCTTAGAAGGAATCTGCGAAACTTTTTTCGAAATAAATCTAAGTTTTTGTATTTTTTGTCCCAAACCCGTAACCCAAAGAAATTAATGTAGAACTCTGAAAAAACTCTAAGTAATGCACCTTGATTTGAATCGGAATAGTTTAACAGGAATTTTTTATTAATTTTTTTTTTTTTCAAATGATTTTTTGTTTTGAAAAATGAACTAAATAAAAACTCTTACTAGATACATTAACTATGATATTCAAATTATTGTTGTGTGTACGTGATTACAGTATAAAATGCTGTCCAAGACATTCAGCATGCGGCCCTTGTTGGCCGCTATCACTTATTAGATACCTACAAAACCATGAAACGTTAAAATTCACACATCAATATTTTATTTGCTAAAATAGAATTTATATAGCAGGAATGACAATAATCAATAAAAATAAAATGAAATGAAACTGCAAAGTACAAGAAACGACAGTAAACATTGCACAAATATATTTCCGATTCGGAGTCTATAAAGAGAACAAACGATGACGTCATGTCTGAACGAACACTTAAACACGACTGTAAAGAAGCATTGCGGCACATTTACGAATCTATTTGCTTTAGTAATATTGTTTGGGTAAATATAAAACGAAATGAAATTTTAAACTCGAGAAAGTTGTACATAAAATAAAATTTTTACAACTGAAATAAGAAATACTACTTAAATTATTAACAGCGACTCTAAAATTGTTTGGCAATTTGCCAGGATTTTAAAAAAGTTTTTATTATTACTCGAATTTTTTACTATACAATGTAAGAGTACAACGCTTATGGGTTAGTTATGAGATAAGACTTTTTCTAGGATTCATTCTGATGTGTAAAAAACAAGTTTTTTTAGAAAGATGATTACATACTTACATTTTCTGGAAGGAAATGTAAGTTAGGTAGGTGTAATTTCGTTCATCTCTTACCTGCAAATAAATAAAAATAAATAAATAAATAAATAAATTAAAATAATAAAACAAAAGCGCAAAAAATAAGCAACATCAATATGTAATAATAATAATGCTAGGTACCGAAACTTGTTTTTCAGTATGTAATCTTCGAGAAACCAGTTTCCGGTTACCCGATTCTGGATACCCTGTTCCCTGAAACCCGGAACGTTTTTTTACCAGTTCCGGTTACCTTAAGACTGATTTCTGACAGCACTGAATAATAACAATAGCCTATGAATGTCAATTTTGGGTAAGAGCCTCGGCTAAAATTTTCTGCAATGGCGATATGGTTAATACATTCACTGAGTATGCCCTTTCGTATGTAACTATTTGTTGCTGGGTGAATGAGTTCAGGAGAGAAAGAACCGATAATGTAGTGTTAATGATGATCGCCACAGAGGACGTCCGAAAACAGCCACAACATCGGAAATTGTTGAGTTTACTTTGTCGACTCTTAAGTCGAGGTTGTCAGAGGTGGTTGGAATACCGAAGGAACGCGTATATTTGATTTTAACGAAGAATTGTGGTAGAATTGGCTCTCTGCGGGGAATAAACTCATTCGATATTAGATTGGTTTCGATAGATTTAATAAAACTATGATGGATTTATACTTTTTTTGCGTCATTTCGTGATCACGAATACGACATAATAACACGCCAAAGACCAAGGTAAAGTCCAGTGGATTCATCGCGGTTCCCTAATTCCAAAGAACACAAAAGTGATCCCACCAGCTGGAAAGATCAAGGCATCCATTTTATGATACGAGAAAGGGATCTTATACATCTACCAGACAATACTATGCTGACCTTTATGACAGTTAAAAATATCAAGTTTTAATTTGCGCCATTTATAATCTTATCCTCGTATTCTCGACTAAAATTACCGAAACAGTACCATTATCGCCTTCTGAACTTTTAACGCGAAAAAAGATAGTTTATCTGTCAACGTATGTAAACAATATTGGTTTATAATCAAGTTTTGGTCAAATTTATGTCTTCTTGCTGTATACAGTATAATTGAATTATAACTGAGTATTAAAAGAGTAAACAAAAATATGTGAATCCATTTTATTATAAGATTTGCTGTTTGTAAATGAATATTTTCAGGGGTTATAATAATGTTGCTGTTAGGTTATACTCACAAATAAAATAAAATATTATACTTGGAACTCAAAACGTTTATTTGGATACTTCATATCTACACATTCTTCTAGAATTTTTTTAGAAAGACTGGTAAAATATTCTACACAATAAAACTGTCGAATATTTGCAAACTAACACACTTACGGAACATCTAGATGAAATAACAAAGTGTTTTAATTATATTAACAATAGTTTAGTTAACATTAAACGATTTACTTGCAACTTGGTGAGGCAGGGAAAAATGAAAAATTCGGCGTTAACAGCTTGTTTATAAACATCTGAAGAGTAGAAATTCCCTTCAATAAATAGAAAAAAAAAATAGATACATTAAAAAAAAAAAATTCTTCTTCACTTGTAGCAAAACCTAAGTATAAATGGTGCATTTATTAATTTTTATTGCATTTTTCTCGTTGACATAAAAAATTAAATTGCAGAACTAATAAAGAAACTTTAATTTCGTCATACCCTATAATTTTTCTAATAAAATTCATCTAATATTGGAAGATGTTCTACCTCTGAATGACAAGTATACACAGAACAAGGAGTATTTAATCTTCTTTTTTTAAATTTATCACTACTCGTAAAAATGGAATGAGAATGGACAGAAACAAAAAACATATGCTGCTGAACCATACATAAACAAAGACTGTATACTTTTATCAAATGTTCACCTTATTGCCGCTAGAGAGGTACGTGTTAATTTGAGTCACCAATAGTGGTCAACTGAATCATTTGGTCGACGAAATGGAACGTAAAAAATTTACTGGAAAATAGAGTTGGAAAATAATTTTTCCTACGACTAGTATGGAACAGTCTCATTTCGATATTGTTAGTTGACAGATAATTAACTTAATTTCGCATGTTATCTCCATACGCGCGCAAGCTGTGCGGGAAAGACTCAATTCACACCAATGCGCATGTGCGGCATACCAAATGTTTATGTGTTGGCGTCAAGATAAAAAAATTAAATCTTTTTCCGAGAATGTTCTCTTGGCGTATTTTGGTGACTTAATGAAAATTATGAAAGCATCAACCTTATGGTCACGATATTCAATGCTAAGGAGCACATTACAAATTAACCACAACATTAATATTGCACAGTATGGGAAGTTACGAGCATTGTTAAAACGACAATCAGATGGTTTTCAACCAAAAAAATCAAAGATTTTTACAACCGAACAAATTAACACTTTCATAAAAGAAGCTCCAGAAGATCAGTATTTACTTACAAAAGTGAGTTAGTTAAATTGATTTAAATGAATCCAACAGTAATTCATATCTTGTATCAGTATCGATATAAAATATGAAATCTGTATCGAAGACAAAAATGTGTATCGGACAATTACATTGTAAACATTTTGTCACTTCGATAGTATTATATGACTCCTCCGATACAAATATTTGTATGAGAAGTAGTTCTATCGTATGATTCTTTAAAATAACTCATATCGCTCATCTCTAATTATACATATTTTTATAGGTGGTATTAATAATGGGCATCATGGGTGCATGTCGAAGACATGAATTGCACCAGTTGAAAGTAGCTGATATTCAGGATTTAGAGTTTATGGCTCTGGTCTCTATATCTGACACAAAAACAAAAATCCCACGAAAATTCACAGTTACAGGGGATTTCTATAAAATATACAAAAAATACGCCGACCTGCGCCCTCAAAATATGGAACACAACTGGTTTTTCTTAAATTACCAAGGTGGTAAGTGCACCCGACAAAAAATAGGGATTAACAAAATAGGAGCAACAGGCAAACAAATTGCAACTTTTTTAAAACTTACAACACCCGAACTTTATACCGGACATTGTTTCCGGCGATCATCTGCCACAATTTTGGTTGATGCAGGCGCAGATATAACTGCTCTGAAGCGCCATGGAGGGTGGAAGTCCACAACTGTTGCTTAAGGCTATATAGACAATTCTTTGAAAAACAAGATTGACGCAGCTAACAAAATCTTAAAATCTGTTGAAAATAACATTTCTCCTATTACGGTTACAGCCAAAGATGATACAGTTTCAAATATCAATGAAACAATTCAGATGGCGTCCGTTGATACATCATCGATGACAATTAATAAGATTCCAGGCATTAATATTAACAACTGTAGTAATTTTAATATTTACATAAATAAATAAATTATGTATGCAAGATTACAATTTATAAAAATTTAAAAATTGGTAATCGTAGGAAAAGCATAGTGTGCAATACGCGCAGAATGCATATTCCGCGCTAATTGCACAATATACTATTTCTGCACAACATCAGGCCGTAAGTTGTTCTCCTTACTTGGCAAACTGTCACCTCGGAATGGTTATCCTTTATTTCACAAATATATTACGTCTACCTTAATTATTATTTGTACATTATCTGATGTAAAATTGAGTTATCTACATTATTATTAATTAAATTAATGTGTAGATATTGATAAGATTTCAAAGTTACATAACGAAACGGAAATTCGATCATTAATTAAACGAAAAGTTATTAAAATTAGGATATTTGATACAGTTTCCCTTTACTTTGTAATACAGTACACCAGTAATTGATAATATCCTTTCTTTCACTGGATACATGAATTTAAATATTAATAATGCATTGCAACATCAAATTAATTATTGTAACTACACATTAAACAATTAATTACATACTAAAAAATATGTATGTTTTTTAACTTGCTTCTGGTTTTTAAAATTTTTGCGAACATAAATTAAGTTGAATCTTGAAAGGTAGTACTAAACTAGTATCAAGTTTAATCAGTTAACCAAAAAGGTATCTAAGTATTTTAAAATAGTAAATAAAACTTTAGATCAGTGGTTCGGAACTTTTTCCTATCTTCACAACAGTGAAATATTTCGAAAAAATTTATTTAACAAATGTTGCTATAAAAGCAACAACTAATAACTTTAATTTGAGATATTTTTTGATAAAGCAGCATAAATTAAACAAGTACTTTGTGATGGCGGTCGGTCCTGTGGTGGCCAAAGCCGATTTTTTTAAATTTATTGTAGGGTATCAAATTAAACCTCTTGAAAAGTAGATTGAAAAACGGAAAGAAATTATTAAAAATCTTATTAACTTAAGGTGTTTTTAACTAAAAATGTTTCTTTTTGAAAGCTTTTAAACAAATATATATTTTATATAAATTTCAGTACGGTATTAAATAAAACGCTACGTACATAACTCCTAGAGATTACCAGTTTCTTATACAAAACTAGCAAATTAAAATAAAATTACTATCTATAGATCGAAATTTGCACCAAATTTATATCTATCGAATAGGATATTTTTAATTGTAGGAACAAATGTTATAAAAATGTTATCGCTCAATAACGTAATAACAGATATCTGATAACAACGTTTTATAATTTTTTTAAATTATATTTGTGAGTTTCCAATAACTTTTATATTTATATATATTTGTGTAGAAATGTTCAGATATGTCAAAATTTGTTTCGACAGGATTGTTTATGGTTACAACCTTTGTCGAAAAATATTATACTTGATGATAATGAAATGCCACTTGATACACGCGTTCTTTACGAAAGTTGAATTATTTTTACCACCAGTACCTACATTGAGAACCGCGGCAGATGCAAGATAGCGGCAAAAATATACTACGGAGTACAATAACTTTAAGTAGTTTTCACAGTAATATAAAATAGCTACAAACATATTTGTAGAATGAAGCTTTATCTATAAATTGCAGTATCGTATGCAAATATGCATCGTTTGGTGTACAAGATGGAGTACATAATACAATCTGTTTATTTACAATTACATTTTTTTGTTTGACTTTTTTCTACAATTAAAAATATCTTGTTAGGTAGATAAAAATTCGCAGCAAATTTTGATGAATTGATTGATTGTTACTAATTTTATTTCAGATTGTTAGTTTAGTATAAGAAACTTATTAGAACTATACGGCTGTGCGTCCCCTTAATATTTAAATTAACAGACGAAAAATTGTTTTTAAAAAATGTTGATTTTGACACGTTTACAGTTAAAAATATGCCCAAAAATGGTTATCATGTTCCATTTACTCCTGTTAGCTTCAAAGCCCTGAAATGAGTGCAAATTCACCACACTTCACATCAATTTATTCCATAACGTTACTTCTCATCAGTCCAAAATATAGTGGAATGTTGATGGTGACCATTTTAAGTAACAGTCCAACATAACTTGTTTTTAAATATCAGAACAACTTATCTTTTTAATAAAGTTAAGAAATTATGCAAAGTAATTAAATTTTCAGAAATTTAATTATGTTGTTTTTGCAGTATAAAATTAAATAGAAAACTGCAAGTTAATTAATCTTATTAATAATGAATGGAGAATGCAATAATTAATCTTCGTAAATATTCTGTATAGAATGCAACGGCAACGAGCAATGAAACATCTTCAAATATGGCAGATATAAATCTCCACTTATTAAACATGACAACTTTATTAAATTAATACATCTTGTAAAATTGCTTTTCTGTTTGTTTTTTCGCAGTTTATTTTATACGTGACTATCAATAACATTTTTTATAAATTCTTCGAGAAATTAATAGTTTCTACAAAGATTCATAACTTGGCTATATACGTCGTTGATTATTTAGGAGCAATATTCATCAATTCTGACTCGTCACCTTTTGAAGGATTCTTTTTCCCTTCGTCCTTTTGTTAATAACCATTTTTTATCCTGAATATCTCCTGTATTTCTCCAACTGTTCCATTTATCTTGTCTAAGTTCTTCCAATGGTTCTTTTTCCAAATACCTGCTGTTTGAACATACTTCTCGAAGGATCACTTTCGTGCATTGATTTTTATTGCTCGAACTATATCCGGATCTTTATAACTATGACACAACTCAAATTTATCATCAGCATCATCTGTCAAGTCGACAAGCAGCTGTCATTGCTGTTGTTGCCGTTGTATATGTCTTGAGGCAACTGTCTTTTCAGTCTAGCGTCTACACCTTTTTAGCCAATGATGTAGGTTATCGCACCTTGACTGTTTTTATTTATAAAACATTTGGTTACTTTTCGTATAAATGACTCAATAGTTGGTATATTTAATTTCTGGTGAAATTGGTCGTTCTGGACGAACCAAGTCTTTTAACCAAAAATTTTAAGAAAAGCGTTTACCGCTATTCTGAAAATTTTGTTTTGTAGCGTTTGGATTTTGTGGATATTAGTTTTGGAGGTGTTACCCGAAAGACTTCGGAAGCGTATATGAACAGTGGTTAAATTAGTGATTTATAAAGTAGCAAAACACATTTTACTTTGAGCTTCGATTTTCTATTAATCAAGGGGAAGAACTGGTATAGTCTTTGATAAGCAAGCTGAAGTTTTATCTAATATGATATATCCATGTAAGTCGTCTGTCGAGATGTACTCCTAGATATCTTAATATTCTTGAATTCCAACATATTGGTTGTTCATTTATTCGAACTTGTTGTGGATGCTAGATTCTCTTGTGTGAAAATATTTTGCATTCACATTTATAGGGTTAAGCAAAATGTTTATTTATTTATTTATTTATTTTCATTTGGTTACAGGCATAGCCCAAAAGACAATAAAGTTACAATATAATGTACGATAGAAAAAAAAAAAACAATAATGGATTACAATACTTTTACAACTAAACAACAGTCGTGAATATTCTTGCATCAACAATTTTTTTTAATAAAATTAATAACAGCTTCAGGACTCTTTGAGAAGATATCAAAGTTGGCAAAAATATTATTGAAACTCAAAAATAGCCTATTCATAATCGAATGTTTCCCATATTCTGTGGAACTATGTGGTATATGTAATAATGTATTTGTTCTGCAAAAATATGTGGGAACACGTATTAAAAATAATTTTAAAATATCGAGTGCATCGATTATGCCATTTATGATTTTATAAGCAAAAATAAAGACTCACTCTCAAAATGTTCCACATATTGAGTCATTGGCAGATGACTGTCACTGCTTTCTGCTTAATAGTTGTGTCAAAGCATACGACCTGCGTTATAACCGCTGTGTTACCCGCAAAAATTGCAATCACTCCCATATTAAATGGAATATCCATGGCGATGATGTTGATTAGAATGGGGCCTAATATGTTTCCTTCTGGAACACCAGCTCTTATCTTATTTAGTGATGAATGAGTGTTATTAATTATAACTGAGAATATTCTATCCTCTAGAAAAGAAAAGAGTTGAATACATTACAAGACAGAAACAGCATAAGGAATTTTAAACATATACAGATCAATTCTGTAAAAATTTACTGTGTAGTAACATTATTACAAGATAAAATATTATAAAAAGTATGACTTTCATTCATGATAGTAACTGACTTTGCTCATAGAGACAAATTTAGTTACAATGCTCATAGTAACTGAGTTACAGAATTAGTCTGATAGTAACATTTTTGAATGGCAGCAATCTTGAAATCTAGCTGGCAGTATATAAATATAAAAATTTTCATCACCATCTCATACTAATTCCTATCTCTACTGAAACCTTTCCATGGCCTAAACCTACCAAGACAGCCCTCACTGGGAAATAATCTTCTTCTCCATATCCTTCATATTGTATCCTTCTTCAAACAAAGTAGCTGGCTATAGATCCATACATTTTAGGACTAAAGAGCCAAATATCATTTACAAAGTCTCATTAAGGATTTTTACGTGTTAAGGTAGTTTTATCTCGTGCATCCCAAATAAATTTAATTATTGATCTTTTGTTCGACGTGGATAACATCTAGTTCGAAGTTTGAGGAAAAACGAATTAAGTAAAACTTTAAAACAGTGTTTCACCTTTTGGTAATTTTGTGAGCTGCGCTAGTAATGCCGCATAACGGCAAATTCTAACATTGTGTTTTATAAAGCCCTGGTTAGTAGTAATTTCATGTTTGTGTGATCTATAAATTTAGGCGTTATGAGGCACTCAACAGCAAAATAAAAATTTCAGCAGTAAAAACATGCGGTTTCGGTAATTAAACCCTCAACAAAAAAAAAGTAATATTCGAGTTAACAAAGCACGAAACAACGAAACGTAACCTAACTTAACGTAAGCAGTGCCCTTCGTGACAATATATCATCCTCTGTGCGGGTAAAACGTAGATAACAGCTAAAGCGACATGCGGAGTTATCGAGTGAAGGTTTTACTTATCGCAAACTGTCCGTTCATGTTCAAAATACAATGATTATTTCATAATTTAAAGCAAAATTAGGTTTTGACCTCATTTTTCGTTTAAACATATGAAAAAATAACAAAGAAATGTTTAGTGAATTGTTATCTACATGACACAGAAGAAGTTATAAGTTTTTGTTTTAGTTTTGTTGAGTAATTTTAATTATAATATTTATCAAGTAATGTACTTGCTTAATCAGGTTTCGTGTTCAGGTTGATAAGGTTCTTTGAATTATGTATTTTGTTTATTAATAATGCGTAATTTATTGGATGTAATTTTTATTCATTTACTGTAAAAAATTTAATGGAAAAAAGTTTAGAATGTAGTTAGAATTGCAACTACCCGAAGCAACAAAATATTGCTTAGGGCAGTGTTAAACTACGCAGGTTTGACTAAAGCTAGTGACTACCAACCGCCACATACGCATATAAGGGGAGTACTAAACTTTTAAATAAAGATAAACAATTAACACATAAAATTTATGTTATAGATAACAAACAGAGACCATTATTGAGTAGGTCTGCATGCAGAATGTTAAAAATATAAGAAGAAATAAAGGCCATTTTATAATAACTGATTTGAAAAATAAGAAAAGTATAATTTCGTATTCTGTCTTCCAGATTTTGAAAAAGAAAACAATCGAGAAGAAACTGCTAGAGAAGAAGATA
This sequence comes from Liopterus haemorrhoidalis, assembly GCA_963971575.1. Classification (NCBI taxonomy): domain Eukaryota; kingdom Metazoa; phylum Arthropoda; class Insecta; order Coleoptera; family Dytiscidae; genus Liopterus; species Liopterus haemorrhoidalis. The sequence continues at coordinate 156,352,834 of OZ020611.1, read as the reverse complement.
AGTCTAATAAAATCCATAATAATATTAACATTTTAGGTGTTCCAACTGGTCCTTACATGACACAATATGGAAGAATAATACGACCACCTGATCGACTTCACTACTAAAAAGAAAAGAAAGAAAGGATGATGTCGTGTTTGTTATACATATTGGTTTTTATGTATATGTATATTAATGTAACTAGGGAATGATTTGTTATGACAGCTGAGGAGAGGAATATTGACATAATAAATATAAAATATATTCACTACAACTATTCATAGTTTATTAAAACTATACAGTATCCAACTGTTTCCTATCTGGCGGAATGGTGACCTCACCAAAGCCAACAAATCAGAAGAAGAAGAAGAAGAAGAAGAAGAAGAAGAAGAAGAAGAACTGTTTTCTATAGTGGGGCCAACTTTAATTCAAGATATGTTTCTCGGGTTAAAATAAGTTGAGCACGCGAGGTAGTAAATCCGAAATTTACTTGAGAACGGAGGCAAGCAATCCTGAAAATTAATTGAGAACGGAGGACGAATGTAAAAATCACTTTAAGACGAAGGTAGACAAAAACAAGGATGGCAAGATACAGTCGACGATGGCATGAGGGTTGCCCATCTACGCCAGGAAGAAGCGTTTGATTGGCAAAAGTGGCGTTCAAAAATCGAAAAAGCGGACCACGCACCAACGGGAAACACTAAGAAGAAGAAAAAAGAAGACGACTTTAAGACGAAGGTGCAGAAATTTCGTGCGGGTCGTTGGAACGTAGATTGGACACCAATGTTTTACCTCAATGTTTTCCTTGGATCTGGTCAGAAAGTATGACAAGGGTCTCAATCTTAATGGTGATTATGTAGAAAAATAAGGCCTTAAGAACTTATTGATTGTACAACAGCTTATCTACAATTATCTCTAGACGGAAATCCAAGGATAACCGTTTAATCTTCACCGACAGATACTGGGAACGGAAAACATTTGTCCCACAACAAAATTGTGTCCATGAAACTACTAAAGTCTTCTTCGCTCGATTCTGTTGGGTGACCATGTTTCCTCTGTGTAGACTCGCTATTACACATAGAACTAAAAATGTTTCAAGGAAGCAACAGCTAACAATCAACTTTTATCATACTTCCCATTGCTACTCCATTTTCTTTGCCTAAGGATATTGTATAATAAAAACATTTAGTTAATGCAGAATGCGATTCTTACTGTATATTAAATTCTGGTTTAATCTGAGTGCTGGCATCGGTTATATGTATAAGCTTTCCCAAGAATGTAACTATCTCTTATTGTATTACGTTATATTGTTTCAGAAGCTGGTAAACATAGGTGCTAATTGTATTTTAATTAGCGTATTATATTTTAAAAAAGTAAAATTATAATGGCTACCTTGTAAGTATAAAATTTGTTTTGTTGCAAATTAAAATTACATTAACTGCACTTCTTGATTTCTATCTTAATTCTTATAGATAGATCTTTGTAATTATTATATAATACGGAAAACACATCTTACATTTCGATAAAAAGTAGATTTTTAAGTATTTTTTTTAAATATTACGAATTCTACTAATTCGAGTATTTAGTAGGACAGAGGAATCTATAGAGTGTCTTTTTTATTACATTTTTATATATTTATATATTTTTGCATTTTATTACGCTTGTATTATTTGTTATTAGCGTCTATAATATATCGTTGTATACATCTTCGCTTCGAAGGCTGTAGTAATATAGTGGATCTTATATCCCCCTATTCTAGACCAAATATGTTAAGTCTACTGGCGGTGTTAAAATTCAAGGTCAGACTTTTTCCTATCTTATAACATGCACAACTGGCTAGATTTGTATATTAGCGATGTTTAAACATACATTTTTGTTTGAATTCGGTACAAAACTTCTAATTCCTTATATATAATTGCAGTAACGAATAATTTAAAATTAATATCAACTAAATAAATAAATAAGTACTTATTCATTTATTTACAATTATATTATATAGTTGGAGTCGAGAGTCGGAGTTGGAGTTCGAGTCGGATACGAACGTTTAAAATTCAGGAGTTGGTCAGCGCCGGGATTTTTTTGCCGGCATCATAGACCTGGTATATAATAAAAACGCTTTTTAGCGCTTGTAAAAATATCAATTAAAATACACAAATCCAAACGCAAATTACAACATGCATTTACTTATAAACCACTATTATTCACAATCTGTCATATATGTCATCACTTTACAATCACTATCGTTACTTATCATAAGTGTGTTCCAAAATCTTGCTACTCTAACATATATACCGTGAATTTAATTTAATGTGAACCATAGCGTATTCATATCCATGGTTACGTTATGATTGACAGCAGTGTATTAGAGCAGTGTTTCCGAACCGCCGGTTCACGTGGTTTTTTGCCGGTCCACGTGATTTTTTGCCGGTCCTCGAGATTTTTTGCCGCTCGCAGAATTATTTTTATGTTCAAGTTTATAAAAAATAAAATTATGTTAATTTATAAAATACAATAATTCATAATACTTTCCACAATAAACGATACATAATATACCAAAAACTTGATGTTAGTGGTACATTTTATTACCTTTAATTTTTAATCTGTAAATTGCTTAAGTAATAATTTGTTTCTTTTATCACTAATTAGGTTTATTTGATTTTTTATATGTTGTTCTTTTTGTGTTTGTAATCAGTGCAATAAAAAATATAAAACTTTTGCGATACACATTACTTTCTAAACTTGCCGGTCCGCGAATTATTTCTAGGTCGCTTGCCGGTTCGCCATGAAAAAAGGTTAGGAAACGATGTATTAGAGCGTTTATTTTAAGGTGGAACATAGTAAATAAGAATAAGCAAATACAATAACAAAATATTTATTGAAATTGTAAAAAAAAAATCAAAAATCTCTCCATTTACAACCAAACAATGCACCAAGCGATTATAAAAATTATTCAAAACATTATTTAGATGAAAGGTGTTATTTCACTTGAAACATGTCTAATTCTAGCTTTTATTTGTATCAAATTTGAATTATCGCAATTAAAAACGATTTCAAAAAAAATAGTTTAGAGCCAAAACGGGTGATCTATCGGGCCACTCCATTTCACCTCCACGTTCAATCTAACGATGCGAGAACGTATAGGGAAATCTAACATTTTGGGCGTAATGTGCCGGGGCGCCATCCTGTTGAAACCAAATCTCTCCCACAACATAAGATCGTTGAGTATTGGTATTATATTCGATTGAAGTAACTACAAGTTTTCTGCAGTCAAGTTACCATCTATAAAAAATGGTCCAATAACATGACTACCTATTAAACATGCCCAAACATTAACCTTTTCGGGACGTTGAGTTCTGGTAGCATTGTAAATATGTAAATTGACCATGCTCCAATATCTACAATTCTGAGAATTTATTTCTCCATGTATATAAAATGTTGCTTCGTCCGTAAAAAGAATACGTTGAAGAATGCTTGGGTCGTGATTTTTCAAACATCGTTTCACAAAACGTTGTTTTCCTTTCATCAACTTCTCCAACTAACTCTTGGTGGATTTTAAAGTGATAGCATTTAAAGCCTTCTTTTTTTCAAAATATTGTTTTGTGGTCGACTACAAGTGCAAAAAGTCGGTTGTCTGTAAGAGTTCTGATTTGTACTAATACCTGCCTGGATATTAGAAGTTACGTTTTGAATTTTAAGCCCAAGAACACTATTGTGTGCAAATAACTGTCCACATTCACCTATTATAACTGTACAATAATAGCAACAACCATATTTTTTCAATGCCATTATTTTCAAATTATATTTTTTCTATGAATTTTACCATGACAATTTTCAAATAAATAACATTCCTTACTTATCCAAGTCATTTATTAAATTTTATCTTTTAGCGTAAAGAAAAAATGATTTGTAACTGTACCTTTTATTCGATACCTCAATGTAGAACTCAAAGGAATCGTGCAAAACGAATTAGCTAGTTAACTCATAATGTATAAGTAATACTGATAATAAATGGTGTGGTAAGTATATAAAAATGAATCGAGACCGATTAGATATTTAATAAGAAATTTCGGCATACAGATCATACGCAGTGACGGATTAAGCAATTGGTGACTAACAACCGCAATCCCACTTTGAAGTCCCTCCTACACTTCTTATAAAAATCATAATGTAAAACGCATCGACTTAAAGGTACATTATGTTTTACAATAAACAAGATCATGAACATTTGCAATCCCATAAATAAATTACACAATATAATAAACAATTAAAATCACATACACGTTTGCAAGAAATACTAACTATGTAAGAATAGTAATTTATATAACAAGTGCAAAAAGCAGTACTTTTATTCACAAAACAGAAGTTTTGATCGCACGAGCCGTTGGTGAGTGCAGCAATCTCATGAGTGAAAAAAAGAGGCTTTATGCACTAGTTTCCTAAAATATTTTTTGAACAATTGTCTGCAATTAGAAAAGAATTAATAAAAATTGATATATACATACATTTTTCTAGGGCAGTCTACGATTAAAAAAAAAAAAAAAAAACCTAGGATAAAACTAAAATTTGCGATTCACAAATTGATTTTAATCGTTTTCAATGCAGTCGTAGAAAAATTATATTATGATACATTTAGTAGTAGTAAATGGCAAAATTTTGCACATATTATAGTGGTGTTTTTTCGACTATTTTTGCAAAACTACCAATAAAATTGTTAGTTTAATGATTGCACAGTATCGTTTTCTATACAAAAATAAGGGATAAATTGGTTAGATGTAAATTACCTAATAAACTACGTTAGTTGTATTTTACTGTTTTAATGATAAAACCAAATGCGTATATAAGTATTTTTAAAATAACTGCTGCATTGAGGAAATTAGAATGCAACCCATTTACTAGTGTGTTTATCTACAGGATTTCAAATGTTTGCTTCCTTCATATTTAAGGAAATGATTAACTTCCTCTGTAATATCTAACTCATCGTCATTTTCATACGTTGTCGTTATTCTCAGAAGTAATAAAATAGATATAAATTCACAATAACTTCTTTTTTGTTTCATAGAGGCTTGTGTAATTTAGAGGCCACAACCGCGCGCTTCTTGTAATAATACATATATACAATTTAAGATTTATATAAAAATAATAAAAGGCGAACAATAGCATTTTATTAAATCAATGCATTTTAATAAAAGAAGAAAACAATAAATAATAGTATTTTAATCATTGTTGTACGTTACAATCGGCTGATCATTTGGTATCCATCTTGATGACGCCGGTTCTGAAGTAATACAATTATACAATTGTCGCTCAGAATGTCTCTTCTTTAAAATTAGATGTACTACATTTTTAAATGATAAAACTATATAGTTGTAGATAAAATATAGTATTTGACTCGCATATAATGGCTATATTATACACGGATAATTACACCTCTCGCTTATGGCTCGGATGGTAAACTTCATCCTCGTGCAATATAGTCTCCATTATATGCTTGTTAAATAAAATGCTATAAACGTAAGCTAGAAAGGTAGACTTAAATATTTAAAAAATTATAAAAGTACTGCACCAAAAAGGTGTTGATGTGAACTGGAATAATAAAACAATTTATGAAAAAATATTTTTAAGAAATAAGCAATTTTTTGGGTCGATTTTATAATCTAATAGGATTATTCTGTTCCTTTTTTACACAGCTGTGCCGTTAAATAACTGGTCAGATGTACATGTTATAAGATAGGGTTTGAGGCAATAATACCGCCGTAAAAATCAACATATCTTGTTTAGAGTAGAGGTTTAAATATGTTAGTGTAAGTAATTACTCATATATCAACTAATGTAAATTTTCAGTAGTTGGAAAAAATAAAATTCTCATAAAATTCTTGTATCAGGAATAAAAATAATAAACTTTTACGATTAAAATCGCTTTAATTTGGTTCCATAGTTGTTGTAAATAATTTATTTAACTAACCATATAGAAATTACATTTTATACTGTATTTTTATTGCTCCTCTTGCTAAGATTTATAAGCTAGAAGATTAGGTATAATGTGTCGTTAAATGTTATTTTTATTATCATATATACTTACTTCTTGGAATATTGTATATTTATAATGTTACTATTTACATAATAACAATGTATTTTATTTTATGACTATAGATTTTTTATAACAGACAGATATTTTACAAATCAATATGAAGATAGTCCATTTATTTTTAGGGGACGCAGAACTAGATAGTAAATTCCTTTTTTAATGCTACCTGCCTGCATCTAAAATATTAAGTGATTTTTTAATGTTGGTATATCTGCGCAAAATATGTCAATTTAAATTTCAAATGTTAAATTTGATTATGAATGCACAGAAAAAAGCTATAATGAAAGTAACATTTTAAACTGATATGCTATCTTAACCTACATTTTTTTTACCTTCCCGATTTACAATGTTGAAAAGGATTGGTCAAAAGTCCTATTTAATAATTAAAAGTCACTTTATTTCAAAATCTAGTTCATCACGGTGTAAAGAAATGGACTTTACTGCAGTTTTATATGTTTATGTTGGTTTATGTAGAATATTGGAAGATGAAAGAATTAAAAGGCACAGAATTATGTTATGCAGATGACACGATTGTAGTGGCAGAAAACGAACAAGAATTACAGCATAACATAAAAGTGTATTTATAAAGAACTAAAGAAAAATAATATGGTGATAAATAAAACTAAGACAAAGACAATGAAAATAAATGGAAAGAACACACTGTATAAAAATAGAAGAAATAAATTTGGAACAAGTGAACAGCTACAAATACTTAGGAGCAACAACAAATATTGACGGTGATCTAAATGATGAAATAATGAAAAAAAATAGGAAGAACAGGAAGATTGTTTAATGCCATCAGAAGTAAATTTCTGGGAAATAAACAAATCCCCACAGAAGTGAAAGTAGAGATGTTCAAAAAGGTGACAGTACCAATACTCACAAATGCCAATGAATCGTGGATTGCCACCACTAAACATCAAAGTAAGATCAGAAGCATGGAAATTAGATTTTTGAGACAAATATCGGGAAAGACAAAGATAGACCGAATTAGAAACGGGACGGTCAGAAAAGAATTACAGACGTAACCAATAGAAGTAACCGTAACCTCAAGAAAGTCAAATTAGATGGCTAGGGCATGTCCAAAGAAAGGGAGATGAAAGAAAAGCCAAAGAACATTTGAGGCATGACCAATAGGAATGAGAAGAAGAGGACGACCAATTAAGATTTGGTCTTTAATAAAAGTAATAAGTAAAAAAATTATGTGAAGTGTGAATTTTCACACATTTTAGGATCTTGTATGTATCTAGTCACAGGTAGACGTAACCTGCTGGAGGGCCCTGGTAAAAGTTTATGAGGCCCACAAGAAATTCAAATATGGGTGGAGTGATACAAATTCCAAATTATGTATAGATGTGCCAAATTTAATTAAATAATTGTTATTTCTAAATATAGTTTTTGAGTACTTTCCCTTAGTAGTCACGATTTTCCATTGTTTATAAGTTAGAATAAATAAAACAATAAATAATAGTATTTAAACATTGTTGTCAAACAAAGCTGATGGTTCGGCAACCATTTCGATGACGTGGGCTCTGAATTTAAACAATTAACGCTGAGAATGTCTGTGTTTTAAATTAAATTTACAAATTTTTTTAATAATAAAACTATGATATATAGTTGTAGATAAAATTTTGTATTTTTACTCGCATATTTTAGGAGTAGATTAAGCAAAGGAGTGATTTTTTTTTAAATTTCTCTATTTCAACACGTTTTTTGCCAAAAAAACATGCAAAATCGTATTTTATTTAACAAGCATATTAATTGGAACTATATTTCGCTCAGATGATTACAACTCTCGCCTACGGCTCGGGTGGTAAACTTTAGCCTCATGAAACGTAGTCCCCATTATATGCTTATTAAATAAAATACTCCTATTATTTTGCATGTTTTTGGCAAAAATCGTGTTAAAACAGAGAAATTTAAAAAAATATATATTTTCGTTGCCTTGAGAGGTCATTTGATACCACAAAAATATTTGAAAAAAAAAAAAACAACAATAATTTATCACCGACACTAAAAATTCGATATTTTTCGGAAAACTCATACGATCAAAAATTGCTGTTGAATCATTTCGGTCCATTGTTGATAATTTTTTCAGGTTTTTAGACCAACCCCTTTAGGAAACTAGGGCGTGGGACAAAAGTTTCTTGAAATTTTTAGTGTAAAAACATGTTTTTTCGAAAAATAAAATTTTGCACGTAAAATCTATCAATGCCTCTATAAAATTCTCTTTTAACAGATACGTTACAACCAAACGTTACAAAAACGTCGCGCTCGGCGTTATAGGGTTAAATAATAATTACTGATTCAGAGACTTACTGTAGATATATAATTGTTTTCACTCATAAGTAGTTTCTGTGTCTTCTTTCGAGGTCTATAATTTAAAATAGTAATTTTTATTAAATAAGTAGAATAATAATAAGAATTATATTTTAATTTTATACTTGGCATGTAATATTAATTGCTGGTAGTTACTACTGACGGCGAAACGGTGGAGTTGTAGAACGTTCATTTTCCATTGGTTCTGGCATATCATATACCAGTACGTACATGTGAAATTATCTGTGCGGTACATGCAATTGTTCCCACTATAATGACCCACTATTTTCCACAGTTGTGCCTGAGTTAAAAGCTCGCCGTACATAATAATAGCTACAGTTAATTATGTCGAAAGAAGTGCCTCATTATTTTTATCTGAACACTGAACGTACACAAATACAGCCACGTTACTAAAAATATAAATTTTCAAATTTGAACACTTTATAAAAACGAACAGTTTATTTCTATTAAAAGTACTAGTGAAAAGTCAAAGTTTAGTTAGTAGATTTAATTTATTGATGGCAAAGAAAGAAATCAAGTCAATACTACTTGTTGATATGATTATCGGGAACAGACCCCACATTGCGTCATTACGCTTTGCGGAAGCGAAGCCCCCGGTGCGTTGTAGCCATCCAACAGTTACGTTTTGTTAGAATTTAAAAATTGAATAACGCATCTCAATAAAATTAATTTTTAAGCAGTTGATTTTTTAAAGAAGTAATGTGCATACTTTGCTAGACAAAGGGCACACTGAGAGCGAAGTCCCCAGTGCGTAGCGATTCTGATTTTTCTAGGTTTTTTATTTCTTGAGAATCGAGAATTATTTTTTTGCATTTCTCGAGAATTCTCGGAAAATTCAAGAAGTTTCAGTAATATTCAGCAAATATAGCAATATATTCAAAGTCTATAATTTCGTTTCAAATTTCATTATCTGTAAGTTATCTTACAAAGAATTTTAAATAAATATCGATATTAGTCTCCACTTTCGGTACGTTATTTGTTATTTACCTATATACTACATCTATATACTTTTATAATTAACAACATAGGCATAGTGGTATAGCTATAAGTTATATGGAAGGTATTTAATTACAGAACATAAATCTTATTCAGTCGGTACGGAACATAAGTATTAATACATGCAATTGTACAGAATATTTAATATAATACTTTCATAATAAATAAAATTATATAGTAAACTAAAACAAATAATTGTAAATTTTTAACGTATATAAATATATAAAGTACGTCATACGATATAATAGGATTAATTATTGGACTTTATTTTTGAAATAGAATTTAAAAAAACACAAAACACTCGCCGATAATCTTGTTCTTAATTTTAAAATAAAATTGCCAGATATTGAAAAAGGTCGCCCATATTTGTCAATAGTACGTCTAGAAGTAGATGTAAATTAAAAAAAAAAAGGTTCCCAACGCCTAGATGGCGCATAAGGGGCAGATAAGGTAAGTTTTCAGTTTCTAGACCGCCGGTCATAGATATGAAAGCCATATTGTCAGCGTGCCGTTTCGACCGGTCCTATTATCCCTGAACGAACAGGTACTCCTTTATAAGTATTAAATGCTTGAGGTTGAGTCGACCCCAGAGTTGTCTGCACAACATTCGGAAGATAAAAATTCGACGGATATGGGAGGTATCGAACCAACGTCCCTGTGCTCCGTAGGCAACTGTCTTACCACGGAGTCAGGGCAACTTTTAAATTATTAGTTGTAAATTAGTAGTTGCATTTCCTGTGGATTCGTATATGTTAAATTCTTTAAGTATTGATGAAAATGTGTCATTGGTCTTGTCATCGACGTTTTGAAATTGGTGTTTTAATCTCAGCTACAAATTCCTGGGCAAGATTAGTATTTTGATTATTTAAATTGTTAAACAAGAAAAGAACTCCCTGGCATTTGGACTGACAAAATATGAATACAAACTGCAGTAAACAAATATGAAATATATCTCCAATTTCTCGAAATGAGAAATTAAAAAACTGCAAAGAAACCCTACCAGGGCGTTAGGCTTTAGTCATTCCACAGTTATGTTAGGTTAGAATAGGGGAGAGGTTACGACAGAGGTCTTTTAAATATGTAACTGCGAATCGCAATAAAAAGGATTTTTAAAGAGTTAATCCTTATAGAAACGTAACTTAACTACACTAATAGACCGTTTGTCATTTTTCTTAGATATTTTACTATTATATTAGATAAGAATACGGGAGAGGTTAAGACGGAAGCTTTTTAAGAATGTAATTACACTTTTCAGTAAAATTGATTTTCAAAGTGTTGTTCTTATAATAAAACAAAACTATGTACTCAGACTAAAAGACCGGGAGCGAAGCCCCCGGTGCGATATGCTTTAACTTACCTCATAATGTAGGGGAGAAGTCCACTTAGCATCCCTAGTTTTTGAATAAAATGTAAATTTATTTTATTTTTATGAGAGTGTTTTGTAATATTAATTATTAAATAACCGATTTATTACGCTATTTCCAATTCGGTTCTTGTAACCATTTACCATTTATTTAAATAACTGAAAGAAATCATTTTTTCATAAAAAATTCAAAACATATATAGTTGCAACCTGGATTTTGTGGAATAACATTGTTGTGATCTTCATTATTTTTATTAAGCTGTATTGCGATATTGTGAAGCACGGCATAAGCATAATTGATATTTGCAGCTTCCACGGGATAATAATTTTAAGTTCCGTGTATCAAAATCTCAGCAAAGAACTAAATCTGCTTTTCAATACTCTATTTAGCCTTTTTAACATTTTCTTGAAACTTGCGTCTGGAAACTCATATCGGTTACTTGTAACACAAAGATGACGATGGAACATTCCCAGCTTTTCTCTTAGAATTCACATTAAATCTTCGCTATATATAGTTTGAATTTTGTCTTTTAATAATTAATGTTCTTTCCACCTTTCCTTTTGCTCAATTTATTTTAGTAACATGATATCTACTAGAATAGTATCTGCCATTTTTGTAAAATAATCAACCTTGTTAAATTTTGCAACCATCTTTTTTAAAGATGCTTATGGTAGTAAGTTAACTTGTAATTTTGACGGTCCTGTGTTAGAATTTACGTTTAAATGATATTAAAAAAAATAACATCAGTTTTTCATGTTAAAATTTTTATGTCTTGCTTAAAGAACAGACTCAACTGTGTGTTATGAACTCCACGAGATATCTTGTTTTACACCAAACAACACTAAATAATAATAATTCATAGTATAATGATAACAATAATAACAAAAATGATGAATGACATAAGCCATAAAAATGAATTAATGAAAGGGAAATGAGAACGTTACATATTGTTTGTGTAGATGAGGTGTGGACTACGGACGTGGAGAGAGTGCATGTGCATGGTATGAAGATTCATTCACACATTCGCCAAACCAGAATGCGCATCCTGTGCATAGTGTGATCCGGTGATATTACGAAACAGGATGCAATTATCCCACAACAGTCGTAATTAATTGCGCGAACACGCGGCAACACCGAATGCATCTTATTAAAAACAAATTCATTTTATTACAATTATAAAAGCACAATGCGAGGTAACTAGCTATCACCACCGTCACTACTGAAGCAGCTATTAAAAATATTATTTATGTTTCAACACCTTAAGAATTTATTGCGAAGCTCATTTTTTAAGTCTTGAGTTATACAGGGTGGCACTACTGAAGTGTCAAAATCCATAACTGGAAAAATAGGAAAGATAAACACGATTTCTTTTTTTTTTCTTGTCCCTCTTGAGTGCCTTTCATACTATACTAAAATAATGTACTTCATTTGTAGCTTTCACAGGATTATAATTTTAAGTTCTATTTTAAGAACTAAATCTCTTTTCAATACTCTATTGAGCCTAGTTCTAACTCTACAATTTCTTGAAACTTGCGTCTGGTATTTCAAAAGGGTTACTTGTATCACGAAGATGACGATGGTAACGAAATATTTCACCCTCTAGCTAGTAAAATCACTTTGTGTTTCGTAGTTGCTGAAATGTCTAAAGTAGTTCATGCGGGAATTGTTGTGTTTGCCATTTTATTATGTTAGGAGTTGGAAATCAGATAAAAGGAAAAGTGTGGATGTTGGCAATAGATGATGTCCAAGGAAAAAAACATTCTTATTGGACATAAATTATAACATAGAAACACAAAGATTCGCTAATATATACTTGGCATCATCAGGTGCTAAAAATAAAACGATTACAATAATATATGTGCTAATATAAGTTAATATAAAGTATTTACATATCCTAGTGAAATACAAAACAGTTTGTAAGGCAAGAGGACGCTGTGCTATGGTGTTTCATACCAAGAACTCGTACGATTCTTCCTTTCTTCTCGATCTTGCCACATTTTAACCTCCATATATCACAGAATGATCACAATCAAGATCAGCATTGATGCAATATGTCAGTAGTGTCCAACCTATGTCCCATGGGTCGCATTCGGCACAACAATAAGTTTAAAACAGCCGACTCTAAATTTCAACCCCTTTATCCTCAAGTGATTTTTGATATTTCTACAAATACATGGATGTATTTGTAGAAATATGCATTATAGCCAAATCGTAGCTTTATTATAATTAAATATCGTTATGTAAGGCGAGATGGAGTAACTGCCTACTAATTGGTTTGTTAATTAGTGCGGAACAGATAATAAGAACTAGCCGGTAGCTGTCGTGCGATAAGGAATATTGATTCTTTTACCGTACGCCTGTGCACAACTGCTGCTAGTATTTGTGCTGTATATGGTATAAATAAAGTTACACTTATTGAAAATAAGCTAGTTCTTGTGTTTAATTAATACCTAACAGTAGAATTAAATATGGCTTCACTTTGGCAAGGTTGGACACTACTACACTACGTTGTTAACTACTTTGTATATTACTAGGATAAACCTTATATTAACTTATACAGAACATCGTATTATTATAGTCGCTGTGTTTTAACACCCGAGGATGCAAAGTACATATTGGTGACACGTTGTATTTCTAGATAAAGTACATTATGTCCAAAAAAGCTATATGAATTTTATTTACACCGAAAAGTGTGGATAAAAGACTGGGTAGTAAGACCAGCAAAACATGAAAAACAACAATATTGTTACTGTTCCACTTCATTATAAATAAAAATAATAAAATCAAAACAGCAATTGGAAAATAAAAGATTTTACGTGAAGCTGCTAAGCGTGTTTACTAGCTGTGTGTAATCGACACTCGTACGATTCTTGACCTGTCAGCTAGTAGCAAGTAACTCGCATGAGTCTTTACTGTCAACTGAATGAAGTTGAGGTGGTATCGACGAATTTAAACATTCATACCCCTCTACGCCACCGAAGCAGGCAGAATAAAATATTTCTTTTAAATATATGCAGGTGAGATTTGAAATCTCAGCACGGTACTGGTGTTTGCACCCCATATACCTGTTAATATCGAGTTTAATAAATCATAATACACTTATTACGAGCAAAAAGAACAGAGTGCATGCCTTAATGAAGCCGAGGTGTTTGTATTTAGTAAATTAACGCTATATATATTATTAGTCAGAGCGGACTCATAAATATGGATTATAAAAAGCATTATATATTAATTTGTACTGTATAAACTAATCGTTAAACATGGATGCTATAACAGATAAAATTTTAATATCAAATTTATAATAAATTTAATATGAATTATTAAGAAATATGAGTTGCTATTACGTCAAATATATTTCTAATTAATGCTCAATTTATTAGTTGTGTAATTAAATTTTACAAAATTTTTCGCTTTAAAAAAATTAATTTTAATATAACATTAATAATAGCTGTTGGAGGAAATTCTATGAGTCATAATTTAATGAAGTTTGTAGGTAGTCTCCCACCTTTTTATAACACTGTATGTTCGTTTGTAATTACCCACAACAACAAAAAGTTAGAAAGGTGCACATAAACAAAGGCATTTTGCACCTAACATAGTCCATTTATTTACCTACAATATATTTTAGTAAATTATTTATACGGGGCTTGATAATAAAATAAGGGGACTAGCATTACAAAACCTTATTAAGTAATGAAGTTTGGTTTTCTTTAGTTCTAAAATGTATGGATCTTTAAGCCTGGTTTATAAAAACTCCATAACAACGCATACGTATGGAACAATTGGTCTGACCCTTCAAAACATCTGTTTGTAATAAACAGAACAAAGAGAGTAGTGTAATTTTTATGCTTATGTATCCATAGCATATCTATTATAAACCAGACTTTAGCCAGCTACTCTGATGAATTTAAAGGTTTCCGTTCGGGACGAAAATGAATTATCGTCCCGAACCTTTCCGTTGTTTTCGTTCTCGTCTATAATATTTCTCCGAACCGGTTTTAACTAAAGTGAAATAACAGATACCAGTTTAACTGAAGTAAAACCGGTAAATGTTATATGAACACTTCAGTTTAGGAAAAAAAAAAAAAAAACAAAAAAACAAACACCATGCAAAGTTAGGTGAGTATGGTAGATACAGAACGAGAGTGACTTTGTTCTTCGCCAAAAATTGCGTGAGGGTAGAGTTGTTTTGGATACCGGGACATTTTGGTATTAAAGGAAATGAAGCGGGTGATGCAGCTGAAAAAGCCGCCTCCCACAAACCTATGACAGATGTTAGTTTCATATTTCCAGATGACGCAGAGTCATCTGAAAGACCTGGTTTTAGCCATGTGGTAGCATGAGTGGAGCAGTGTACAGGACGTTAAGTTGAGACAGATTAAGGGAGACGTTAAACCACAGGGTTCTTCCAGCAGAATTAACCGCAGGGAGGAAATCGCCATCACACGCCACTGTATAGGCCACTGTTGGTGGACCCATGGACACCTCCTTCGAGGTGAAGAGTCCCCTATCTGTGACACGTGTAACACAGATTTGTCTGTGTTACACTTTTTAACTGAATGTGTACAGTTCGAGGATGTCAGGGAGAGGTTAGGCCTATGATATGACCTGTCAGTTGCTTTAGGTGACGCCAGAGTTCTCATAGAGAGGCCGATACTCTCTGATAGAATCGAACTTACTGTTTTATGTGTGAAGTCTTGCACCTCATTTTAATGTATTCTATTTCTAGACCGGTGTTTCCCAACGTGGGTCCCACGCCCCACATGGGGGCAATTTGATTGTTCAGATATATAAAATTGTTGTATAAAATAATAGTAATTTTTTTTTTGGGGTTTGAGAGATATATAAATAAAACTGATAAAATTTCTTGTCACATCAACAATTTTATTGTGTTAGTGTATGTTAATTATGTTATGATATAATTTATTTTTTTGGTATTTTAAATATAAATAAATATGTATATGTTACATAGGGGGGCATCAGAATTTTAGAAAGACTTAGGTGGAGCATGGTAAAAAAAAAATGTTGGGAAACACTGTTCTAGACTGTGATATTCGATGATAATTCGCCCCTTTACAGTCTCTTACCATCACCCTGAGTCTGTTCAATTTTTCGAACAGACTTTTTATCTTATTTATTTGTGTTTGTCTGTGCAAGATTTCTTTTATTGAGTATGCGTATTTTTATTGTTTTTATTTTTTTATTATTTTTAAAATGTAGTGTAGTCATTTAGATGGGCTGCGTTAGGCGCAATAGCCTTTGTTGTTGTGCGCCAAAAATTTTAAATAACTAACTAACTCGTCAAAAATTGCCGAAGCATAAGGGTAATGTGAGCTGGTGCTTTATCGTGAAATCGACGTTGATCAAAATGTCTTGACTTGTTAGTAGATGTCCTACGTCTTCTGTAACGTCTCTAACAACCAATCATAGATTGCCACGGATTAATTCGTGAACATGTGGTGGGATTACTCTGAATAAAATTGCATTCTATCATTGCCAATAAAGCGACTCTATTTGCGGTTGCTAAGTAACTATTGTTTTTTTTTGCTGACTATAGAATAGAATTCTATAACTAGTAATCCCACCACTGGATAATCTCTTCGTCAAATTTAAAAATTCAACTAATCATCTTTGATTTCTACCATCTTTAAAACGCCCGAAACTCTTAAAACTTGCAGTTCAACTGAGAGCGTGTTTTCCAAAAGTAGTCCTTTAATAAATATTTAACTACTTTTTCCGACGACTAAGAAAAACACGTTAACTTCAAACAGTGCATGACAGCGATCTAATAACGTGACATGAATAAAAATCTCAGGACTTCTTTATGCTTGTATGCAATTTGGTTCGATACACAAAAGTTCAGTCCACAAAAGCTCAGTCTCGCCATTTAATAAACTCACCTTGTACATTGCTAGTTAGAAATAAAATCATACATTAAGATACTTGCAATGACATGACATTTAACGTTAAGATGACCACAATATTTCGAACAATTACTTGTTGATACCATAGCAGCAGGAACTTGAAAACAATAATTATAGTATGATAGTGACAACATTATTATGGTTTTTATTACAGTATAAATAATATGATTGTGAAAGGACCAATAGCATGTGTAGCTAAGTTAACAATCAGCTGCAAATAACTTTTTACTTAAACAGGTATGTACAATGGTTTCTTATAGTGTTACGTGGTGTTTACATGTCAACCTTATGACACCTGTACCATACAATATATGGCCGTGTGAATATAAAGATTGTTTTAGACGTTTTATCTTGTAAAAAGAAATGTTTATTACTCAGATTTTTTCAGATTTTTACATTAACCCTCTCCCGTGGGTTATAGGATGTAAGACAAGATTTTTTAGCACATTTTTGGCAAAAATCGTGTTAAAATAAAAACAATTTAATTTTTTTTATATTTTTCCTTAAACTTCGTTTTCAGAGCTTTCGTTTGATACCACACAATAAATTTTTAAAATGCAATTATTCAATGTACATTGAATTTTTTTCAGATTTTTAGGTCAACCCTCCTTAGGAAATAAGTTTGGGGACAAAAGTGTTTTAACATTATTTTGGTGAAAATCCCAAAAACAATATTGATTTTACAAAAATAAAAATTTGTTAGTTTATCCGCACATTAAAAGGTTTCATTTGATACCCCACTCAAAATTTTAAAAATATATTTATTTTTTTGTAGAATACATATTTGTTTATGTTTTTCACGCGATGTATTTTTTGAACTCTCAATAGTTTTCTTATATGTGGGTCTATAAAACAGTTGTACAAACATGCTACAATTTCTATCGTACAGACAGACAAATATAGGTCAGTCGTTTAATCAACGCAGTTGGTTATTTTGTTGGTTTTTTGTTATTCAACTAAATCGATATTTTTTGCATGTGAATTATAGACTAATATTGCTCTTCACTCTTTAATATTACTAAAACATACCTTTTGAAGTCATATTTGTTGTGTTTATTTAATATAGGGACATTTGTATTGGTATCGCTAAATAAAACGATGCTTACATTTGACATTTTATAATACGCTCTGATGTGTTTTGATACTTGTGTTCACATATCTAACTTATAGTAATTTTTAAAAACCTTTTTTATTTAGTTTGTTGTTTATTTCGCAGTTTTGTGTTTAGTTATATATTTTCTTATAGATATCTTATAGATTTCCATTTGATATTATGTGTAGTGTATAGCTTTTTAGGTTAAATCCAACGTATTTCTATTTTCTTTTCATTGATCATACTTTTGGATCACATCAGCCCTTTTTAAGACTACTTAGCCTATTAGAATAGTTTATTTGTTTCTATTCTGTTCTTATTCTTATATTTTCATTTCATTACGATACAAGTGATAGTGTACGAATATTATATTCGTTAAACGGATGCTATGTTGACGTACTAAACATGACGTCACAAAAACATGTGATGTTTCCAGTGACGCAACTGCACTGATTCGCCGAATGCCCTATACTTGAATGACGGTATAATGGGTTTTTTAATCATACCTATAAAACTCTAAAAAGCAATGCCATATTTTTAACAGTGAAATACAGTAATAACTCGCACAATGCGATTAAAATAAAATAAAAATTTATATTAATCATTTTCACGCAATTACTTTCAATATGATAGCGCAGAAAACATTACTACGGTATTAATGCCATACTTCGAATCAAAGACGGACTGCCCGTCTGAAGTTTGGAAAATTCCTGATGGGCTGGCAAGGTTTTGGAGGGTTTTGGGGCTACTCCGAAAAATTTGGTTCCAGTCTGTTCCTGCTTTGAACTGGTCGAGAATCAGGAAAAATACTCTTTGAACCCGGGAGTACTCACAATGGGAAATACATACCACTATTTGCAATGTGTCTATTAGAAGTTAACTTTAATAAACCTTAGATAGGGTTCTGGCATTAAATTAGAATCTTATTTGGAGCGTGAAATGCAATATCAATTTCGATATCAAAATTTAGCAAACTGCTGCTTAAGATCTTTGTTTGGAACATCTTATTGTACGAAAGTGAAACTTGGACACTAGGACTGACAGAAAAAAGATGATGGAAGCATTCGAAATGTGGTGCTATAGAAGAATGTTGAAAATTCGATGGGGAGTGACGAACGAAGAAGTACGGCAAATGGAAGAAGGAACCAAATCTGAGGAGAATGTTGCAGATGAGAAGAGACGTTTGGACTGGACATAAATAAGACACGAAGGACTGGTAAAAACGATACTGGAAGGAACAGCTCAGGAAAAGAACAGTACCGGTAAACCAAGACTGTGCATGAAACAGATAATGGAAGATATGAATTGCAACACATACGTGGGACTAAAAAGACTGACTAAGAACAGGGAAGCATGAAGAAATGCTGCAAACCAATTAATGAATTGAAAACTTAAGGAAGGAAGAAAGCAGAAAATGAACTTATATGAACACCAACTTTAAGATGCTTTTAGAGACACATTCATAACAATTGGACCAACGTCAACACAAAATGAAACATATTGTTCAACTTCTAGTATATTTATTATACATTAAAGATCACGATTATATGACAATTAATGTCCTGCCTCTTAAAGTTACTACTATTCTGTGTTAGTTGTATGATATACTATTTATTAATGCCATGCTGTTTTGGAACGAAAAAGTAATTGTAATAATCTTTGCCAAGAGCGTATGCCACCCACATTACAGATGTCGGCACTGGCGTCAGCGTTGGCAAGTTAGCGCATACTTTCATTTTCATCAAACAAAAAAATAATTGAGTAGTGATGATGATGAGTATTATAATGATATCATTACATTTCAAAACACAAGTACGTAATCACATCATCTCAATAACAAATGATTAGATCAGTACCACTTTGTTTCCTTTCTCTTTGCAAGTTCCATTTGGAGGCAAATCTATTACAATTATAACCCTTTGATTTTATACTAATAACGAATCTACGACATTATTCCTGCCGGCTGAAAAAGTAGTTCGGAAATTTTGCATTTTTATATATTTGATGTATAAAAAAAAAACAAACTTAAAGTGTACACGCATGCCTGGAGCGTATTCAAAAAAACTGGAATTAGCCGTAATGAATCTGAATTATTCAAGTTACATTTGCATAGGTGTACTCTCATTAACCTATTCATAACTAATGCATTTATTATATTTTTAATTATCTTTTCATATAAGCAAACAATTATGTCGCCACTTTAACTCGTAATTGCCGTAATTAAAATATAAAAAAAAATCACCAACTACCTTACATCAATTCAACGCATGCCTTGTCCAACCCGCAAACACCAGAAAAAAATTAATAAAAGCTGTGATAAGTCTGGCCAGATGTGATCATATTACAAGAAACAGTGAGATCATTAATCCTTGTTAAATAACAATAAACAATAAAACAAAACAGTTTAAAAACATTCAATTCACAGCTGCGAGTCGCAAGTTTACATATAACCAATCAGATTACTTCGTTGGCCCGAACTCACCCGAGGAACAACAATAATCCGTTGCGAACTTCATATCTGTTGTTAACTCATGGCGTGTAGAGAAAAAAATAGTGTTCATTTAATAATTAATTGGTACAAGGTAATAAAAATCGAATCTACGCCTATGTGTACATGAGCTTGGAAATAAGTTTTGACAACTTATTTCCAAGCTCAATGTTTCTGTTAAGTAATTATATAACGCTCAGGAATTAATGATCACATTGTAGAACAAAAATTTACTTTGAATGTTTCAACCGCCAGTACAACATATTTGGTAGAGAATAAAGGTATAAAAGTGGCCAAACAGGGGAGTGGAGAGACGGGTGGAGACGGTACAAATTACCACGGCCTGGATAAACTGCAGGGCCCAGGATTTGGTTATTTTTTACATATCACTAACCAATTTTATTATTTGTGATTTTGTCGCATAATTTCTTTGTCGATAATTGTAATTCGAATAATATCTGAAATAATAGTGTTTATAGGTCCGGGACCCAGTCCCAATTAGACTGCACACTTTGTTTATGTATTTAGCTGTCATCAGTTAACAGTTCTTTAGCCTCTTTGTGGCGTTTCTGTCCGTAGCTTCCTCGTGGATATATCATATACAGTGTGATCATACAAATGGAAAACTTTTTTACTATCAATTTTATGAAAAAGTCACTCTTCACTTAAAAACGTTATCAAATTTGTTTTAAGTAATACAGGGTGTTAAATAATTAGATAAAAAAAAATAATTATAAAATTTTATATAATATGTTTATTAACAACATAAAATAACAAAACTAATTCATTTCCACTGATTGTCCTGCTTCCAAAACACATTTTTCAGTTCTTTGACCACACTTTGTATTTGATCACACTTTTCCCTTATTCTTTGAATCAATTTTATTTGATTTTGTAGTCGATTACATACATCTTATTTTTTAAATAACCCCATAAGATGTAATCTAACTGTGTCAGATCGGGTGAACTGGGGTGACCAGTGTTATATTGCCAAGTCAGTATTAGAAGACCGTCCAATCCATTTTTTGGAAAATTAACATTTAACCATTGTTTTACAGGAAGTGAAAAATGTGAGGCGGGCCCATCCAACTGCAATATTTAGCCTGTCTTTGTAAAAGTGGTATATCATCCAAAATGTTAATAAATGAATTTTGTAATAAATATAAAAAAACATCTGTAAAAAAAAAAAAAAGCCGCTCCAAACGTTGATTTTTTTGTGAATATTGACTTCGACATTTTATAACCCAGTGAAGATTTTCCGTGCTCCAATACTTTGAATGTTGGGATGATAATCTCCCATTTGTTGGAAAATTCATCTCTACCGTTCGTAACATGAAAATATTAATTTATTAACCCCCCTCCCCCTCCTCCAGGTTTTCATTTAACATTTTTTTAACAGTTTTAATCCGGCTGTGGGCTCAAATATACATTTTTTTATTTATTACTTTAACACGGGGCGTAGAATATAGTCTAAAAATTCTTGAAAGGGTCGCCGGTCAAAAAATTATGGGGACCCCTGATCTAGTCATTATTAAGCAGATATTATTTTTTTTTTTATGGGATGAGGAGAAGACGCCGTTTTGATTTTTGCATGGGGGTTTCATTACAGTAGAGCCACATACATCAGATTTTCTCGAAGTGTGGTTGTGTTGCATGGACTCATCACTATGGTAATGACATGAAGATGACATGTTGCATGGACTCATCACTATGGTAATGACATGAAGATGACACAGTCACATTATCACCATGGTACGAGATTTCGATGACATTACTGTTTTTGTTTTCCTTTTTAGTTTTGTACTTGTCATATTAATTATTAAAAAAAAGTATTTAATAATTCAATACTTGTGTTTATATATATTACACGATATAACAAATTGGCGACGAGGATGGCAGTTGATCCAGATCAACTAGCGAGCATATTAAAACGTTAAATGGGGGGCAATACTTTTCAAAAATTGATCTGGCGGATGCTTATTTACAAATCGAGGTTGACGATGAATCAAAAAAACTTTTAGCGATAAACACACACAAAGGATTATTCGTTTATAATCGACTTCCTTTTGGAGTTAAATCAGCACCAGGTATATTCCAATTACTAATGGATACTATGCTAGCAGATTTACCAGGCGTAACGGCATATCTTGACGACATACTAATAGTCAGTTCAACAAAACAGGATCACTTTGACCAGATAAATAAAGTGTTACAACGTATCGATGAATGCGGGCTTAAGGTTCGTTTAAATAAATGCAACTTTTTTATGCCAGAAATCAAATATTTAGGCTTCATAATAGACAAAAACGGACGCCGACCTGATCCAGACAAAATTGAGGCTATCAAAAACATGCCATCACCAACCGACATACCTTCCCTGCGATCATTCCTTGGCATGATAAATCATTACGGGCAATTCGTTCTAGAAATGCATAAACTTCGTGCACCGTTAGATTCACTTCTGAAGAAAAATAATAAATGGGTTTGGTCAGATAATTGTCGCATCGCTTTCCAGAAATGTAAAGATGTTCTCACTTCAGATCTTCTTCTGACACATTATAACCCACAGAGGCAAATCATCGTAGCTGCTGACGCATGCAATACTGGAATAGGTGCAGTCATATCACATACATTTGAAGATGGTTCTGAAAAAGCAGTCATGCATGCATCACGCACTTTAACAGCCACTCAGAGAAATTACAGCCAGATAGAGAAGGAAGCCCTAGCATTAATTTTTGCAGTTCAGAAATTTCACCGCATGTTACATGGCAGAAAATTTAAATTACTAACAGACCACAAACCGTTATTATTATCAATATTTGGATCCAAAAAGGGAATTCCAGTTTACACAGCAAATCGCCTCCAACGATGGGCTCTTATTTTGCAATCCTACGACTTTGAAATAGAATACAGAAATACTTCAAAATTCGGACAAGCTGACGCTTTGTCAAGACTAATATCTAATAAGACAAATACATCAGAAGACTGTATTATTGCATCGGTTAAAATAGAAGAAGAAGTTCAACGTATATATTCCGATTCCATACGAGGATTGCCGGTTACTGCTAACATGATTAAAGAAGCAACAAGACAAGATCCACTCATACAGCAAGTATTTACGTTCATGCGAACAAATTGGCCAACTAAATTTGAAAACCCACAACTAAGAACATTCTTCGACAGGAAATTATCACTTTCGTGTGTAAATGGATGTCTCATGGTCCAAGACAGAATTGTAATTCCTCAAGGTATTCGAACACCAATATTAAAACAATTTCACTCAGGGCACCCTGGCATAACTAAAATGAAGTCTTTAGTACGAAGCTACGTTTATTGGCCTGGGCTTGACAAACATATTGAAGAATTAGTACAAAACTGTGCCAAGTGTGCATCCGTTGCTAAAATGCCAATAAAAATGAATTTGGCATCATGGCCTATCTCCAGCAAACCTTGGCAGAGAGTACATATAGATTTTATAGGACCATTTGAAGGATACAATTATCTTATCGCAGTTGATTCTTATTCAAAATGGCCCGAAATATTCATCATGAAAAATATCACTACAAATGCAACCATAGAGAAACTGGAAGAGATCTTCTGCAGATTTGGAATGCCTGAAGTTTTAGTTTCAGACAATGGCTCCCAATTCACGTCCGCAAATTTTTCACAATTCTGCGAACACAACGGAATTAAACATATTCGTACACCACCATATCATCCACAATCTAACGGCCAGGCAGAAAGGTTTGTGGACACTTTTAAACGAGCAATATTAAAATTAAAGGGGGAAGGAAGCATAAATGAAAACATTCAAAAATTTCTACTCATGTATCGCATCACACCAAATATAAACATATCAGGAAATCTAAGCCCAGCCGAAGCAATTATGAATAGGAAAATAAGAACGTCATTAGACTTGATTCGTCCTGTTGGAAAACAGATTCCCATTACTATTAATAAAAAAATGGAAGAAAATTTCAATAGACAATATGGTACACGAGATCGTTATTTTTATCCTGGCGAACCTGTTTTCATACGAAAATATGAAAGAAATGGAAAAAGTTCTTGGGAACCAGCTGTTATATCACAGAAGATAGGGAAAGTTTTGTACAAGGTACTTGAAAATGGGAAGCTGAAGACGTGTCATACTAATCAAATTCTAAAAAGAAGATACGATCTGAACAAATATGATAAACCAACTAAAAGTCTGAGGTCATTCTACGATACATTCAATATGCCCATGCCAATGGAAAAACAAGAATCTTTACAAATTATACCCTCCAATATAATGTCGGAAGACCACGCAGATAATAACGAAAATGAATCTGCAGAAGACCTTAGAACTGAAATAGGTTCCGAAGAAGACGTAACTCACCCAAGAGTTGAAGTTGGATTCGAAGAAAACTTAAGCACAAATAATGAATATTCCCAAGAAACGGAACTACGGCGATCTACAAGAATACGTTCGAAACCTAAACGATTAATATTATGTCCATCTAGTAACACATACACAAACTAATATTTTATTTCGAGTTTTCAGTTTTTTCTCATTTTTGGGAAGGAAGGTGTTGCATGGACTCATCACTATGGTAATGACATGAAGATGACATGTTGCATGGACTCATCACTATGGTAATGACATGAAGATGACACAGTCACATTATCACCATGGTACGAGATTTCGATGACATTACTGTTTTTGTTTTCCTTTTTAGTTTTGTACTTGTCATATTAATTATTAAAAAAAAGTATTTAATAATTCAATACTTGTGTTTATATATATTACACGATATAACAGGTTGTCAGTTAGTTAGTCAGGATTCTCTTTTTTCCCCTAGTTTCGGATAATCGGTTCTAAATATCCTAATTCGAATACTTGGTTCCCAATACCCGGTCTCGGATACTCGGTTCCCAATACCCGGTTCAGAATTCCCGGTCTCGGATATCCGGTTACGAATACCCGGTCTGGATACCGGATTCTAGGGTAGGGTATCCGAAAGTGGATAAACCCGGAACTGTTTTTTTTTTTATTTATTTGAATACGGTTCCGACAAAATCGATTTCTGACGGAACTCATTAATACTGAACTTGTTCGTTTTGGTCTTATCTGCCAATTTTCTACAAAACACAATATTATAAAAGTTTCGTTGAAATTTTGCAAAAACAATGTGATCGGCATAATTTTAAGATAATTATCATAAATAAGATTAAAAGCTAACACGATTCTCGAATAGAATTAACATTGAATAAACCAATAAACAGTTTATAAATTTTAATATTTTGTTCCAGAAACCTTGAGCTTAATCATAGAAGTCGATATTTCAAATACAAATGGAAGATATCATTGTTAGGTGATTTTTAATTCACCTTGAATTGCTGATAAACGATTCTAATTTCTCCTTCTGTTGATTGTTTCGACATGTCTCCTGTTAATAATGATTGCATGTTTAACAACAAACACGGTTAAAATACATAACTTGTACAACTTTCATTATTTGCGTCATACTTGTGACGTTATTAAGCTAATATGTAATATGCATTGTCTTCAGTTTTTTCATTACCACAGAAGACTTTTAAAACATAATAATAACAATAATTATAACTGAATAAAAGATTGCATAGTTGGAAGGCTCCGCTCACTTAGAAAATGGGAGGGAGTAAGATACTCCGAGTACCATCATGTGCATCATCTGTCATTTTTTAGTTTTAATGTTATTAATAATACTGAGAATTAAAATACAGTCATTACTTTAAGGAAGTAAAAATAAATAAAGATGAATCTGGCGAAAACAAAAATAATAAAATTCACATCTAACAAATCAAATTTGTACATCAACCAGTGAAGAAAGTTAAGAAGTACCAGAGCCGTACTTAGATATTTCTTGACCTGAGAAAAAAATAATCTATATATATAAAATCGTAACTAAGCTACCTACTCATAATCAACGCCCAGCCCAAACCACTGAACCTACAATCATGAAATTCGGCGAGTATATTCCCTCCATGACGTAAACACCCACTAAGAACGGATTTTTCGAAACTCATTCTCTAATGTCGGGTTGCTAACGTAAGAGTTTTCTCTAACTCAAGTTAAAATCATTTGTTTTTGTATGCTACAACATACAAAAACAAATGATTTTAACTCGAGTAAGGGATAATTCTTACTTTAGCAACCGGCCATAAGTGGGTGAAAAGGGGGTTAAAAGGGGTAAAATATGGCTTCACGGTTTCCTTAATATCTCTTAGGTCCAATAAGATATCGACTTGGTTTTTGCTTACAAAGATTACTCATGTAAATATTAAAAAACTTATTTCAGGATTTTGTTCTAATTGACCCCTAAAGGGGTGAATCTACAATCAGGGTGAATTATAGAACCCTTCGCATCTTCTGTGTTTTTTGTGTTATAACATTCCTTTTTGGCATATAGGTATCTTTTTAGAAAATTTAGAAAGTGTTTTGATAGTTTTTTTAAATTTCACCCCTAAAGGGGTAAATTGGTATTTTTGATTCGATAGAATTTCGTCTAGATAAAGAAACATAAAATTCGGGGAGTATATTCCTTTTATGACTTAAGAACCCCCTAAGAAATAATTTTTTGAAATTCGGCCTCTCAGGGGTTAAAAGGGGTGAAATGTGTTTTCACGGATTCCTATCGTATCTTTTAGGTCAAGAATATATCGCCTTGCTTTTGCTTACAAAGACTACCCACATACCTGTTGAAAAACTTATTTTTCAGGATTTTGTACTAATCAACCCCTAAAGGGGTGAATCTACAATCAGGGTGAATTATGGAACCCTTCGCATCTTCTGTGTTTGTTGTGTTATAACATTTCTTTTAGGCATATAGGTGTCTTTTTAAAATATTTAAGTGTATTGACCTTTTTTTTTGTAATTTCACCCCTAAACGGGTAATTTGGTATTTTATATTCGATAGAATGTCGTCTAGACAGAGAAACATAAAATTCGGGGAGTATATCCTTTTTATGACATAACAACCCCCTAAGAAATGATTTTTGGAAATTCAACCCCAAAGGGGTGAAATGGGGTAAAATGTGTTTTCACGGATTCCTCAATATCTCACAGGTCCAATAATATATCGCCTTCATATTTGCTTCTAAATATTATCCATATAAATGTTGAAAAACTTATTTCAGGATTTTGTCCTATTTATCCCCTAAAAGGGTGAATCTACAATCAGGGAGAATTATAGAACCCGACGTATTTCCTGTGTTTGTTGAGTTATTAAATTCCTATTTGGCATATAGATGTCTTTTTAAAATATCTCGATGGTTTTGACAGTTTTTCAAAATTTCACCCCTAAAGAGGTAAAAGGATATTTTTTATTTGATAGAACATCCCTTGGACATAGATACATGATGTTCGCAAAGTATATTCCCTCCATGAGGTAAGCCCCTAAAGGGTGAAATATAATTTCAAGGATTCTTAAATATCTCTACAGACCAATAAGATATCGTCTTAGTTTTTCTTACAAAGATTAGCCATATAAATATTGAAAAACTTATTTCAGGATTTTGTTCTAACCCACCCCTAAAGTGGTGAATTTCCGAACAGGGTTAATTATACAACCCATCATATTCCCTGTCTTTGTTGAGTTATAAAATTCCTTTTGGCATATAGGTGTCTTCAAAATATCTTGAAATGGTATTGACAGTTTTTAAAATTTCACCCTTAAGGGGTAAATGGGAATTTTGTATTCGATTGAACATCCCTTGGACATAGATAAATAAAATTCGTGAAGTATATTCCCTCCATGACGTAAGCAGACACTAAGACGGGATTTTTCGAAATTCCACCCCTAAGAAGTGAAAAGGGGTGAAATGTGATTTCAAAGATTCCTCAATACCTCTTAGGACCAATAAGATATCGTCTTGGATTTTGCTTACAAAGATTACCCATACGAAAAACTTATTTCAGGATGTTGGCCGAATCAACCCCTATAGGGGTCTACAGTCGGGGTAAATTATACAACCCTTCGTATTTCCTGTGTTTATCCTTTTTTGGAATATCGGTGTCTTTTTAAAATATCTCGAAATGATTTTGACAGTTTTTAAAAATTTCACCCCTAAAGGGGTAAATGGGTATTTTTTACTCGATAGAACGTCCTCTGGACAAGATACATGAAATTCGTAAAGTATATTCCCTGTATGACGTAAGTTCCCACTAAGACGGTATTTTTCGAAATTCAACCCCTAAGGGCTGAAATGTGATATCAAGAATTCCTTAATATCGATTGACCCAATAAGACATCGACTTGGCTTTTGCTTATAAAGATTAACCATACAAATGTCGAAAATTTTATTTCTGGATTCTTTCCTAATCAACCCCTAAAGGGGTAAATCTATAATCGGGATGAATTATACAACCCGTCGTATTTCCTGTGTTTATTAAGTTATAACATTCATTTTATAACTTAAAAGTTACCCGTGCACATGTTTAGAAACATACTACGAATTTTACACAAATGAACCTCTAACGGGGTGAATCTACAACTGAGGAGAGAGTCAGCAATGTGATCTATAAAGAATCATGACTTACAATAATTGCACGATGATGGCAAACCGTCAATAAACCGTAGCGAAGCACGGGTACTCAGCTAGTACAGATATATAAATGCGCACCTCTATATGTATAAATATATGTGCACGCGTGTCTAGAAATTCAGAAAACATTCGAAGATGGGGAGAGGTGGAAATTAAAAAAAAAAAAGAAAAACATTCGAGAAATGGTGGTGGGGGTAGAAATTCAAAAATTTGTTTGAGGAAGAAGAAGAGCAGATATCAAAAAATTAACTCGGAGAGAGGGAGAGCTCGAATTTCAGAAAATCACTAGGCGATCACAAGGGCGATGAAATTCAGTCGAGGACAAGGGGTAGGAATTTCTGAGTAACATTTCTGAGGACGGGGCGTGGCGTGTAATTCAGTGTAATTAAGACAATCGCTTAGCAATGGGAGGCAGAAATTCAAAAATTCCCTAGAGAGTACGGTGGCTAAAATTTAAAAATATCGTTTGATAACGGAGTACAGAAATTCGAAAATTCACTCGAAGAAAAGGGATAGAATTTTCTGAATAACATTCAAGAACAGGGGAGGGGGGTAGAAATTCAGATAATCGCTTAACACTGAGACAGAATTTCAAAAAATCTTTTGAGAACGGGGGGGCAAAAATTCAAAATTCACTCGAGAACAGAAATGATCGAATTTCAGAAAATTTTTGATAAAGGGGGCAGAAATTCAAATTGCCCACTCAAAGATAAAGGCGCTAGAATTTTATAAATCGCTAGCGGATAAAAAGACAGAAATTCAAAAATTCACTAGAAGACAGAAAGGCTCGAATTTCAAAAATTATTGATAAAGGGGGCAGAAATTCAAAAATTTACTCAAAGATAGGGATACTAGAATTTCAAAAAATCACTGGAGGACAGAGGTGAAGAAATTCAAACATTCACTCGAAGACAGAGGGGCTAGAATTTCATAAAATCACTAAAGGACAGCGGAACAGAAATTTAAAATTTCACTCGAGGACGGGGGTAGGATTAAAGAAAAACACTCGAGGACGAACCTGGGGGGAAATCCGAAAATTCACCCATCCTAAATGATTACTTGACTGCCTCACTTGCCGCACCCAAAAAATTCGACCCAAATGTAGAATTTTTTTTTCCACAATGTTCGATATTATCCGATGATAGATGCGAACGATCTTCATATTTGACCCCAGTAGACGAAAAAACACATATCGTTAGTTAACTTGTAACTCTGAACTTGACGCCAACCAAGTAGAACAGAAAGATTCGAAATTAAATTTATTAGAAGCCCACTAGATAAAGATACTAACAAAATTATGTAAATACTCCCAATGAACTCTCTAAACTCACCACCTCTCTAAACTCTAATATGTTTAACAATAAATATATAATATCTAAATATATAATGTCTTCATTGCTTGGAAAATGGCGCAGGCTAAAACATGTTGTTATTAATAAAAATACCGAAAATTTGTTTTTCTCTCAACGAGTTATTAAATATTAAGCATATTCACACAAGATCTGTCGACTTTAACTTATACTCTTGGCTAGTTGCTAAAGTCAAAAACTCGAGTCAAAACATACAAATAATTTTAATTTGAGTTAAGGATAACTCTAGTTAAAACATTTAACTCGTTCTTTAGCAACCAACCATTAAGGGATAAACTGAGGAATCAATATATGAAGAAAAATACTACCTAATTGCATTCATCAAATACAGGGTGTGGCAGAAATAATTCCCACATTTCGAAAAATTACTGTGGGGTCCCCAAAGCAGGTAGTGTAGTGCGGTACGGTTTATTCCGTTAGGTAGGGTACATAATAAAGTTTTCAGTCACCATGCCGTGGTCGGGTGAACATCGAGGCTTTGTAGTGGAGGCTTTTTCAAAAATGGCGAATCTGTAACTGCGACGCAGAGGGCGCTTCGCACGCGGTTCGGTTTACGTGCTAAAGAAAGTGTTCCAGACCCAAAAACGATTTTGCTGTGGGTTCGAAGAGTAAGGGCAACAGGATCTGCACTGAAGAGAAAACTACCCGGACGTCCCAAAAATGTGAGAACACCCGAAAACATCGCTGGAGTGAGGGCTTCGATTGAGCTGTGTCCAGCGCGTTCAGCACGGCAACATTCCTTAGCACTTCTGGTTCCAACAGGATGGAGCTACAGCCCATACAGCATGTCGTCCTCGTGAAATTTAGCAGGAGATGTTCCCGGTTCGAGTGGTCTCCTTACGCGAGGCAGTTCCGTGACCACCGCGCTCACCTGATTAAAGTTTCTGTGACTTTTTTCTGTGGGGGTATCTCAAGGCCGAGGTTTTTAAACATGGTCCTCGGTCCTTGGACCAAATAAATGAGGCCATTCAAGATGAAATTGAAGGAATTTCGCCCGACATGCTAGTGAGAGTGATGGAAAACATCCAAGAACGGCTCCAAATGTGTGTATCAGCTGTCAAGGTCACCATTTGTACGGTATAATTTTTAAAACTTAAAGTAAAAAAATCATTTATATCTGCATTTGGCAAAATAAAAAGTTCTTGGTGATACCTCGTACCATTTTTTACAATCCCCCTTTGAAATGTGGGAGTTATTTTTGCCGCACCCTGTAGTACTGAATTGGTCAGGTAGCTAGACAAGACATTAACCAATGGACAAACAATAGTTATTTATGTACTAAGTCACTATATATATATATATATATATATATATATATATATATATATCCATATTCGTTAGAACAAGAATATATATATATATATATATATATATATATATATATATATAACGAATATGGATATTAATACGTATGGGTACCTGTAAAGTACTCTTCTATCTTATTTGACATGAAAATAACGCAGTGTTGCTTTCGTAATTTTTTTAATAATTATGATATTAATATTAATTGAGATTAAAAATGAAACCTATTTTACCAATTGACCTACTAAACTACTAGTTCAGTAACATAGTACTTGAAGATATAATATCTACGGATTTTTATTATCTTACCTAAATGTCGCTGAAAAACTAACAAATCTTAAATATTTGATCCAAAATTACACAAAATTTGACAGTGTTGATAAACATGACATTTTTATTTATCATATGTTAACTTATTGATGTTCTTGCTAGTCGAAATTTTCTTTTATCAATATTGTCTATTATAGTACTCGATCCCCAATATAAAGCTACTTATTTTCAGGAGGTTTAAATTTAGCATTTAAATAATATATGACTTACATATTTAAACACGCATCCAAAAGAATAAGAGATCTTCAGCAAAATCATCATCGATTCTTACCTGAAAACAAAGAAATAGTAATTAATAATTTATATTAATATATAAAAAATTATAGAAACAACAGATAATAAAAAAACCTATTATGTAGGTTCATACAAATTCAAAAACTACAGTAACTATTAAAATTAATAACAATGTAGAGGAAACAATTACAAGTAATTTACACATTATCAAAGTTGCAGGTAGAACCCCTGTATGCAGGTAGACAAATATACATGTTGTTTTTGTTCTTACTCATTAATGTAGATTTGGCTAAAATCGACAGTATTTATAGTTAAAAAACCAAAGTTATGATAATTTCTTAGTTCGTGCACAAAAAACGAATATCGTAGTTGAGAAAATAAAGCGTTAAAAGTTGTGCTATGTGAGAAATATTTAGATTGTACTCTAAATAACAATTAGGGTACAGAGCAGGAAATTAAATTACGAAGTGAACAAAAAAGAAGTGCCTTTATGTAAATGAAAGTATTCCTATATAATAAAACTCTAAATATCAAGACTTCAGATGACAAAATTCTACGTCTTTTTCCATCATGCTGTATGTAATGGTAACTTCTATACTCTCAAAAAGGCTGATAGTAATAAATCATTTTGTCAGGCAGTTACCAGTGGCGTGCACATTTTAAACACGTTTAAATTGGTTTGTGTATTTCTATGTTACTATTTATCATTTTATTAAACGCACGCCTGTGACCATATTTATCGTATCATTAAACACATCCCTGTGACCATATTTTACCTCAAAATTTTAGGGTCAAATTTTTATGGTCTATTGTGTTTAACCCTAGTTCGTATTCCCATATAATATGTGCGGCACACTCGGTTGTTTTTAACAATATTTCGTTTCGAACTATTCATATTTTGTCGCGTTTGTTTTGCCGCTTCTGTATGATAAAACAATAACTGTTTACAAATAATAAATTTTATTACTATCAGTCTTTATATTTTTGAGTACATTTTAATAAACAAACAGTATAAATTATTTAACACTTCTTAACAACTTAAAATTAAAAAAAAAATGTCTAGCCTTACTGGTCATCATCCAAAAATTTGTTAAATAAATATTTCTAAGTTTATCACTTTCAATAGTTTCTGTGCTACCGCCTCGCGGTTGGTTTCCTTTTATTTGAATTTAGAATGTTGTTTTTTTTTTTTTTTTTAATTGTATTTTGGTAGTATAAATTAAGTTTTCAAACTAAGAAAATGCTTCAGATCAAAACTACAAGTCAATATATATCTATTAAAATTCTTATTTTATACATTATAATTTAATAAGTCATTATTTTGCAGAACAATATTATTTTGCAGTTTTATTTTGAAAAATTTACGTTAATAATCGTTATTATAGCTAGTAATATAGTAAAAGGTCTGTTTGCCATTTCTAAATAGTTTGAAGGAACAATATTTTGTTCGTATTTTATCCATTATTGAGTTTCATCTGTCAAAAAACGAAAAAAAAAAAAATAAATGCTATTAAGAATGTGGCTGTAATGGTTCCAATTTTAAAGCTGCCAAAAAATTCCAAAGGAAACCGTTGTCAGATGGCAGCACATGTATGTAATGTCTTGAGACATTGTGCTCCTTCATTCATTTTTAATTCTTTTAAATTTTGAAAAAGGCCTCTCTCCAGAACGGTTAGTAACCATTAAACTAGGAAATGCCATCTGTATTTTTTCTTTATGTATTATTTGGTAGAGGTCTGCATGAGTTTTTCTAAAGGGGTGAAGGTGTTTTTTTACGAGTTCTTCAGTCTCTCTTAGGCCCACTGAGATATAGATTATTTGCTTACAAATGTTACCCATACGCATGTACAAAAATGTATTTTGCCCTAGTTAACTTATAAAGGGCAAAACTAGATTCAGGGTGAATTATAAAACTCTTCGTAGGGCCGGCATTGGTTGAGTTATAGCATTTTTTTTTTTTTTGAAGCCCCCATTTTTTGCATCTTTTTAATCTTGAGGCTCCCTCGACTTAAGAGGCCCTAGGTTTAAGCCTACTTAGCTTATAGGGAAATCCTATAGCTCATGTTTTAATAGATAACGCTTAATTCATAGTGCATAATGTTAATGCATAATGTTAATGCATAATGTTAGTGGATAAGCAGAACACAAACGTACCATTTTCTGCTACATGTTTAATAGGTAAATCGATCTAGCTGCCATCTATACGCAATAGAAATTATTAAACAATTTATAATAAAAATGTCTTGTTATTAAATATATGTATTGTTTTTTTTTTTTTTTATTAATGTACTTCTAAAAAGAACTAGAATAATATTTATTAACTTAATTATTAAATAAAATAGCTATAATGTTCCTGAAGCTATTCGCTCTAGCCTAACTTTTTGATTTCACAAAAAAAAAGTTAAAGTCTGTTCTTTGGATAAGGCGGAACTATATTTTCAATTCTAGTTACTTTTACAGATTAAGTGAGGCTTTTGATAGTTTTGTTTGGCAAAAGTCTACTTCAAACCATAAAAGAAGAGCTCATGACAACTTAAAAAAATGAAAATTTCAGTTAGTTGCGCCTAAACGTTTGGAATAGCCTATAACTTTTGTTTCCACCCTATTTCATGTATTTCAAGTGTTGGTCTAAAAATATGAAAAAAAAAAATCTCAATAATGTATATTTATGGAAACCAAAATAGTTGAGAAGGAATTTTTGTCAGATTAATTTTTTTATTGTTGAAAAAATACATATTTTATTTTATAACTTCATGCAGTATTTTAAATGAAAGCTCCTTAGTACATAGAATAACATACGATAAATTATTTTCAAAATATTCTTCATTTTGACTTGATTACCGCAAAATAATAATAATAATAATAATAATAATAATGTTCTACACATATAGCATGCTGCTTTAACTTGGGAGAGCTGAAAATTACAGAGATATCGTGAATGAACTACTTGATGCCTACAAAGAAAGGGGATGTAGGATGTCTTTAAAAATTCACAGATCTGGGTGCAGTAAGTGATGAACATGGGGAACGGTTCCACCAAGATATTTTCGCCGTGGAAAAGCGATATCAAGGTAAATTGAGCCCAAATTTGCTTGCTGATTACTGCTGGACATTAATAAGGGATGCCTCAGAAACAAAATATCGAAGTAATACACCCAAACAACATTTTGAGGTAAGTTAAAATTAATAATAATACGTCTATCGCTATATTTTATTAGAAACCAACAATACCTCATAAAAATGATGGGTGATAGGAATAATCTGCGGTAATTTTCGGCGTTTAGGTTAAATTTTACGTGGGATACACCATGTTTTGTCCATGTCAGAAAAAATAAGTTCATTTTTGTTTACCAGTGTAATTAACGAGTAATGGGTTGATAACGGGTAGCGGGTAAATCAAAATCGGAATCGGGTGCAATTTTAACGATAGTAGCGGTGGTATCCATGTTAGCATTACCCATGGTCATTCTTAATTTTAACCAGTGATCTGTAATACTATTTTAGTTCCAACTAACCAAATAAATGTCGAAAAAAGAAAGTGTTATGTCAATTAATGTGTTAATTATAATTATGTGATAATTGAATCAGTCAATGCAGAAACATGACATGTCCATATTTGACTAAAATCGAGTTATACATTTTATAGCACCGATTAAATGTCACTTCTACATTTGGCGCAGAAACCTGACATATCTCGTTCACAGCTTGCTAGAACTACACGCTTAAAAATGCACTGTAATGATCCTGGACATGTCATGTTTTTGCATCATTTTAATACGCATGTGCTCAGAAATACGTTTTCTCCTTTTGTCCTGCTTTGGAAATAGTTGTTCATAACTATTTAACAAGATAAGGTAGGACACCTTGTTTGTTAACACTAGAACTACCAAACCCGTCATTTTGACGGGTTTTAAATTTTCTCATTAAAAATTAAAAAATCATGCAAGTTAGCGGTAAAATGTTATAATAATTTTTAATAGAATAGAACAAATGTTATATATGTCTATTCATTTTATGTAAATTGTTTTAAATTTCCATAATTTGGTATACATATAACTAAATATACCAAAACCCGTCATTTTGACGGGTAGCGTAGATAAGGTCCAAAGCCCAATATTGCATAATACCTCAGTTATTGCATCATGTTCCCCTATTTATAGCGCACATCACTTTTGTTAGTTTTATTTTGTATCAATCGAACAAAAACAAAACGAATTCTATTTGTTCTGAATGCAAGAAATATGTTTGTGGAACATGTACTTTAACAAAAAGACCGATCTGCAAAAAATGTGTTTAATAATTAAAATAAATTTTTTAGATTAAGAAGTTAAAAAGTTAACTGTTTTGATTATTTTTATCACTTTTAATAAAGAAACTTATAATTTACTATATTACATGTGTTTTTATTCATTTAAAGGTTAAAAAATAGAATTTTTAAAATACCCGTCAAATTGACGGGTGTGGTATAGTTAGATATACATTCAACGTCGGTAGTTCTAGTGTTAAATAGGATATATTTTTAATTTTTCGTTCCGAAGTTAGTGCCATCTAATAACTCGTAGCATAATTCTAAGTAAGGTCAAGTTGTACAAGCATCTAGTATGATTATGTCAATAAATTTGTATTTGTGTTCACTTCCCCGGTCTGACAAAAGCAAATATTTTTCTTATTCAAGAAATTTTCATCTTTAAATGTAATAAAAGTTACAATTCTAATTTTAATTATATTAAACTAGTGATCTGTAATTCTATTTAGTTCCAACTAACCAAATAAATGTTAAACAAGAATCTGTCATGTCCGTGATAATGAGATAATTGGATTGGTCAATGCAGAAACATGACATGGTCATAATTTTCTAAAATCGAATTAAACATTTCATTACACAAATTGAATGTCAGTTCTACATTTGGCACAGAAACTTGACATTTCCCGTTCACATCTTAATAAAACTGCAGATTTATAATTTCATTTGAATTAAACAAGCACCAAAAAGCAAAAAGGACTTTACCCTCGCTTGCAAACTGCAAGTGATGACCCAAACAAAAGGTGACCAAAAAAGGTCCTCGTTTCTAAAAGAAGGTATTTGCTCCCAAAATATAATGATGACGAAAAAATAATAAAGCTTATGAGCTCTAAAACTCAAGTGAAGAAATGAAAACAGTGTGTCGTAACCAAATGATTTACTTCAAGATTTGTAAAGAATAGTTCTGGAGTTCCACAGGACTCTCTTTTAGGACCCTTGCTTTTTATAATTTTTATAAATTACATTTCTGAGAGTTTTTTAAATTCTACATTTATAATGCTTGCTGATGATTTGAAGTAATTTTTAGAAGTTAGAACCACAAATGACCTTATCAGTATTCAACGTGATGTTGACAAATTACAGGAATATTGTTTGAAAAATAAGTTAAAATTAAATTTGTCTAAATGTTTCAAAATCTCATTTACCAAAAATTTTATAAATTATAATTATAAGATTCATGATACTCCCTACCTCAAATGTTAAAGAAATTAGAGATCTAGGCGTTACAATGGATTCTAAATTAATATTTAATGTACATATTAACAATATTGTAAAGAAGGCAAATCAGATGTTGGGATTTATAAGGCATTTGTTACCATTTGATGAAGCTCTATTAGATTATGATAATTTATATGCATAAAATTACATCCAAAATTATGCTTTGAAAACTTTCATACCAATAATAAGCTATAAATATAGTTTTTTGTGTTATATATTACTTATATTATTTTATAAACTTTCATAAATTTCAAATAAATACTTATTTTGCAAGACTAACTTAATGTCAATTTTGTTACCATTATGCATAGAGTTCGTTTAAACGGATATCTCATAGGGATGCTAGGAGTAGGTACAACAAAATCAAAATAACTGCTTGGTTGCCTTATGATACACAAAAGGACCTTTTAATATAAATCAAGAAAATCTAAATTTATAACTTCATGCGCTAATGGGTTAATATGAATTCGATTCATATAAAAAAAAAGTGTAATTACTACGACTACTTCTTTTCGGCACTGAAACAGCGGGTAGACTGCTAATCGGATATAAAAGAGAGTTGCCAATTTAAGATCATGCAGATCAGAAAGGAAAGGAAAATAGAATATAATGGACATGTGATAAAAAACGAGCACAAATATAGATAGTTAAATAAAATCATTCAAAGGACAGAAGATGTGAAGGGAAAAGAAGTCCTAGAAAACCAATGATCTCCTGGTTTGCTGATCTGATAAAATATTTGGTGTGACAAAAAGCAAGATATGGATTGCTAGGTCGGGAGCTAACGTTAAAAAAATATCGACAAGCGAAGAAGATATAAAAGGCGAAGAATCATTTGCAAAATAAACCGAACGTAAAAGATAAATGAGCTACACATGTATTTAACGGGATAATTATCATTGCACCCCATGAGTTTCCTTCATTTTTCTTAATTATATTCATAACCGTATTTAAGTAACAACTGTAATACATTTAAATTACAGCCTCATACATACGAACAATTATTCTAATGATAATATCGTATAAAATGTTATTTGATTAGCAGATCTGAGTAGCGATCAGGCTACTTTGTATTTAGTAATTACTGTATGTTACTAAGTTAATTAGACTTCAAACTATGAGCTATTACCCCCTTGACTGTAATGCTTGGTTCGATCTCAATGTTACTATTAATAATAATTAACATTGCATGCATTGTAAGAATTTAAACAAGGTTAGTTCAACATTCATTTATTTTATATTCAAAAATGATTTAATCTTTAAAACAATAGACAATGAAGAATAGTGTTTGCTTTTTGATTAAAAATTTAAGGTTACCTCCAATTGTGCAATGTACTAAATCGGAATGGCAAAGTTATGTGAAAGGTTGAAGAATGAAGAAATAAATAAATAGGAAAATGCCTAACAACTTACTCATATCGAGGATAAAATTCTATTTAAACATTAGTAATGAAAAATTGATGTTTTGTGAATTTTCACACATTTCAGGGTATTTATTAAGTGATAACAAATTGTGGGTACATATTTAAAATCATAAATTTCGATAACTTTTAAAAAAATATTCATGTCTTTCATCTAAAGACTTCTCCAGTCAGCAAATAGTCTTCGTTGATGTGCGCCAAAAATTTTAACTTTTGACTTCTCCAGATAGTGAGACGCATGTTTTCGCTTTATTTTCATAACATGTAAAATACAGGAAACCCTCAATTAGAGCGGATTCGATTAATTCGAGAATTTGATTGGTGAGATTTATTATTAGCTACCAAATTTCGATTTGTGCCGTATTTAAGCATCGCTTAGGTCTAAAAAAGCTGAATCTTGCCATGATACAAACATCTACTGACATTTGTAATATTTTACATTGTTTAAAAAATTTATGTGAAATGTGAACTATCACATATTTCAAGGTTTTGTAGGTATTTAGTAAGTGATAAGAAATTATAGGTACAAATTAAAAATCATAAATTTCGAAAACTTATGAAAGAATATTCCAGGTCTTCCATCTAGAGACTTTTCCACTCAGTGAGATAAATATGGTAAACACGATGTTGCAAAAAATTCGATAACTTTCGAAATGATTATCAGATGAAAAATTCCTGTGGTACTATTCCATTTCACATTAATGTGCATTACTCAGAATTTGTTCAGATTTTTAGATTAACCCTCCTGGGTTAAAAAGTGAGAGACAAGAGATTTTTTTTGTACATTTTTTGCAAAAATCGGGCTTAAATAAATAAAGAAAGAAAAAAACTGTTTGTTCCTTAATTTACGTCTTAAGGGCTTTCTTTTGATACCATACCAAATTTAATACGACAAAAAAAATTGTTATTTTTCGAAAAACTAAACTAGTCACTAAGGCATTCGATATTCATGGCAAATTTCAATTCTTTAGATCCAGTCGTTTGGTCATAATTTATTAGCCAGAGGCGCGCACCTTGAAAATTGTGGGGGGGGGCTCAGAAATAGAATTTATATAAAATTTTTAAATATATTAAGACCTAAAAATAAAAAAAGGTCTTCGTCTTCACCTCTAATATGAAAGTGATGATAAAAAAAGGTCCTCACTTATATTTGAACAAAAACACATAACAGCCACATGTGTTTGGAGCTCTTGAGGGAAGAGGGCTTTATCTCATCACTTATATTTTGACAAAAACATGTAAAAACCACGTGTTTTTGGAGCTCTTAGAGCTCTATCTCAAGCCCCCCCAGGTACGCGCCTGATTAGACATACTTATGAAATCTTAAACAATATTATTTACGACCTACGACCATTAAATAATAACTACATTATGTGTTCAACTGTAAATACATAAAGCTCTTCATATTGTAAACAATGTATAATGTTACGCGCATGCGTGCTCAGCCGTGAATAATAAACGTTTTGTACTCGGTCAATTTTTTTTTAGTAAATTAGTTAAAATTTATGGCTCTCAGTAACGATGGCTATTTTCGCCTCACATAGCCCATGTTTATAACCAAAATATTATTTATAAGTTAGAATAAATAAAACAATAAATAAATATATTTTAAATATTGTTGAAGGTTATAATCAGCTGATTTTCGGTAGCCATCTTGATGACGTTAGTTCTGAAGTTTTACAATTGACAATCAGAATTTCTGTGTTATAATAAAAATTACTATTTTTTTAATGATAAAATTATCTAGTTGTAGATTAAAAATTTGACTCGTATATAATGACTATACTGCATTCGGAAGATGACAACAAATAAACTTAATTCTCGTGTAATATAGTGTATATTATATGCTTGTTAAATAAAATACTATTGTTTAGGCAGGAGCAACAGATCAGGTGGAAAATTCACGGGGCTACATAATTTCCGTTCAGCCAGAATTATTTGTCTTCTCTGCCTTATGCCCCACTTAGTTGTTGGGTATCTATTATTACAGTAAATATCACTACATATTCTGTCTTTTACTAAAACGTAAAAAATCAATTTAAAACATAATTCA
The DNA here is from genome assembly GCA_963971575.1 of Liopterus haemorrhoidalis. Taxonomy (NCBI): domain Eukaryota; kingdom Metazoa; phylum Arthropoda; class Insecta; order Coleoptera; family Dytiscidae; genus Liopterus; species Liopterus haemorrhoidalis. Next base: position 156,311,772 of record OZ020611.1, on the reverse strand, counting down.
AACAAAATACGATTTTGTAAAACTGGTGAACCAAATTGAAACACGTGGCAATATTTTCAAAGGAATAACAAAAGGAGTGACGGTATATAAAGTGTGAGTGCTTCCATTCCGAAGCTGTGAAAACCAACAATAGCGGCAATAACAATAAGAGGTACTTGAAGATCTGTGAAACACCAACACACTGCAGTTGAGACCACGCAGTACATGCATCACATGTGTACAGACAAGGTCGCTCCATGCCGAAAAGAGCTATGTGGGTTGTTAAATGTACTCGATTAATGGAACTTCATAAACAATCAGAGCACGAGTCTCATTCAAAACTACACCGCAATATTTTTATTTGCACACTTAAGAGTTACTGACAGGAAAAAAAAAAAAAAAAAAACTTGAGATACGCAGTACGAACCCAGTACGCATTAAAGTAGGCTTAATTTCAGCCTACGATCAACGACGGCAAAACCAAATACATTTGTGAAGGAGACAATCTGAATCAAAATCTGAATAATCAAAATCTGACTGTTAGCCCATAAAACATTGATGCCCGGTTTTACAATCGACTGTCAACAGCAGAGTCGTAACAAGCACTTATACAAGTGCCTATGGCGAGTAAAAAAAAAACTACGCCGAAAAAACTTTTAACACGTATCGACCTTTGCCTAATTTAGAAATTGAAACAATATAAATAAATTTCAATTTAAATTAATACACACTTAAATTATTACACAAGTTTTATTTTTCATATTATAAACAATTAAGAATCAATTTTTACCAACTTGGATGAATTTGGAACAAAATATACCTAGAAAATTTTAATTTTTATGCTCTCTCTAATGACTCTCTGTTTCCCATGTTTATTTGCTATGGACACATTTGGAACAACCACCGAGTATAATATAATCTAATACGATATAATAACTTAACTCGCTTACACAATACTGCTTTTCAAGATTTACAAGAAATCAAACTAAGAACTAAAATGGAAAAAGAAACAAAAACCTCACCACTAATTTCACCCAATAAGATTGCTATGTTCCGGTAGAATTTGTGGCTAAATTGGTTACACTATTTTGGAAAAACAATTTTTCAAAATACTTTTATGATTATTAATATGTACCCACAATTTGTTGTCACTTTCTAGATACCTACAAAAGCCAGAAATGTGTGAAAATTCACACTTCACATGAATTTTTCTGAACAAGTTTTAATATATGGGTGCTCAGAGGAATTTTTTTTTTCTTAGAGATGCTCAGAAACACATTTATTTTCTTGAACTCACGTTCAATTGCCAGAAAAACGTGTCACTAAAAACTGCTTTTTTTAATGCGGGGGGGGGTCAAGCCATTGAGCCCCCTCTGGCTGCAGGTATTCTCGGTTTTATATAACGTTTTACTTACAGGTTTTGAGAAATAACTAGTGAATTACAAATAATTTATCAGTACTCGTTCACTAAAATGAACCAAACTAAATTACCATTAGCGTGACGTAACAGTACTCGAGTTATTTTTCATGGCATGCCCCACGTGTTTTCATCCATCTACTATATATTCTGATTGAGGAGAGGACGATACTCATCCAGTATACATGTGACAGTACCGTTGTGTTGTATCTCCCATAGCGAGCTAATCAGACATGCACGGTTAGTCGGTGGGCTCCCGGCGAGATCACCGTACACCGCTATACACCTCTCGCACGTCGCTCCAACAATCACGGATAAATTACCGACCTATGGCTACCAGATGAATACCCACAATCTAAAACCATCAAATTAATCCACGTGTATTAATGTTTTACTTCATACAGACAATGGATAATTGCTTACTTTTCAGATGGGAACATTGCTACTAAATTAGTTTTCATTTCATCAATTACTTGGAATATTAAATTTATGTGCAACTTGAGGAGGATTTCTATTGAAGAAAAATGTCGCACAAAACATGCTTGATGAAAGATATGATGAAATAATAATTGGATGTGATGTGTGAATTTTCACACATTTTAGGATTTAGCAGAAACAGTAGAACGCCCGGTTATGTGAACTAATAGAAACCAGGCGTGGTCATATTATTCTAACAATCAACAGTATACTGTTAAAGCAGTGTTTCTCTAGCTTTCTAGTTGGACCACGAAAGATGATATAGCCTGTATTAACTATAAAGAGTGTAACGAGATAAAGGTAACACAATTTCAAATACAATTTTGGTAATTTACATAAAATTCATCAGAATTCTCTTGAATTATACCTATAATTTTTCTTATGTATTAAATTTTCGGTTAGTTTTTAAGTTGTTTCAATGGAAATTTAGAACGTCATTTCTCATGATTCATCTCGATAGCTCCAAATCATAATTGATCTTTTTGTTTCCTTCGAACGAAATCCATAAAACAATAAAAGATAAGACAAACAATAGTTGGAATTGTTTAACGAGACTCGTTGAAAAGACAGTACAGAGAAATTGTTAGTGTTATTGGGGGTAGGAATTGTGCAAGCTGCATCATTTAGCAAATGATCCCCGCAGGAATGGCAATAGTAAGCACATGTCTGTTGGCAGTCCGTGCCAGTGTTGAACGTTCTGTTATCAAACGCTGCTAGTAGCAAGGATGAGAGATATAACGCAAGCATACTTCCGCTGTGAACAGCTGAAGCAGCCATCAACCCACACTCGGAGATTTGTCTCAGAGATGAAGGTTTAACATGTCTGGACTCGTTTGCTATATCAGGAAATTGCTACTGCATTCTTTCCAAGCAAATGTATTACGATACTCCTGGAATGATTATTATTCTATGATAATTAAAAATGAATGGATTACAATGGGTACATTTTTTCTAAACAATATTAGGTAACCAAATAAGTTCGTGCGGTCATCATTTATAATCATTGTTCTCGAAGAATATTACTAATTACTCTAAGTAATTTATCTGTGTCGTAAATCACCTTTTGATCAAAGACTTGTTAATTTACGAATGAACTATTGACGTGTCACGAACTTCCCATTGAGTTTAACGTGAGTGATGCGACTATAAAATATTTTCATCAACTGGAAAGACGGTATAAATTTGGCAAATAGGTACCTTATGATTTGACGACAATTAATAAGCTGCTGTAGCTTATCCTCAACTTGTAAAAATGACAAGAAAGAAATATCGGGCATATTTTCAATTGATTATCACCTATTATCTTTGGGTAGTTATAAACTAAAATAGTATTTTATTTAATAAGCATATAATGAAGGCTATATTTCACGAGGATAAAGTCTAACACGAGCCTAATACACGATTCTAATTATCTGAGTGTAATATAGCCATTATATGCGAGTCAAATATAATATTTTACCTACAGCTACCAATATAGTTTCTTATTATAAAAATAGTAATTTAATTTAAAAACACAGAAATTCTGAGCGCTAATTGTAAAACTTCAGAACTGACGTCATCAAGGTGAATACCAAACCTGATTGTAAATCTGAAAGCTGATTGTAACTTATAACAATCTAACTTCAAAAGTATTTTAGACATTTATTGTTCAAAACAACTTTTGTTCAAAGTTCAATAAATCTGAACACTGAAGTACCCTTCAACAATTTTAGAATTTCATTCCAGGAAATGCTATCAGAACCCTTATACACCAGTCTCTTTGAAGTGGTAGTGATAGCATATTTTGAAGGGTCAATAAAACAGAAGATATTATAGTTATCATCTTAATTATTTTTTCTCATTATTCTACAACATTGGCCATTTAAGTTTACACTGTTTTAAAAATTGTGTGCGGCAAGTGGCGCCCCTCATTAGCGATATACTGATTTATCCGAATTCTGAAGTGTCGGTCGACACTTTCCAGCATAGCAATGGGTATGCTGGTTATTGCTTGGCGAATATTGTCCTTCAGTTGAGCAAGGGTTCTTGGACGATCGGTGTACACGATGGATTTGAGATACCCTCATAAAAAAAAAGTCGCAAGGGGCTAAATCGGGCGAGCGCGCCATGCAAGGAAAACTTCAAATGCATTTTTCCGAGCAGCAATACCGCGTGCAGTGAGTTCTTGCACCACAGCCAACTTGTAAGGATGAAAGTGGAGGGCATCATGAAGAATTCGCCTCACAGAACGATCAGAAATTCCAAGGATAGCTGCATGCGTACAGAGCGCCGAGGAGATCGCAAAATAGACTACCTCGAAGTTTTGGGCTGATCTCGTGGGCCGTTCTACCCTTGATCATCTCTTTTCCACACTTCCATTTTCCCTGAATGTGTTTACCCACGTAACAATCGAATGCCGACCAGGAACACGAGCTCGGGCGGCAATAGTGAACTGCGCGCGGAATGCACGCTGCGTGGCGTCGATCGAGCGACCGGTAGAAAAGTAAGCCTCTACGGGACGCGCACTGTTCCTTCGTCCAACGCAATCTCGGTACTACAGTGGAAAGGAGAAAAACTTCCCGACCCACCCATTCGAATGAATCCATCCGCACCCTCTAGCGGACAATCTCGCTTCCCGGCGCTCAATTCAAATCAATCAGAAAATTATGCTACCGCACCCTGTACTTGTGAAACCACATTTCAAAAGCAATTCTTCTGACATGATCTAATATGATCGTTATTCTTACTATTCCTATTTAAATTATTCATAATATTCAGCAATCATTATTATAAACAAATTAAAATATATAATAAATAAATAATTTCGTTTTCAAATTTGCGTACCAATCAAATTTTCTCCTATGTCATGCGTGTCTGCCAGGTTTGCCAGGTCTGGATTCTTGGTTCTAGTACGTTTTGGTGATTATGGTAAACTCACGCAATTATTTGCATATTTAATATCAAATATAAATACCAGAAAACTGTCTTGAAGTGAGAGCTCTTGATACCTTAACATTATTGCCTGCTATTCTAGTAACAAATTTAGTGACATTATCCAAGTGTAAGTTAAACAAAATATTCCGTCACTGACAACTTTACGATAACACTCAACCGCAAAAACCTAAACATAATGAACATGTTAACTACATTGTAGTAGGCATGTGTGTTGCCAATGAACGAAGCAGTTCAAAGAGCCGCTGCCATTAGACATGGCTGAATAATGCCGTCATGCCGTGGTACAACGCCGCCAGTGTGGACATACGGCACTAGGCAAATTAGCCTTGCCCCTCACAACAATGAATGCGTACACGCGTGCAAAGAACAACCATATCCATGAACATTTTTAACATGTATCATAAATGTTTATTTACTGTTTTATGTGGTGGGATGAGGTGATAAGGTTTTCTCAATGAATACATCCAGCAGCGGCATATAACCAGATTATGTAATTGTGTAAAACTTTTTAATAATGTAATGTCCGGTTGCATAAAACATTCCAATATCTAGTTTTATTTACAACTAATGTTATTTAAAAATTAGATATGAGTTAGGTGCGTTGCTAAAAACAAATTTATTCTAGTTGTGGCTAAATCGAGTTTAAACTCATATTCGGGTTTTATATCGCATTTGACCGATATAAAATTATTAAGCGACTCAAACTAACGTTGGCGGCGCTGCGTACGACAGTTGATGGCCGACGAGAAGCGTATATGTCAGAAGTTTTTTCTTAATATTTATCTGTTCAAACAATATTTCGGCAAAAAAGCAATGTATTTAAGTCATTATATTTAAAAATACTTCTTAATTCACATAAACTGCAGCACAACACACTACAAATATTATACAAATATACGCTTCTGTTTAATTTACCAAGCCGCCACCAGATGTCTCACTGTTATTTGGAGTCGCGATATTAAGTATACCAAAATATGATTTTCAACTCTTAGGTTCAGCCGTTTGATTAAAATAACTACTGTATTGACAAAAGAGACAAATGACCCAATAGACAAAAGGCAGACAGATAAACAGAAAGACACATGATGTATAAATGTCTCTTGGTTATACTTACGAAAACCCAAAAAAGGTAAAGGAAAAATCTACTATTAAACGGAAAAAAATATAAGAAAAACTACTACAAAGAAAGTGTTCATTGCATAAATAGTGTAAAAACACAAGTGCATCTCGAGTAACAAGGGTAATAGGATACTTTTGTCGGTCAATGTACTTAACTCAAGTTCTACGAATTCTTCTTTAAATTCAGCATTTTCTAGTCTCCGCGTTTTATAAGTTCCACGATAACTGCACAAATTTAAAACGAAACCAAAACTCACGCAGAAACAAAACAAAATATATTTCATATACGAGGGTTACCTTCTTTGTTTTATAAACGACCACTAGATGGTAATATTGAAATGTGTTATTGCTATATTCGTAAAATTTGACATTTGTTATTGTGAAATCAGTGGCAGCTTATAAATTGACCGCTAGTTTGTTGGCAGTGTGCGTTAAAAAACAAGTTTGTGAAAAAATGTAGATTCGCTTCGTTCAACTTTTGGTAATCAAGCACCATAAGAAAGGCTGTTTACAATTGGTTTGAAGAATTTCGTCGTGGTCGTGCGTCCGTCAGTGATGAATCTCGTGAAGGTCGTCCGAAATCGGTTATGTTTCAAAAGAACATCGATGCTGTGCGCAAAATGATTGAAGAAGATCAGCATGTGACTTACCATCAGGTAGAGGCATCCTTTGGCATATCGCAGACTGCAATACATTCGATTTTGTATGAACATTTAGCTGTGAAAAAGATCTGTTCCCGATGGATTCCGTATTATTTGACCGAAGCAAAAAAAAAGGCTAGTATTGATTGGTGTAAGGGAATGCTAAAAAAAAAAATCAACCTAGGCACTGCCAAATCCGTATACAATATCGTTACAGGTGACGAAACTTGGATTTATTCATGAGCCGGAAACTATGCAACAATCCACTGTTCGGGTTTTCCAAGATGAACCGAAACCCACAAAAGTTGTTTGTTCACGGAGTACTTCTAAATGATCGCTTGTTTCTTCGGTTGTACTGGACATGTCGCAACCATTTTCTTAAGATCGGAGAACAGTTAATGCTGATAGGTATACAACAATGTGTTTGCCAGGAGTCATCGACAAAATCAGGAAAAACAACAAAAAACGTCGTATCATTCTTTATCATGACAATGCAAGCTCCCACATAGCACGTCAAACAATTGATTACTTGAAGGAGAAAAACATCGAATTAATGTCCCATTGGCCGTATTCACTTGATTTAGCCCCTAACGACTTTTTTTTTTTGTTCCTCAATGTCAAGCAACAAATGCGGGGACAGCGATTTTCATCACCTCAAGAAGCTGTAGATTCCTTCGAAAACCATGTTTTTGAGACACCAACTTCAGAGTGGAAAATATGTTTCGAGAATTGGTTTGAACGCATGCAAAAGTGTATAAATCTTAAAGGCGAATATTTTGAAAAGCAATAAAACAGTTTGCTCCCAAGAAAAATTTTTCTTCCTTAGTTTTTGTAAAAACTTAAATGGTAGCCCTCGTATAAGATACAAAACACTTTATTGCTATATGTATTACTAATAGTATATATCAAAAATGAAAAGATAATGCGAAATCGAAACATATTTATTTACCGGTATAATAATTCATGTACTGATAACAATGAAGAAACAGCTATATTATTTATTTATAGTAGCATTGATAAATTTTAACTTTTTACAATAAATTTGTGTATATTTTATGGTAGTAAATGATAAAATAGACCAATATCTACATAAAGTGAATTTCTTTTATCCTGCAACATTGAAATTATTATAATGCATTGTTTCCCTAGTAACGACAAATTATTATGACAGGAATGTAAAATCGCCTATGTTGCATTTTTTTTTTTTTTTAATTTAAATGCCTTCGCAACGCAGTGCACATGTGTTACCACTACGCCACGCCGGTCGGCTATGTTGCAAATTAAAAGAAACGCAATTTTACATTGCTGTCAAATTTCAATTACCATAGTAACGATAATACCTATATTGCAGGATAAAAGAAATTCACTGTATATTTTATTCACTCATGACATACCTAACTTTTTCATATTTTTTTCGACATTTCTAGGCCAAATATATAACTAATATATTTATTATGCACATACAAATATGTAATTTTATTTTTTGTCGTCCATCTTAGCAAAACTCTCCCCAAAGGTAGGGTGACCATTCGTCCCGCATTTTAACATTTTGTTCCACATTAAGATGCGTCCCGCAAAAGCCCCGCATTTGGATTTGGGAAGAGAAGACCTTTTGTTTTGCTCTTCACTTGGATTTTGGGAGATGAGGACCTTTTTTTTATTGCTCTTCACTTTGGGAGGTGAGGTCCTTTTTTTTCCTCTTTACTTGGATTTGAGAGATGAGGATTTTTTTTGCTCCGTTCCGCATTGCCTTCTTAAGAAAATGGTCACCCTACCCAAAGGTATAATCTTGGATATGCTTCTGGTTACAACCCCTCTATTAAAAGGTCTTACAAGCCACCACTAGTACACAATATTCATCTAACTGTTATCGTTGAATAGATTAGGTAATCGCTAACACTTAATGCACCCGAACATAATTTTCCCTAATCCTGCACATTTTAATATTGTAAATATTTAAAACACATACATTATATTTTTTCATAATAAATTCTTCTGGACTTTCATTATGTTGTTAATCATTTTTTTAATAAAAAAATTCCATAGTTTTATCTTATCTGTATGCTTATCGTACGTTAACTGCATTAAACTTGCAATGTAAGTGGAATACAATGTATAATGCATTTCAAATAATGGCGGTGTTAGTATTGTACATTTTCCTACACTGGGGACTTATGCTTTACGCTCACAGCCGTATAATATCGACGAACAGTAGTAATTATTTATCTATAAGCGGTTATCAAACTGTCGTTATTGTATGCCCTTTGCACAGGGGTACAATATTGCTTGAATTACAGCATAAAGTAATTAGTTTTCAATAATATAAAATAAACAAAAGTAAGGCTAGCAAAAATGTCAATAAAAATAGATAAAACTGTTGAAAGAGTGCCTTCTGATGCGGTGCCTTGATGATTCCCTGGCAACAACTTTTTACGCATACATACATAATATATAGGTAGTATATTTTATGTAGGTTCGAGCAATCGCACATTGCAGAAAATGTTTTATCTTTGAAGCAACATAAAGCTGGGTTTACATTGGCGAACAGATCCTATAATGCAGTGGTATTCAACCTTTTCCCATAGTGTGACTATACTAATTCCAGAAATGTTTCACAGGCCAGATTGAACTGAATTGGGGGTCAGATATATAAAAATCACTTCAGGACGGGAGGTAGAAATTCTGAAAATCACTTGAGAACGAGGGGGAGGGGTAATCCTGAAAATCAATTGAGGACGAGGAAGGGAGAAATTTTGACATACACTTGAAGAAGCGGTGTAGAAATTCCAAAAACCACTTGAGGCCGAAGGGACAAAAATTTTGTGAGGATCGTTTATAACTTATTGTCGGGCCGGATTTGGTCCACTGGCTGTAGTTTGGACATCACTGCTGTAATGTATCGCGTAAGGTAACATGCCGTGTAACGTTTTTGTCTAGTTTGTTCGGGATAACGCACATAAACCGAGCAGATCGTAAATTCCTCGACCTGCGAGTACAACGAACAAGTATGTCTGGATGTGTTCTAGGTACTTTTGACGCTCGCAAGCATGGATGTTTGACTCAAAGTATACATAACCTAGAACAGATAGTAAATGTTCTAGGTAATATTTAATAATTAATGACGTTTATTAACTAACAGATAGTAAATGTTAGTTAATAAACGTCATTAATTATTTTGCAATGTTTCGCCACCAATTTAGCTTCTTCAAGATTTGTTGTGTTCTGTACACATACGAAGTTTTAACAAAAAATTAATAAAACTACAATGATAAGTTTATCCTTACGTAGCATATTTTAACCCAGTTATGCTGGAGTAATTTTCGTAAAAAAATTATAACTCTGCATAAAATGGGTTAGATTGAGTATTTGGAATACCTCCTAACTTAAATAATTATTTTTTGTTTATACACGCAGCATGCTCCACTCTCGGACGGTTCACAGGAAGTGTGCAATACGTTCGCGACGACTAAATTTCAAGTGAGCTTTACTTTACGCGATACATTACAGGATACGTTCGCTAACGAAGACACAGCTTAAGATGTCTAATTTAAAGATATATAAAGGAAATACAGAAATAATTGGTCAATTCTGTGCAACCCGTAAAGGGAGTATCACACTAGAACGCTATCCAAGTTATATTTTTGTAGCTTTTTGTTTCGGGATTCAAGTCTTTGGGTCTTGACTTATCACACGGTATTTGAATATTACTTAAGACTTGGAAATTCTTTGTTTGCGCATGCGTACATCGCTCAACATACTACTCTTGTCAATATATGAAAACTACTGTTATAGTATGCTATATTCAAAAATTTCCATTTTTGAATAGAGCTATATCATTTGTTCACAGACAAAGCTAGAAATAGAGAAAGAGATACAATTTGTTTCATTTGACAGGCCTGCCTTCCATCTAGTGATAGAGGTCTAAAGCGTGCGCGTGTATACAAAGGGACATACGTTGAAGTTACCATAATATAATATAACAAAAAAAGACAAAAACTATGAACGTACGTTACAGTAAGAAGCAGACATACGTTCTTGACATCTTACATAAAACTGTATAAAATAGATATACATTTCTTTATCGGTTCTCAGTCGATCAATCTGTCAAATAAAATCTCCTTTACTATATCATATATTGTAATACTATGTAATAATGTAAAACTCTGTATTATTGTAATATTGTAACACCGTGAATACTGGTTAATGGAGTTCGTTTTCAATACCAAAATAATAAATAATAATGCGTACATCGCGATATTATGACAGTTGATAGTTTTACTTTGAAAAGTTTATTTGTGAGACTTCACTAAATTAATTAGTTCTTCTTCGAAAATATTTTTTTCTTAATATTATATTCTAAAATAACAACTATACAATAAACTAACCTCAACGTAAACGAAAGACGCATCAGCTGAGAGCGAGAGAAAATACCCGCTGGCACAAGCGAATTTTTAAAAACTTGGATGGAAAGACGGAGGAATTGATACATGGTCCATTTGCCTAGACTTTAAAACCTAGGTTGTTTTTTATACTAACACACAAATGACTTCGATTCTAATGCAAAAACTTTAATTTTCCAAGTCTAGACGTTAATATTAACTTCAGTGTGATAAGGCCTTAACGCGTTCCCTAAGCAATCTATAGGTGTTATGGTCATTCATTAGGAGACTGAGAAAGAAATATCGCTCTGCTTCAATTGCTATTGCCACCACCACGGTAGAAAAGCTGAAGATAAAATCTACGGACGTACGTTGGTACGAGTAGGTCAAAAACGTTATTGATAGATTACATTGAATTGTGTGAAATAGATATATATTTGCTTCTCGTGAACTGTATATAAAAATCGTAAATAGTACAGGAACCTCTGATGTCTATTATAGACAACAGAGATTCAGTGATGGCGAACCTATGACACGCGTGTCACGGATGACACGCCAAGACATTTTGGGTGACACGCATCGTTTATGGATGGGTCTCAAGCGTTTGTAGACTTGAGGTCCAAGCTTGAGAATCTGGAAAGAAATCGTTTGGAGAATAAAAAAGAGTGCCACTATGAACAGAACATTTGGAGCGCTTGGAACCGATTACCAGACGCTTTTAGAACAAATCTAGCGACGGATTTATTCAAAAAATTTCCCTCTACGTACTTTTGTGAGACCTTATTTTAAGCGTTAAATAATATTAAAACCAATAAAAGAAACCGATTGACAGATGAAATTAGTAGCACTTGGTTGGGCTTGATGAAATACCAAACTTCAATTGACGATTTAGCAAATGCAAATCAGCAACAAAAAAGACACTAATGAAGAGAATTATTTGTTTTAGCTTTTTTAACAAATAAATATACCAAAAATTTAACTATTTTTTTACTCGGGCTGCAAATATCACAAAATTATGGATTTCTTAGTTACTTAGGACTTGAGTTAGTTAGTTACATATTTTGGCGCACAGCAACAAAGGCTATTTGCGCCTTTCTAGACGTGACACAGCACCCGAGTTAAGCTATTTTTTTCGAATTTTGACACACCGAGCTCAAAAGGTTTGCCACCACTGGTGTACAATATTGTTGATATTTGATCCATCTGCTTTGGCCAATAAATTAAATCAATAAAGTTTGGTGTAAATAATTTAAATATCATTTGAATGGTGTAATATGTAAATTTATTGACAGGTCTGGCTAATAAACGAGCGATTTGTGATGTGTGTTTGATTTATAATAAAACACGACCTTAATATTACGACATCTAACCTACTTATGTTATCGCTTAACTATTTGGGTTTTTCAATAACAGACTTAATATGACATAATGACGTTGTTACTACAGTAATTGTAAATACCCACCTAACTATCAATTGAATGTAGTATATAGTGTATACTTAATGTTAGAATTTATTTGAAATTCTTACGTAAAGTTACGGAAGTTGTCGAGGGCTGGCCTTGGTGTAAGATATAAATTACGCATTGTTCGACATGTCGATACGAGTCTGTCGATAGTAGTTTATGAAGTCTTTTAAATGAACCGTGTTTTATTTATCTTTATTACGAATTAACATTTTTGTAATTGCTTTGTAAATGCCATGTACTGTAATTGTTTTTAAACTGTTTATGTATTACACAATACTTAGAAACTAAGTGTAAAAAGCTTTGATAAAAACGTTTATAATGAAATTGTTCGTACATAAACATGATATTTGACTTTTACATACAAAATAGACTATACATTGATTTTTTTCTATAAATATTATGAATTGATTTTTATATCATTATCATCATTCTTCTGCAAACTGGCTCGTACACTGCTGAACATAGGCTACCTCATGTTGCATCATATCAACATGATTCTACTACCCTGTACAAATAATCAGTGCTGCCAACTCTTCCTCCTGCCGCATCCTCAAAATGCTCAATTATTAACACTTATAAATTCGTTTAGAAATTATCCGAAGTTGTAAAACCTTTTTGTTGTTAAATAGTTAAGCAAGTGGACGTGAATTCAACTCCTGTCTATGTCCAATAATTTGTGTAAAAATATTTACAAAAATTACAGGTTCTGCTTAGCCGTTTGCGACCGGCTATCAACTGTTGGTGCCTTTCTGTGTATGCTAAAAAATGACGAAATACTGACCATATTACTCCTGAATGTACACAGATTGAAAATATGATCATGAAACCTGGAAACAGGAGGCCTAGGCTCACTTTGGGCTGTCTACCAATGATGATTATGATGTAGATATTAAATAAGGGTTAACAAATTGTGGGTACATATTAAAAAAATATAAATTTCGATAACATTTTAAAGATCAATCCACGTCTTCTACTTAAAGACTTTGTACTAAGCACGATTAAATATTGTAAGCACGTAATAATTCTATAATTTTCGAAATGATTATCAGGTCACACTTTTTTGTTGCACTATTCCGGTTCACAGAATGTGCATTACTCAGAATTTTAGACCCTTCTGAGTTATATGGTGTGGGACAAGAGCTTCTTTAGCATATTTTTCACAAAAATCGTGTTTTGACAAAAATAATTATTGTTTCCAACGACACAAAAACGATATTTTGCGAAAGACTAATCAAATCAAAAATTGCTGTTGAACTCAACGCCAAATTTCAACTTTCTAGGTCCATCCCTTCGGCCACAATTTCAACAGACAGACAGACCGACTGACGACACATGATTGACGTTAAAGGGATTTTTGGTCATATCTATGCGGGAAGACTTGATACTTCACAGATTTTCGAAGGTTTTTCCAAGATATGGCGCAACGCTGTTTCCAAATAAATAGTGAGGATGGTCATTATCGTACCAATATCCTCTGCACTGCAAAATACAAAGTAATCGATCAAAAATCAAGACATCGGTACACAAAATATTCGTGGAATCAAAACGGACGAGTCCTTTTCAAAAAAATATTTCAGAGAAAAATATAAAATATGAAGAAAATTACAAGCATTTTATTTTATTCTCCAATTATTAATAGAACGTTAAATTAAAAATTCCATTTAAAGAAATATTCAAAGACAAATAAATACTGAACACAAAGATCGTTCTCATGCCATATTTAATAATGTGACGACAGTCGTTCTGTGATATTACAAGATCTTTTTAATTAAAAACTCACGCAAAAAACACAAAGATGTAAACAAACCTTTCTCATAAAAAAACATAAACAACAGATGTCGTATGGGATATTTTGATCTTATGTTATCGCTTAACGAATATGCTAGCAGTGTATACACAAGACGTGTTGTACCTGGAGTTGTGACGTATACGTGCCGGCCAAACAATACACTTCACGGAAATACCTGCACAAAAACTAGATTCAGCTAAATAGGCGCGGATATACCTAGGGCAAGTTTCAGGAATTTATAAATACGTTATGGAGGCATTGCATGCTGCAGTGATTGTCAAACGATGATTAAATTTTTATCAATTTTTACTTTCACACGTTTTAGGATTTTATAGGTTCTTGAATTTTAAAAGAAGTCTGTTCAAGTTCATAAGTGGATCATATAAACAAAGACATATTTTTACAAATTTAGCACACATATAATGTGTTGAGTAAATTATTAAAATAGCTTAAAAATCTTCAACCTGGAAGTAATTTTCAACTCTTTATCCTTTAACTGGTTCAGTTCGTTAAGGGTTTCCCAAACTGGGAAACCCGCACTGCAATCGTGGTTACCAAAATTTGCAATTTGCTGTACATATGTCGCATATACAGGGTGTTTGTTTGAAACGTGGCACCCCGAAAATCTCCTTTATTTGTAAAGATACAAAAAATCTTCAGAACAAAAGTTAAACTAGACAAAAAGGCCCATCTAAAGGTTACTATAAGAATTCTGAGGCACTTCCGGTTTCACCGGAAACGATGTCAACTTTTGATCTAGCATAGGGAATCGATAATTTTATATTTTTTTCCTAAAAGTACGTTAAATTAACTAAGGGAACTTTGTAACGAAGGTTTAAAAATATATTATTTAAAGGTATTATTGTTCTTATCCGGCCCGAGCCCGAATATAATACATGTCAGTCGGCCCGAACACGGCCCTCGGGCCCTCGGGCCCACGGGCCAAGCCCGAGCCCGTGCACCTCTAGAACATATGTTATAGCCATACATTTAAGCAAAGGCGCTTACTTTTGTCCTCTACTAATTAACCTCCCATCATCTTTGTATAAGAGAATCCGGAGAGACTAAGCGACCAAAAAATAGTCATTTAGAAATCCGGTGGGACCCTAAATGACATGACAGTAAGCCCATAGTTACGCCATTGGTACATACAAATTGGTATTTTAAAATTCAATGCATTAAAAAAATAGTTTTGGAATCACAGGTATAAATAGCAATTAATGTAGCGGAATGCATGATTCAGTGCAGTACACATTAAACCAGGGATTCCCAATGTTTATATCCCTGAAGGCGAAATAAAAAAATCCGGATATAAAAAAAATCTACAGGTGCGTCATTTACGATAAAAATTCTTGGAAGGACAATAAAACCACATCAGACGACTGTATTTATGGTCAACATAAAAAAAAACAACCACAACAAATTTCTTATTAACTTTCATTTTGTATAGAATTCGAAGTATTGTCAAAATGGATTAATATATCGATATTCAAATAAAAATATCCATAGGCGTTCAAATATTCCAGGAAAGTATAAAAGAATAAATAAAACAAATGACAAAGTAGTATATTTTGCAGTCTAGCGCGGAATATGAATTCTGCGCGTGTTTTTTCCTTTGATTACCATTTTTCAATAAATAATTAATCAAGAAAATACAATATAGATATGGTTAACAGCCATCAAGGCGCGCGCAGCCAGTACAAGAATTCTTGCATACCGCACATGTCTATTGGTGCGAATTTATACATTCTCGCACACTGCACATGCGGACTGGTGCAAAAATTATTGATCCGCACGACATGCGCGCGCAGCTGGGTAAAATGCAAAATTAAGCTTATTTCCTATCAACTAACAATATCGAAATGAGACAGTTCCAGAGTAGTCGTAGGAATAAAAATATAAACATTATCTGAAAATATGTATTGTTATGCATCGAATTTTTTAACTATTTCATTAGCTAAATCATGTCAGAATATAGAAGTCCAGCTAAAATATCTTCTACCTTAACTGACTACTCAGTATAGTTTTGACTAATGAAAAAACTGTTCCAGTGCTTACAAAACTATAGTCAAAATATTCTTGCCGACTTTGCAATGAATATTTTAGTTTGGAACGTGCATTAATGGTCGACAAAAATTGCATAGATCGTAAAATTGGATGGTTATGAACATAATGAGTATAAATCAGAATAAAAGTACCAATTTTTTGGAGATATTTTGTATATTTTATTTCAAATTATTAACGGATTTTGTTAGTACTCGACATTTTGTTTGAGTTGCATTTTATTTATTATTATTTATTTTTTATAAATATTAAAATTAAAACTGTAAGGTCCGTTTCAAACAATCTGAGAATATGAAATAGCCCACGAGGGCACAAAAATCATGAAAACATTTCAAAGCGGAAACGTTAAGGAATCTACTGGAGAGTTTCCTCCCAAGGATAGTAACACAAATCCTAGGCGTTTGCTAACATATTACAAATTACTTATACAAAAATTCTTTGTACACAACATTTTTGATAAACACTTTCGCCGAGCTCGGAATTAAGTGTCATTGTACTGGTCTATCTTCATTTTTTTCTTTTATATTAGCAGCACAACGTACTATTGAATAAGCCACATATAATTTATCGTGGATAAACTCAGCTTCGGACTCCATATAAACGCATATTTTGGGATTTTTTTTTTTTCTTTCTTTTTTGCTGTACGCTCATTTGATTTTGGCACATTCTTCGCTCAATTTACAGCTGTAGACAGCGTGATGTCCTTTCTGATTCGAACATATTTGTCCTTCGTTATATTTGTCTTTGATTTCTTTTCCGTTTTGTGCTTGTCCGTACGCAATTTGTTCCTCTTTGGAAGCAATTTTTCTCTTTGGAAGCATATTGAGACGTTATTTAAGTGATTTTCGATTATTACGTAGGGAGGAAATATTAAAACCAGGGAGCAAAACAAATGTATGAATTCTAGGATTTTCAACTGAAATAAATGAACCAATTTATAGAATTTAGTTATAACGATCTTTGAATATAAATTTACTGTTTGGTACGCTTATTGTAACGTTGATATTGATGGAATTAAATATATTCAAACTCAAGTTTTCAGTATTTTAACTTAAAAATATAAATCGAAAATTAGTGGTCTTCACTATAATGATCAACTAAAATTTGTGTTTACATTGAATGGAAGCGATGATATATGTACAACATATATTTTTAAAAGTGGATATTATATAGCAACGTGCTGCATCTTGTTATCACTCAGATAGTAAGAAAGACAGTGTTTGGCAGTATGCTATACCACTGAATCTGAACCAATATCTTACTATTGGCTGGTAAAAAGATTCTTTTTTTTACTTGGATCGGTACAAATACTATTTTACAAGTAAAATTTGTTGTAAAACTGTAAATTTACATTAAAAAGTAAATATTTTTAAATTACTAGTACAA
Organism: Liopterus haemorrhoidalis; assembly: GCA_963971575.1. Lineage (NCBI taxonomy): Eukaryota > Metazoa > Arthropoda > Insecta > Coleoptera > Dytiscidae > Liopterus > Liopterus haemorrhoidalis. The sequence continues at coordinate 156,294,121 of OZ020611.1, read as the reverse complement.
GTAAAAATTTATAAATTTTTATAGAAGTTCTGCTAGCAGTAAATTAATTTAAAAAATATTATTCTATCAGTTTTGAGGACCAGTAGGGGTCCATGGACTGGCGGTTGAGAAACACTGTGTTATACTGTGGACTGTGGCAGGCAGGCTCACCACAGTACAGCTTTAACCGCCATCCCTCATATACACCTGCTGTATGGTATCATTCACACACTGCAGAATTACTATGGTAGATAATATTTTCCAGATAAATTGCACACGAACTCATTCATTTTGCTAGTGCGCCTGACGAAGAGTTAAACAATAGATTCTAGATTTGTTTCCAACAACTATAAGCCAGTAAAAGAGTGTAGTTATTCAAGATACTTGATCTGTCAAAAATGTGATGTCAACAATGATTTGTTTAAAATAAAATAATTGCGGTAAATATTTAAATTAAACGCAGGAAACTATGAACATATTTGTTCTCCGCCAATGTAAATGAATAATAAGTAATTTTCAATAACATAATGAGAGCTGGCGCCATTTTTTCCAAGTTGTCTAGTGAGTTAATAGATCGTACTTAAATGGAATAATAAAGTTATGATTAATGAAACTGTCATCTATGCGTCACCTTTGATTTTCAATTATGCAGTAAGTGCAATCTAGAATGATTTGAAAAGTAGTCTGGACAATACTTTAAATTTAAACGTCATATAGAACACGCAATAAACAAACGAAACTCCTATCCCAGTTATAAAACGATCAAAGTCGGCTAGTTACTTTAAATGTACAATTTAATAATTATTGAAGATAGGATATAACATTAAATTTAAGTAAATTTAAAAATAAAACTGCAAACTGCTTTTGGATGAACGAAAAGGAACAGCTCTGCAGGATCTGCTGGAAAGAACTGAAGACCTACGAAACTGTGAAGAATTGGAATCGGAGAGCAGGGACCCTTTACAGCTTCTAGGCGAACATGGACAAGGAAAAGACAGGATGGAAATAATTCTAAATAAAAGGATATGACATGCATGTGACATCAATAATTACATAGTGTATATGTAATTATTGACGTAGATTTTAGGCCGTAAGGCAATAAAATAAAATTTCTATGCTATAACATTAAATTTGAAATCTTGATACTATATGATATAATAATCCATATTAAAAAAAAAGATGTGCAGTGAAGGATTGAAATGAATGAAGGAATTTAAACACATTTCAGGGTTCCGCAGGTATCTATGTTAAGAGATTTATACGAAATTTTAAATAAAAACATATATTCAAAACTACAAAATGATATCTTTCGAAAAAATAATTTGATAAATAATTCCTGTTAAAATTCCGGTTCATGCAAATATGCATTACCTAAGTTTTGTAATGCCGACCGGCGTAGCGTAGTGGTAACACATGTGCTCTGCGTTGCTAAGGTCTCGGGGTCGAATCCCGTTCAGGCATGGAATTTTCTCAAAAATAAAAATTATCCTGGCTAATTGCCAAAGCAGCAAAGGCCATTAAAAATAAAAAAAGTTTTGTAACCTTTTTAAGTAAATTTTAAAATCTGATGCCTTACTCAAAATTTTAAATGTAGGCCTAACTATTTGAGCATAATTTTTCAGTTGTCATTGTCATTGTCGGCCTTGGTAGCGTAGAGGTAGCGCTCCTGCTTCACGAGCCAAAAGTCCCGGGTTCGAATCCCGGTCAGGGCATGGATATTTGTGAGCCACAGTGTAATTGGGACATTTAGTCCTGTTCTGTGGTTTTTAAAAAAATAAATAAAAAATAAAATAAAATAATTTCTACCAAGCAAACAGACAGATAGAAATTTAAATGAAACGCATTGTGTATTTGTACAGATTTTGTAACTTAAGTTTTAAGTTATTTTTCAAGAAAATACTTTAACTTTTAATGGTTCTAGAATTGTATGCCTTTTAAATTCACACACAAGTGCTATTGCACTTCAATGAAGAATTTATTGTTATTATGTCATCTATTTTCTGTTCTTAGTGTAAATACTTCCCATGTAATACTTTTTTATGGTAATAAAATACATATAATTAATGAATATTATGTTTTGTCGTGTCTCCGGGGCATTTCGAGAAAAATGTAATGCATACATTTTTTAGGTTTCAATTGTTCTTCGAGAATTTCGACGTACAACTTGTAATGAAGCACATTATAATATGATTCGTAACCAGTTCAATCCTACTCTAATGGAACTTTTGCTTAATTCGACATATGTATTCAGATTCTAGTATATTCTCATGAATGTCACGATTTGCAAAAGGTTGAATCTGATTTGCAAAATGTTGAATTTGATTTGTAAAAGGGTGAATCTGACTTGCAACAGGATCGATTTGGTTTGCAATAGGGTCAGTTTGGAGTGCAAAGCCTGTACATGGCTTAAGAGTTTAAGGATACAAGTATATATAACAGAAAAGTTATTGCGCTACGCTGTCCATGGAATTCTAAGCATTCGTCTCCAATGAATCAATCTTTTATTTGTCACTCTCACGAATTCTGTATTATTATTTAAATATCTTCCTTGTCATTTTTGTTTTTAAATATGTTTATAAGAAGCTGTTCCATCGATTAGAATTAGTTTAGCGCGCGACTTGTTGCTGATTCTGTACTGATATACGATACTATCAGCACCACGAAGTTATATTAACTCAATCGTAATACAACCTAAAACAGGAAGTTCCTTACCGAGTACGCCACTGCAAATCCAATCTGGATTCTCCCAAGTTTGCATAACAAAGGTTTCACAACTAAGTACTGTATATTCTATGTTCGGTTGGTTAAAATCCGCTCTTAAGTTTAATTGGTGAACTCTTTCAACTCAACTTCATTAACATGATAAAGCTGTGAAGGTAGTGTTTCTGGCACCTCACCTGTGTCTGCGAGACCTTGAATTAGACGAACTGCACTCCAGCTCATAAGTACGAGCACATTATAAACGGTAATAGCCGACTCATAGCTAAAAGCCTTCAAAGCAGATTGGATATTCGAATAGTTGACTTGACTAATGAAAATAAATGAAGAAATTAAATCAGAATAGATTAACTATGATGTTCACTTGAGTTAACTGATAGCCAGAACAGGGCCGCCAAGAGGGGGTGACAACTGACACGGTTCGGGCCCAGCAGCGAAAAAAGCCTGACTCGACTGATTAATAAATGTTAAAAAAAAATACTTTTACAGCCCGGCCGCCCCGTTTCCAGGGTAGTGAGTGTTAACTGATTGAGTCCGGTGCTGCGTTCTCGGGGCAGCATTATAATATACGGGGATGTTGCAACAAAAAAATTTAATATATCTTTGTACTATTTAAATTTGCTATTTAAATTTTGCGGTTTAGCTGTTCTTTGATTGACAAATTGTTTTTTGAATTGTTCATGTTTTTTATGTTAGTTTGTGCTGACAAGTCACTGGAATAAGCTGTGTACAATTTTTAGCATGCATTTAAAACCGGAACTAACAAGCTAACATTTTCGAGCCATGATTTTATATGATTTTAAAGATGGCCTAATTCGACAACAATTTACATGTTTGTAAAAATTAAAGCGATTTTATGGAGATGAAGCAATATTTTTGGCTACTGGAGAACGGTGGTTCAACGAGTTCCAGTGTGGGAGGATTATTCACAAAGCCGAACATCGTGAAGGTCGTCTGTTAGTGTTGTCACTCCGAAAACTATCGGTGCTGTGCGGAATATGTTGGAGGTAGATAACCGTTGAACAGGGATATTGAAGCATCCTTGGGCATATCCATGACTCAAATCAATACAATTCTACATGAACATCTCCGTCAGGCCATCAGGAATCTTTGTAGTCGGTGGATACCACACCGATTATGTTAAAAATAAGGCGCGTATGGAGTGGAGCAAGAAAATGCTCATTAAATTTAACAGAATCCAGTCAAAAGCTGTTTACGACACAGTAACAGGTGACAAAACTTGGATTTACTGCTACGAACCAGAAAATAAACGGCAATTAGCTCAAAGGATTGTCCCAGGCGAAGACAAACCAGTCAAAGTGAAATGTGCACGAACACTTGCAAGAAAATGTTTGCTTCATTCTTCGGACGTGTGGGTCATATTGCCACTGTTCTACTCAAACATGTCGTGCAATTACTGCTGAATTGTAATTGTATACCACAATTTGTTTGCTGGATGTGTTCCAAAAAGTACGCGAAAAACAACCAAAAGGGAGAATCCTTCTTCATCATGGAAATACTTAACCATATATCGCAGCTAGGACTACCGAGATACTGAGCGCTGCAGGAGTGGAATAGATTAGTCTCCCGACGTCTGATATCTTCCTTACAAATGATAAGATGCGAGGATTAAAATTTAATAGCTCTGAAGTCTACGAAAATCTCGTTTTTGAGATGACACCTGAACGGTGGGCCCAGTGCTTTCATGATTGGTTTCACCGGATGCAAAAGTGATAAAGCCGAAATATGTTTCTCTTTAATCCCCTTTAATATCCTTTCCTTTTTCGTCCTCATTACGTCTCTTAACTGTAAATGTAAATCTTTGTTTTGTGACAAACGTTTGTTATCGAAGCAACGATTAACTGTTTAACTGAACAGATTAACTAAAGTAACATTTCACTGTTTTTGAGTTTGTGTGCGCACGTCTATGAGAAAGATTTAATCTAATTGAAAGCAGTTGGTATTAGCATATATACTAGAACATGGCGCACACACCTCTACCTCTGATTAGATTGGAATACTGAGACATATTCCTTCATTGATAAGCCTACGATATCCTTAAATGGAGATTGTACGGACTGCAAGGGCGGCACTTAACCTTACCTTACACCACACCAGTTGGCTAGATCTGTTGTAATCGTTTTCATTTGAATAAGATACACTTCGTAATATCTCACAAGTTAATGACAAGGTCAACGAAATATATTGCATTTTATTTTAAATTTTGCTTCTCTTATAATGATTTTTACCTTCCATATCTCGATTGAATAGGTTTTAGTAATTAGCCTAAATTTTCATATATAGTTTACGGATGCCTATTATTTCAGACAAAAAAATACAATAAAACAATCATTTAACCTATACCAAGCGAAATTCTGATGCAATTTTCTAGAGCCGCCCGAAAGTATGAAAATGTACGTCTTATTTCATATTTTAATATTGTAAATAATCTAGTATTAAGTTTGTGTAATGGTTGTAAACGATAAAGTAGTAAATTGTAAGGTACATAATGAAATAACTATAGAGCCTGGTTTATAATAAACCCATAGCACAACGCATAAGTATTGAACAATGGGGTTGACCCTACAAAACATCTGTTTGTAATAAACAGAACAAAGAGAGTAGTGCCATTTTTATGCTTATGTATCCATAGCATATCTATTATAAATCAGGCTTAATAGACTAATAAATCTATAAAAATAGAATACATTAAAAATATAGCAATTAATAATGGTTACAAAACGGAATTTATTGATAAACTTCTTAATAAAAAACCAAACAGCGTCAGCATTAAAGAAATGTATCCAGTTAATAATAAAGAAATTAATTGGTCTTACCATTTCTCGCAGAAATTAGATAAAAATCAACAAAGAATTAAAAATAGCATTTAAAACCGTAAACAATTTTAAAAAATACCTTTTTAATAATAAAAACAGAATAGAAAAATTAGACCGTTGTTTCTGATTAGAACTACAAGTTTCTGATTAGACAGAGTTCTGGTAACAAGATTTCTTGAAGTCGAACAAGTGACAAGATCTACCATATTCTGCATTAACAATCATTTCTTGGTTAATTTTTTTCGAAAATACATTGGATATTAATTGAAGTTTCCAAAAATTATGTGAGTCATGCCATTAAATTTGACTTTAATTAAAACTTCTGTAAAACAGATTTAACGACAAAATAGACACGGGCGAAACTCCTGTGATTTTGGGTTCGTATACCCAACCAAATTTAAATAATATTTTTGGCCAAAATACAAGGGTTGTCCGTAAAATAAGGTCTTCATTTTTTTTTTCTTTTTTCACAAAGAAAAACACGATTATTTGCAATGAGTTATATATTGTTGGAAAGCCTGGACTTTTTACTATTTTTCTACATAATCCCCATTGCGTTCGATGTATTTTTTCATGCGGTGCAGCATTTTTCATATACCCGTGTCATAGAATTCTCCCGCCGCGGCGCGCAGGTGGCGTACGACCTCTTCTTTCAACTCCTCGTTGGTCCTGGAATTCGTCCCACCGAGGTGTGACTTCAACTTCAGGGATCAATTTGCACGGCTCCCGAATCATCATCCGTCGATCTTCAAGCATTACCCTTTCCCCTTTTGCAATCATTTCGTCCGACACCGATGGCCTTCCGGCACGCTGTTCATCATGGACGGCTGTACGTCCGTTTTTTAACTCTTTGCACCATTTTCGCACGTTTTTGATGTCCATACACTTCACATAACTGTCGACAAATTTCTATAGGCATATATCCTTAGCACACAAAAAATGATTCACAGAACGAAACTCCCACCTGGCGGTAGCGGCGAGTGGAAGCCCATCGCGGACGGCTAACAAACCAAGATTAAGCGTCGCAGACAGCTCGGAGTGGTGGGGATTTGTAGGCGGGGAATCAATCTACACGTTGTGTCGCCAGTGTTGCCAGATCTTACATTAAAGCGTTGCTCGCGACTCCAGCGCCTTGGAGACCTTATTTTACGGACAACCCTCGTACTACAGCATATTATAATTGGAACATCAAGATCAGGAAGCTGGAATACCTGGGACACATAATAAGGAACCAAAAAAAATACAAGCTCTTTCAGCTTATCATGTAGGGTAAAATTGAAACCAGTAGAGGGCTAGATAAAAGAAGGACTTAGTGGTTCAAAAATTTGCGACAGTGGTACGGGAAATCCTTAATAGAGCTATTCTTGCTGCTGTCAATAAAGCTATAATAGCCAGAAAGATCGCCAACATTCGCTAAACGGATAGGGCACTAGAAGAAGAATTATATTTGGCAAATTGATTTCTAATATCGATTGAATTATTTAGTTACTCGATTACCGCCTTATAATTGTAATAATTTTAGACTTTTATTCAAATATACAAATACACATTCTGATGACAAATACAAACCAGTGGCGAACGAAGACCTCCGCTAGACTTGCCCTCCCATAAAAAAATAATAATAAAAAAAAAAATAATAATAAAAAAAAAAAAATAATAATAAAAAAAAAATACATATATATATATATATTTTTTAATTTAAAAAAATATTTAGGTAAATCTTCAAAAATACATCAAATTATGTCCAATACAATTTTTTGTCCAAAGCTTGGTTTACTAGTTACGAATTTTTATATATTTTAATGTTTAATAACTTCCGTTTCCGGTTTCGGATTTTAATAAAAAACAATAGGGTTCTTCCCAGTTATTAGGAGAATTTTTTAGTACCAGAACGAACTCTTTAAGTTAAACCGTTTTTGAGTTATCGTGTATACACACAGACACACAGATACACAAACACACACACACACACACACACACACACACACATACGGACGGCACTTTGAAAATAGGTTTTTTGGACTCCCTGGACCATGAAACGTGGTCATCCGTCAAAATCTCGACATCGAAAATTTTCGCGATTACAATACTTGCCCCTTATATATTAAGGTCGGGCAAAGTAAAAACAGTATTTTTGAAAAATGTATCTGACTGTGTGACTGTTGACAGCTTTGACGGTAATATTGGTGGTGCAAAAATTGTTACCAAAATTTGTTATTAAAATAGTGTCAGAAATTAGGTCCATGTAAAACATGTATTATAGGTATTCATATGGTAGTGTCACGTATCATACAACCGTGGCAGACCAAATGAGATATTGTTGGAATATCAAACTATTAATATATTCCATATTTTTACTACAACCGTTCTCCATAACCAGATTGTTACTCCAATATTACCTCTCAATTCAGGTTAATATCAAACTATAACAGAATACCAACAAGATAATAATTGTAACATGTCTACCGGCTACTGTAACCAATCATTAAACCAGGACTTATAGCTCAAGTTACAAATTATAATACATTGTAAATATCGGTAACATTTTAAACATTATTTCCCCTGCTAAAGAACAAGGGGAACTAAAAAAAGAAGTCTCGACAGTAATAGCCGGGAGAAACGGAAAACGTTATTAATTCTACCAAGGATTTATTTAAACAGTTAGCTTTTAAATTGTTCTCTAACTGCATAGGCTGTTATGTCATTGTGTGTTTTATTGTTATTGGTAATAAATTATTATTAGAAAATAATGATTTATTGTTGACTATAAGTATTGACAATACACAAAATGAGAAATTACTGTATCTCTATCAAAGCAATTAAAATAAATTTAATCTTTCATTAAGGTTTTGTTTTATCACAAAAAAACGTTGCTTTGTGGTGCGCTGCAAAATATGCACCAGTATTTGTTTGGACATTCCTCTATAGCAGGCGATACGCGGGAGACATGTGTCCCGCCGAATGATTTTATTTGGCCAGTCAATAAGAAAATAATTTTTTAATTTAGTGTAGCTAACACATAACCTCTTCGCCGCTTTAGGCTTTTTATACTCTAGGCCTATTTATGCCAACGCAAATACGCGTCAACAGACGTAAAAAACTCCTCGAAAGAACGTAGGATCAGAATAAAATAGAAATTGCTAAAGGAACTATGACGTTCAACAACTACAACTACATGCGGTTCGCCATTTAAAAAATATGATGAGCCTTGTTCTATATCATTACCTCCATCGCTCGACGGTAGATGAATTTTTGTCTGGCAATCAAAATTTTATTTATGTCTAATTTCACTGACGTCAAATAACTGTTTATGCGACTTTATTCATTGAATAAATTTATTTTATATTAATGAAATTGGACAAGTGTCCAACAAAAATGTCATCTCACCTCAGTTATTTAACTGTGCTGGCGATGGTTCTACTCATAAGCCCAAGCTACCACCAATCACTCTGATCTACTGCTCAATGGGTACCTCAACATTGTAGGTAATACAGATCACCTAAATAAAATTGAGGCCCTCATTTAAAATAAGTCGAATTTCAAAAAATAGGACTCAACTACGAAATAATGAAAAAAAAAAAAAAACAATTATCTCATTGCTAGAAGAAGCAGTCATGAAAGGATGACCAACTTACAAATTAATGGAAACATCATTGAGAGAGTTTATACCATCAAATACCTAAGCACATTCTATATGACACCAAATAACACTAAATGGGTACTAAATAATTAGATAGAAAAAAAAAAACTACTCCGTGTCTATAGCGCAGTTACGTGAACCTACAGAACTAAAGTGATTTGTTAATAGCTTAAGTGTATGAACAGCATTAAAATAATACCATACGGGATCAATTAACACTAAATGGTCACTAAATTGTTAGATTGAAAAAAACGTGAACCTAATTGGGTAACAGTGATTTATTGATGACTTTAGTATATGGACAGCCCTAAATTGATACCGTACAGCACTAATTAGTACTAAATTATTTAACAAAAACGTCCAACTACATGAACCTAGCTTAACATTTGAAGGGCCCAAGGGAAGAACCTGATGGGCCCAAGGGACGTGCCATTTGGCAAATTTTACAAGAAAGAGAAAACTATGAATAACACAGTTTCATATATTAGTAGATATTCTTCCTCTTCAAATATCTAGGGAGTTATCAGGATGTCCTCCTGCATAATTTACTGAAGCCTACCAATGTAGGCTTCAGAAGAAAAAGTACCAATACATTTATATAAAAAAATTAAAATTGTATAAAATGGAGTTATCACGTTGTTTCCCTGAACCCTTCATTTGTTTTTTTGTTAGAAATTTTTGAACTAATGGACCAATAAATTAAAAATATATGGCACCAAATAAAACTAAATGGGCAGTAAATTATAGGTACAACGATTTTTTACGACATGTCAAAGTAATGTTCAAGGACATCCACTTTATTCATCATCATCTTCCTCTTCTTGTTTGTTGGTTTGGGTTTCCATTTCGTACGCAAATAGTCTTTGTTGCTGTGCGCCAAAAATTCTAACTAACATTTCCCATTTCGCCAGTGATTAGCTGCATTATAAATTACAAATTTCCATTTATTGCATGTAAGCAGAGTAGGATTGTGAAACATATTTCAGGAGTTTGTAATGTTAAACGAGATTTCATGGATAATGGTGCCTCAATTGTTTTACCGAATTCTTGGTATATTTTGGAGGAGTGTTGGTAATTGTTGGGGCAGTTGAATAAAATGTGCTCGACAGTACCTGGCCCTCCACAAGGGCAGAGGTTGGAGTTTATCATAGTGATTTTGTTCAAGTGGACTTCGGAGTGGCAGTGATTAATTCGAATGATTGTTGAGATGGTTTTCTTATCAAGCTGTAAGTTATGGAACCATGGTTTACTGCTACGTGGGGTTGTATGGAGTAGTAATATGAGCATTTTTGTTGAGCGGATTTCTCCCATTTATGTTGCCATTTTGAAAATATCCAGTTATGTATTATCGGCAAAAGATCTTTAAACGGGGCTTGCTAGATATATCTAGATATATGTCTCTCCACCATCACGCCCGTTCTGGCTAACTGGTCTGCCATTTCCTTGCCGATTATACCACAGTGGCTTGGGAGCCAGAATAGTTTAATTTCTGTACCAGCGGCTTTTAGAGAGTGTAAATAGGTTTTGATATTAAGAGAGGTTTTATCGAAATTGAGAATGCCAGAGCGAGTTATTGATTGAAGCGAACTAAGGGAGTCTGTGAGGACCCAATGCTTTAGAAATATGCTGTTGCAGAATTATTGTTAAAGCTCAACACTCATGATTTGTAGGAAGCTGATTGTTTTCTGTGATATTCGTACATTGCATTCGGAGAACCTCTATTTTCGAACATAGAAAAAACAAAAGAAAAAAAGGAGGCGGATTCTCAAAACTACCTACAGCGACTGCTTCTAAAACCGGGAAAAAGCTTAGACAGGTCTTTTTGACAAGGGATTATTTTAAAGGACGGCATTTTAAATTATATTAATATTTAGATTCTATTCCTGGTATTTTTGAACAAGCCCTTATTGAAAGCAAATGAACGGAAGGGCAATAAAACAATTATTATGTTTTATAATTACTGATCACGTGGAGTACATGATTATAAGTATTTATCATTATAATACAATAAAATAAAACTTAATTATTTCCTGAGTTATAAATAGCTGTGCATATTTCTTTAAAAACAAAAGAAAAAAATGCCATCAATAATAATTGTAGCAATCAGTATGATGATACCAAAGCATATGTGTAATTTATTGCAATTTACATAAAAAAAAGAGCTGACACAGTTTAAATAAATGACTTTTACTGCAAACCTGGGGCTAAATACCCACAATAACTTACCACATGCCGTTTATTTTCAAAATAAAAACAATGAAGAAAACAAGAACAATAAATTTTTAAATGTGATAACAATTTAATTGCCAACGTAAATTACAGTAACATCACTTGCAGAAAGCAATAAAATCGCGGAATAATGATGACATTAGATATATTGTTGGTAATATTATTTCTTTAATTGCAATGAGTTTTTGTCTTACATAATTATTGCGATTTTTTGCAGATATAAAACTGATTTTATTGCATACGGGCAAACTATAAAACAGTGTTATTGTACCGTATCACTGTTAGAATAAACTACAGTCAGATTTAATGCTATCATTGTTCATGATTGTAACAAAAATTTAGGTTTGCTATAAGAGAATTGAAAGAAAAGTAGTCGAATGGCCTCATTCGGGGTTTTGATATTTGCGGAGTAAATATTTGTGATTTATTTCTTTAGTCTTGATTTCGGTATTCGCAGAGAAAATATTTGTGATCGCTTTCTTTATTCGCGGCAAACAAATTCGTTATTCGTGGGTCGCGCTAACTACAATTTAGTTTTTGAAATATTCCTACCTGTTTAAAATAATAAAAAGAAATTTTAAAAGCTAGTTTAACTCCGAGTAATAATAATGACACTGTAACCATTCAATAAATTACTCAAAACATTGTTCAGATTGTAGATAACATAGGACGAGATGGCTTCGAACAATTGAAGAGTGGAGATGGAAAAGGTGATAGTGGCAACATAAACATTTTTCAGTAATATAGCCTGTTCCTTTGGTTTAAGCGGAACTAGACTTTGAATTCTAGTAATTTTTACAGATTAAGTGAGGTTTTAGATGATTTTGTTTAGCAAAAGCCCACTTCAAACCTTAAAATAAGAGCTTATGACAACTTACAAAAATGAAAATTCCAGTTAGTTCAGCTCAAACGTTTGGAATAGCCTATCTCTCCCCAAATCTGAGTGACAGGTAGACATAAAATGTGGTATTTTTGGAAACATTTCAAACTATTGCCAGCCCGAAAAAGTACTTACAATCTTTACCAAATTGTGGACCATGGAATATTTAACCGATTTCGACCAAACAAAAAAAGTTAACTTGAAACTTTGTCTACCGTTGTAGCGTAGTGGTAACACATGTGCTCTGCGTTGCGAAGGTCTCGGGTTCGAATCCCGTTCAGGCATGGAAATTTTCTCAAATAAAAATTGTCCTGGCTAATTGCCACAGCAGAAAAGACCATTAAATTAAAAAAAAAAAGTTAAACTTATGCTCAACACCAAAGATCCGGTTGAAGAAGAACACGCAACTAGCTCGGCAAATGAAATTGATTTCTAATCTTAGCGATAGATTAAGACTAACTAATGATCTGACGTTTTAGTGACAATTGATCCATCCATGAAAGAGAAGTCTGATTTTCAAAAGAAAAACTGAAGAAGCAGCTTCTTAAAATCAGTCCAAGTAAACGGACGAAATGCGAAACAAGAGAAAAATACTAAGTTCTTTAAACAAATAACTAAACCTGATGATAAATAAACCTGACATTAAGTTGTTTTGTTAATGTGGGTCTAATTAAAAGTCTTTTGAAATATATATATATATATATATATATATATATATATATATATATATATATATATATATTTGTAATCTTGGAACCTGTATCCTGTAATCCTAAACATTTTACCATTCCGTATTTACGGTTTCCGTATTCACGGCATATCGGCTGAACGACTCCTCCGCGAAAAAGGAGCTTTGATCTGTATAAGAATGTAATTTATGAAAATAGTTTTTCTATTACTTTTTATAGTTTTGATAATTATGACTGTTCATCTGTAGCACCTAACAAAGTTCAGTTATGTGACAAGTAAATATTGTATTATACAGCAGAAATATTGCAAGGACTAACAAATAAATTTTAATAAAAATTTGAGTTGATTTTCACACATTTCAACGATAGATATGTATTATAATTAGTTCTTCTATTGACTACTTTTTTGTGATGTGTTGACTATAATCACGCCAATACTTAAATTTTTTTTGAAAATCTTTAATTAGTTAATTAAGAACATTCAGTAAATACCACATGAAATAATTAGTTATCCGAAAACGGGTATCCGGAACCATACATCCAGAATCAAGTATCCGGTTTCAGTTCCTAGCACTAGTATTTTTCCTATATGTGGATCAAATATATGTATGCCAAATTTCAACTATCTAGGTCCCGCCGTTTGGCTTCAATTTAGGACAGACACATGAGAGTAGGTATAAAGCTGTATTGACAGCTTTAAATTTAATAACTGTACGTTGTGAGTTATGGATAACTTCAATAAACTTAATTTAATTATTAACGTTAAAAAATAGCGTTCACAGCTCTGAAAATGAATGCGTAACGAATGTTGTGACATCTATGTGTTTTCAAATTAACTACGAATGCATAAATACATTTACGTGACTTTTTACAGACCCACCAGGCCCATCGGCCAGATCATTTTTAGGGTTTTGTAGGTATGACCAAGAAACCTTTATACCGTCATTTTGTCGTCTGTCTGTTTGTCTGTCTGTCTGTCTCTCTGTTCGGTAAAAATTGTAGCCAAATGGCTAAACCTAGAGAGTTGAAATTTGGCATGCTTATACAACTCGTTGACCCGCACATAGGAAAAATACCAAAACATCTAAAAAACATATCCCCCTAAAAATAACCACCGAAAAAAAAATATTTTTTTAATATTCTGAGTAGGGTATCAAATGAAAGCACTTAGTACGTGGGTTAACGATCAAAATTTTATTTTTGCAAAATAAATTATTATGACGCGATTTTTGCCAAAATTGTGCAAAAATTTTTTTGTCCCACACCCTTTAGCCCAGATTGTTTAAACTAAAAATCTGAAAAAGTAATGTACATTTGTGTGAACCGGAATAGTACAACAGGAATTTTTGATCAGATTATGTTTTCGGAAAATAACGCATTTTTTGTATTTTTTGCTTGACCATGTAAAATATTTAGTGATATTACGTAGTACAGTAAACAAAGCGCATCGATGGTGTAATGCTTAGAATACTGGCGTTCTAATTTGCAAACTCGAGTTCAATCCGGCCTCGAGGCAATTTAATTTTTTCTGTTTATTTGCATTTTTATTTTGTTTAAATTATTTTTTCTAAATTCTAGTTATATTTGGGCAAATATTGCATTTAATTTTTAAAAGCGTATATTTAATAACGCCATCGTACGCCATGCATGTGAGTGTCTTACATTGGTATAACTTTTGTACTTTGTGAACCAAAAACCACAAAAAATGCGTTATTTTCCAAAAACATAATCTCATCAAAAATTCCTGTTGTACTATTTCGGTTCACACCAATATACATTACTTAGAATTTTTTTAGATTTTTAGTTTAAACCATCTGGGCTACAGGGTGTGCGACAAAAATTTTTTTGCACAATTTTGACAAAAATCGCATCAAAATAATTTATTTTGCAAAAATAAAAATTTGATCGTTAATCCACGTACTAAGGGCTTTCATTTGATACCCTACTCAGAATTAAAAAAAAATATTTTTGTTTTCGATGAGCACTTATTTGTTTATATTTTTAGGGGGGTATGTTTTTTAGATGTTTTAGTATTTTTCCTATGTGCGGGTCAAAAAGTTGTATAAGCATGCCAAATTTCAACTCTCTAGGTTTAGCTGTTTGGCTACAATTTTAACCGAACAGACAGACAGACAGACAGACAGACAGACAGACGACAAAATGACGGTATAAGGGTTTTTTGGTCATACCTACAAAACCCTAATAAGGTACATCAACACCGCACATCACGACTGCTGGGTCACCGCTATATAAAGATGGTTATTATAGCGAGTTGTCATTCAAGATACGCCTGTATTAGGGATAGTAATTATCTCATCTGCAAAACCACTATCCTATCCAAACTTCTAGCTCCAATACTAGGACTAGTTCAACCTCAAACGTTTACATTAGGATAGTAGCTATCTTTGTCACTAGGAAGCTATCTACTAGCTCGTTTAATGGCTTAATGTAAACGCGCCATTATAATTTTTATTTAGTTCAGGACTGTTTCATCCTGCTTTGTCAAACATTAGCCCAGGTTTTACAACACTATATACATACAATTGCAATTAAAATGGCAGCTAAATATAAAATTTCCACGTCCATTTACAGGTATTTTGATTGTCAATAGTAAACAAACGAGCAGTAAGTAATTCTAAAGATGGCATATTGTAAACATACCGTTAAACTAATGTATGTAGAAACAATTTAATGTTTTATATCATGTATGTTTTACCGCACTCGTAGTTTGAATGCAATCATCATTTACTGTAATATCCAGTAATATCCTTACGTTAACAACGCCAGCCACTATCCCATTGTTTGCACTGTGCGAAAGTGTGTAACTATTTATATATAGCGTCGTTACGGTGTGTTTGTGTTTTATTTACGGTTGCATGTGTGTGCACGCATATATTATATGCATGTGAATGTATTTGTACGTGTATGTTTGTATTGGTCATGAATGACGTATTGCCGTTATAAATGGCTACGGATGTAGGACGCAGAAACAAAACTTTGATGTAAGGTTGCTGGACTGGCTTTTATGCATATGTTGGGAAAAATGGTTACCTAACGTTGTTCTTTTAAGACATTAGTTTTTCTGTGATTCCACTGTGGCGTAAGGGTACAAACACGTAGCTAGAATGTTTCCGGCGCCTACAAACGCCTATTGTCGGCGCTTGTTCATGTCGGTTAGTGCACAACCGGCGTCGGTTTACTGTAATTTCTTAATTAAAAATGGTGTGGTATAGAATTACCGTTCCTGTATCTGCTTGAAGGTGTTATATATATGTTGACCAGCATTGCAATTCGGCACAGGACGGTTCGCTAGCACTTTTTAATAAAAAAAAAAAAAATAATAATAATTAAATAAATAAAATAAATTCCTAGAAACTGTAAAAAAATCTAGACAAATTAAAATTAAAACGTTTCTTATCCAAAAACTACCTTTGATTGTAATTTGTATACTTCTCATTTATATATTTGAATTGGGTGTTTTAGACATAACAAATTCAACGGATTCATAATTAACATGTTTTTAGGAAATGTAAATAAAACACTGTATATTTTAAAACAATACTAGTCGGAACGACTCAGGCTTTTTAGCCTCGACATTCGTAGTGGTTCGAAATATATTCGCACGAAGAGTATGTCATCGTGATTTTTAAAATACACAGTCAGATTATACGGGTGGCGAACATCAAAAGCTGTCGAGTTGTTGCTAAAGTTGTCAAATGAAGAGTACGTGGCAATATTATATATAATAAAACTTGATTTGGAAACGGGATGGCTTTACAGATTCGAGACATTTACTGATGAGGGACTAAGTACCAAAATCTGAGACTGTCCCGGAATATCTGGGACCAGGGCCGCCGAGAGGACTTCTGGGGCCCCGGGGAATACATCATTTGCGGGCCGATCAATTCTATATCCGGGAATTTTTATTATAATACAGGTGAAAATACAACTGATGAGCACAAAAAGGATCCTCATTTCCAAAATACAAGTGAATGACGACCACGCGCCCCTGGTACTTGCACCGATGCCACGCCGTTCGTATTAGATGTTGTAAAACAAATCCATAACAAAATAATGAAATGTATCCTGCCGATAAATAATTGTAAACGTTGGTAATTCGCTACATCAAAGGTATTTTATTAATAACTATGAAATATAAGTGGTTCTCTACAAATTCTATCAACAAAATATTAAAAAAGTGACTGCCAGGTTCTTGCAAGCTGGTAAATATCTTATTGGCGCATACTGCCTGCGCCGACAAATACCGATATGCGTTCTACGTGTACGAGTACATTTAAAAGTATGGCAATATTTATCCTCGCCGATTGGCGCATGTTAACAAGCGCCTATAGGTGCGAAAATCTTTCAACGAGTTCGTATCCTTATTCCAGAAAATATTAAAACGTTACATTATATTTTACTAATACTCACATTTCACTGGGATTATGGGAACCATTAATAAATAAATGATTTAAAATATTTGACGGACAGCTGGGCTATTAGCACCTCATGACCAAGATAATTCATCCAAAAATATTCAGCTTACCTGAAAATTAAAAAAATATACATAAATTAGTTATCAACAAAGAATTAAATAAAAATTAGGAAAGAAGACAAAATTAAAAACGATTATTGTCATAAAATAATCGTTTCTTCATTCTTAACCACTCTTTTACATATATTTTTGATGATAAATAAATAATAAGTCAGATACTTCGTACATAGATAGCTCTCCCCATAGCTCCCCAAATATATATCTTTAAAAAATTGCATTAAACAGAGAGGAATAGTTTCTTTTTTCATATTCATTTTTGCTGTTAAGTAAATGATAAACGAGATATTTAAATCTTATAAGTAACATAACCGTAATAAGTAATTAACCCGCTAAATTTTCTTCTTATTAAAAACTACGTTGAAAAAAAAAAAAATGTTTCCTCAAATATATTTTTGATGTAAATAATAAGTGAGATTATTCAGGATTTTAGTTTTAGGGTGTACTCCCGTAACTCCTGAAATATTCATCAATCGAAGAGTATATAAAACAAAATCTGCTACTAATGAGAATACACATGTATTCTCATTATAAACAATTTTTGTTACATACAATTTTGCTGTTAAGTCAATAATGAGGAAGATAATTCAAAAAAGTTTAGTTTTAAATATAAATTTAAATTGGAATCAATGAAATTTTTTGTAAAAAAAAAAAAAAAACTCACAAAATATTTACTTAAATTAAAAAATTCATATGGAGATTTATTTTCTTATTATAAACTATTTTATGGTTTTGCTATTAAGTCAATAATTAGATAGATATATGTAGTTTTTAATTTTAGGGTGCCCCCACGTAACTCTCCAAATATTCAGCTTATTGAAAAAATGCATTGAACAAAAAATATTTGATGTCTTACTATAAACAATTTTTGTGCTATATATTTTTCTGTTAAGTCAATAATAAGGGAGATTTTAAGGTTTTTAATAAAAAGTTTAAACCTCGGAATACCTCCATAGAATAAAAATTTTTAAATGCCTTCTATTATCATACCAAATAACACGAAAATATGTCCAGCCCTTTTTGCGTGAAGCTCCGACAAACTGACAGACAAAAATTTATTTTTTTTTGCGGATATAAGGCCGAAAAAATAAAAAAACCAATATAGCCTCCAATTTTATTCATATATATTCCACGCTCTTTCGGAATTTACAAAATAACTGCAGTTATCTGAGCCCATTATCGCAGTTGGAGGTTTATTGCAATCATCTTCAATATTTGAAACGACACTGGGTCTGGTTCTGAATAACTGAATTTCGAAATATTTTATTTATTTTATCCTCAATTTTCATTTCAATTTTTACTCAATACAGCCCATTCATTTGGTTTGATTATTCTAACCACCGACCACCCGCTGAGTTTATTGGTTACCAATTTACAAGATGAGTCATTCGAGATAAGGGTGGAAAGGACTGTACCTATAAAACACTAAAAAATATGACTTCGGGAATTTCCGTATCCAAATTCTAAGGATAAAAAATGTCGGGATTTCATAAACCCTAAGTACGACCCGCATGTAATTAAATCCTTACTACTTTCACCTTATTTTGTGAATAATACTGTGAAAGTAATATAGACGCATTGCTAAGAAGCATAAAATAAACAATATGAAGGTATGAAATTACAAAGAACAATTTTTTTTAATATAAAACCTTAATAAAACGTGAGTAGAACAGTGACATACTTATTTATGCCCTATACATATTTATATTTTTCATATTATACATGTATTTTATATGCATACTCGTACAATGCTAGGAATTTTTCAAATATTTGCATGCAAAATTTATGTCATTCTTTTGGCATAGCGCCATCATTTCATAGTTCACTGCTTCACTATTGGACCAGAGTAAACAACAAGATAGATATCACTGCCGCCAAAATATCTCAATAACATATTCTTTCAGGATTAATACAGAAAAATATGTTCGGTTATATAAGATACTCATACATGTAGGATTATATTCCGAGATAGAAATAGTTAGAAAATGAATAAAATGAAAACTATGGACCAATGCTTTTTACGAGCTTATAGGTTCTCTACATATGCCGATTTATTATAAGTTGTTTTATTAAGTTACATTACGAGGGCTACGTTTTAAGTTTTTACAAAACCTAAGTTTTTTTTGAACAAACTGTTTTATTGCTTTTCAAAATATTCGCCTTTAAGATTTATACACTTTTACATGCGTTCAAACCAATTCTCGAAACATTTTTTCCACTCTGAAGTTGGTATCTCAAAGACATGGTTTCAGAAGGCTTCAGCGGCTTGAAGTGATGAAAATCGCTGTCAACGTATTTTTTGTTTGACATTGCGGAACAAAAAAAGTCGTTAGGGGATAAATCAGGTGAATACGGGCAATGAGACATTAATTCGATAATTTCTCCTTCAAATAATCAATTGTTTGACGTGCTGTGTAGGACCTTGCATTGTCATTATGAAGAATGATGCGACGTTTTTGGTTGTTTTTCATGGTTTTGTCGATGACTTCTGGCAAACAAATTGTTGTATACCATTCAGCATTAACTGTTCTCTGATCATCTAAATGAATGGTGGCGACATGTCCAGTACAACCGAAGAAACAAGCGTTCATTTTCTTGGAAGTGCTTCGTGAACGAACAACTTTTATGGGTTTCGGTTCATCTTGGAAGACCCAAAACAGTGGATTGTTGCTTAGTTTCCGGTTTCATATGAATAAATCCAAATTTCGTCACCTCTAACGATGTTGTATACGGATTTTGCAGTGCCTAGGTTGATTTTTTTTAGCATTCCCTTACACCAATCAACACAAGCCTCTTTTTGAGCTTCGTACAAATTATGCGGAATCCATCGGGAACAGATATATTTCACAGCTAAAAATTCATGCAAAAACAAATTTGTTGCAGTCTGCGATATGCCAAAGGATGCCTCTATCTCACGGTAAGTCACATGCCGATCTTTTTCAGTCATTTTGCGCACAGCATTGATGTTTTTTTTTTTTAATCACAACCGATTTTGGTCGACCTTCACGAGATTCATCACTTACGGACGTACGACCACGACGAAATTCTGCAAACCACTTGTAAACAGTCTTTTCTGATGGTGCTTCATTACCAAAAGTTGAACGAAGCGTATCTATGCATTGTTGTTGAGATAAACCTTTACTAAAATCGTAAAAAATCATCCAACGAAAACCTTCCCGAGTAATATCCATTTTTTCACAAACTTGGTTTTTTAAACGCTCACTGTCAACAAACTACTCGGTCAATTTATAAGCTGCCACTGATTTCACAATAACAGATGTCAAATTTTACGAATATAGTAACGACATTCAATATTTCGTTCTAGTGGTCCTTTGTAAAAACATAAAAAGTAACCTTCGTATAACTACGGTGGCCATACGTCCTTCATTTTAGAGCGTTGTGATTCAGATTTATTTATTTCTCAAATGCTTCATTACAGTGGCGGATTAAGTTCCTTGGGGGCCCTGGGCGGTAAAATTAAAATGGGCCCTCTATTATTTGAAATAGAATGGAAATATTTGTATATAGGCCTCAGTGGGCCTTCCGGCTTCGTGGGCCACGGGTGGCCGCCCAGTCCGCCCACCGCTTAATTGGCCTCTGCTTCATTATGATACTAAACATTTTATATCATAAAATTGGTAATATTGACACAATATCCTAAAAATGTTACAAAACAAAAAATGACAACTACCTTGAAAAGAATAAAACTATAAACCAGTCCGTCCAACCGCTACATGAACATCTCCAAATACCATAAACGAAGATGTTGTTTGATTATATATTGCAAATTTTTTATTTAAATAGGCACCAAAAAACAAAATCGAAAAAATAGTATAAAAAACTCGTCACATAAGGCTCTTTGACTGTCGATTAGAAAACTCGTTGTTTCGCGAATTGCTTGCTAAGCTTGACGTGAGTGACGAATACCCGGCACCGGATACCCGATTCCGAATACCCGGTTCTAGGCTCGGGTATTTAAAACTGGGTAAACTTGGAACCGGTTCTTTTTTTTTGGAACTGGTTCCAGTTCCGGAATCGTCGATTTATAACGGCACTAATTAAGAGCTTTGCTTTTTATGTTGAAGAATTCATTTTGCCATAATTGTGCCCTGAAGCATCCTGATATGCTTGTAGATTTCCAGGCTTGTGTAAAGCCTTCTTTCGACAGATCTCGTATCTGGAAATTTTAGCTTTGTACTAATTTTAAAAGGAAAATGTTAATATTATTTTTAATTTAAATAATAGATACTTCTATTCTCCTAATTATGTGTATCTATTTCTATTTGCGTTTAAAATTTAATATATTGATATTAAATGCCACAAAGGAAATAAATATGTAATAATAAAATGAATTTAAAAATAATAGTTGAGAAATATGGAAGTAATTAACATTTATTACAAAGGAAACGACACCATTATATACGAGAATATCGCATAAAAACTTCAAAAATCCAACTTATGACTAACATTTATGTTTATTTATAAATCTAAGGAAAACTGAAAACAGTTGTAGTAGTATATTAGTCATACGATGGGAATATGGGTATTTGTGTGAATAATGTGGAATACATGTACGTACGTGTAATGGTTGTCAGTTTAACAGTGATATTAATAGAACACAATAGATAATGTTGCTGACGTGATAACTCTTATAGTTTATTTATTGATAAAGATTGTTTACGAGTAAACAAAACTAGATAATGTCTCTTATAATAAATCATGAGAAAATTTTACTGATATTTATTTTATAAATTAGAAATATATTTTACTACTTCAAAACCACTAATGCTTGGAAGCACTGTGTGTACGTCGACGGTAGAAGCAGCATGTCACCAAAACAATCTTTTAAAATAAATGTACACTGCGAGCGAAAGATAGGCGAACGATATATCTCGGCTACCATTCTGGTTTGGTGTGTTGCAATTGACTAGAGCAGAGTTTCCCAAACTCTTAGAGCCGCGGAGCACTTTTCACGAGAATAATTCGTTGCGGAGCACTATCGTTGTTATATACAGTGGCGTACGCAGAAAAATATTTCGGAGGGGGGGGGGGGATTTTTCACAACATCGGAATTTATACGTATTGAGAATGCGAGCAATCTTGAAATGGAGTAATTATAATTTTAGTTCTTTTCGAATTTTAGAGGGGCGGGGATGTATCCCCCTAATTCCCCCTGTGCGTACTCCACTGGCTATATATTTATATATATATTAGTGGATCTTGACGTGTGATATGTTCTAGAAATAAATTTCTCAGTTGATCGATACAGGATAAATATTTTATACCGATCTTGAAAAGTTATCAGTACGGATTAAAAAGTGAGCAAAATGTAAGAATACTTTGTTAGTTAAAAGCAAAAATATTAATAAAAAATTAGCTGTGGCTACCACAAGACCTAACGCCATCACAAAATAGGTAGTTAAACCAAATACTCTCTAACACAGAAATTATTTACCATAGCCGTGGAAACATTACACAGACGTATAACCAAATAAATATTTAATAAGTATTATTAAGTATTACTATCATAATAAAAAAAGAATAAAAATAACGTAAAAATATATTTTTTTTTTTCAAATCAGCTGTGGCCACCACAGGACTGTCAGCCAAAAATCTTCCATTTCTACATGACCGCTTTTTACCAAAAGTTGATTAACTGATGCCATTGGTGTGAGAAGCTTAAAAATGAAGTTTTATAAAAATCTGTTTAGCCAAATTCGCTTTACACGTGTCCAAGGACCAACAGAAAGACATACAGACAGACCGACAGACATCATGCTAAAAGTAGTAATAACATTATGTAGGAACCTCAATCCGTGGACATCCATCGAAATTTAAAAATGTCAAAATCGGTACGATCACAATCCAACAGCCTTCCCTTATATGTATGTAACAATACTTCCCTTATATGTATGTATATGTATGTAGTAGTTGGTAAAACTTAATCCATAAGTCTTAAGCCTAAGAAAAAACTATTGAAATACGGTGGATCTTTATAATATTTAAACACATTACTCGTCTACTGGCCGTTTGGTTCACTTAGTAATGTGCAACTCATATTGGAACTTATTCAGTATTGTTTTTCTTGAATTGTACAAGCTGTGTTCAATTCTTCAGTTTTTATTTTATAAAACATTGTATTTGATTTAGAACAAATATTAATAAATTATTGATTGATTATATCCGAATATTTTGAAGGCAGACAACACTAAAACAGTAATTACTTAAAATCCCCTAAATTTGAAAACCAACACTAAATCGGGGCTTATACATTAATATCACAATTGAACAGTAATTCTCTAAATAATTAAAGCCCTTAAATTCCATTGGGATTCAGCCCCAATTCCATGATTACAGTGGCTCAAATATTCCCCCAAGTAACAAGATCACCTAATTAAAATTAACAATATAATACTGGCGAATAGTTGATTTCTATATAATTACTTCGAAACACCAAGTACATAGAAGGGATATATTGGTAGTAATATACAATTTTCACTATAAGAGTAATTGCTCAATTTTGCTTTAGAGAATTTACTCAAAAATAAAAGAGCCCAACATATTTTCAAGAAAGAATGTTAGAAAAAGAAATATTTTATTAAAATAATAATAATAATAAAGATCTCTGCATCGTCGAGCTATGTATCTCGACATAATGCTGCCCTTCGCGTGCTCGACAACCATCTTAGATATGTCTATGGTATTGATCCAATACCAGTTATACAGTACGTCCCTTCTGATATAGAATCGGTGGTGGAAAATTCCAAGTTACGCATTTATTGTAAACTAATCCTTCCCCACCTCGAGGTTACTGAAAGCCTCTAAGCTGGAGATATCTCTCAAGTAGGAGGAGTTCGAGGATGTCAGGGAGAGGTTAGGCCTGTGCTATGACCTGTCAGTTGCTTTAGGTGACGACAGGGTACTCATGGATAGGGTGATACTCTTCCTGAGAGAATCGAACTTATTGTTTTGTGTGTGAAGTCTTGCACCTTATTTTAATGTGTTTTTAGTTATTGATTGTGATATTCGATGGTAATTGGTCCTTTACAGCCTCTTACCATCACCCTGCGTCTGTTAATTTTTTCGAACAGACTTTTTATATTATTTATTTGTATTTGTCCGTGCAAGATTTATTTTATTGAGTATGCGTAAATTTACTGATTTTACCTATTTATTTATTGTTTAATTTATTGTTTTATAACATGTAGTGTAGTCATGTAAATGGGCTGCGTTAGGCGCAAATAGCCTTTGTTGCTGTGTCCAAGCTAAGAAAGCTGTAACCAGGGTATAAAGTTAAGCTTGTAGTCCTGATAGTTGGTGTTTTGGATGGTATGAAAAGCCTTCTACTGAAGACAAATCGAGTTCATTCCCGTATGCAGATCTTCTGCCACCTCCTTGATATGCAGGATGCAGAAAGCAGTGTTGCTCGGGTCACTCCGCATTGTACGAGCACTTGATCTGACCCCTTCATACATAGATAATCCAATAATTTTATTTTTGAAAATTCTAATATTTTTAAAGAATATTCGGCAAAACTGTGTTAAAAAACTTTTGTTCCCCACCCTATTTCCTAGAGGGGTTGCTCTGAAAATGTGAAAAAATTCGTAGTAATATACATTGAATTATACATACGATATAGTTCAACAGGAATTGAGTCTTTCAAAAAAAGGGCGAATGTTTTGTGGTTGATAAAATAATTATTTATTTTTAAATTTATTGTGTGCATCAACAGAAAAGCTCTTAAGACGAAAATCAAGGAACGACAACTAGTTTTTTAAAATGTCTTTATTTTAATACGATTTTTACAAAAATTTGCTCAAAAACTCATGTCCCACGCTATATAATCCAGGTGGATTAGTCGAAAAATCTAAAAAAATTCTAAGTAATGCATATTAATTTGAACCGGAATGATACTACAAAAGTTTCTGATCTGATCATTATTTAGAAACTTATTGATTGTTTTATCAAGGTGTTGTACAATATTTTTCTGACTGACTGGTGAATTGGGTAGCTATAGCTAGGTCTTAATGTGAGCACATCTCAAGTACACTTGTAAGTCTCTAGATCGGTGATTCGTAACCAAGCTGCGCATGCTATTATAATATTATCAATATTATAATTTATAATTACATTAATTTATTATTTTTTTAATATAGTAAAATTTTAAATAGGTAAATAAATTGATTTCTCGTCTCTTATCATACATTCAAATATATAAAATTCAAATTATTACTAAATAAAATATGTTCCCATTTACCATTCATTGTACATGTAATAATAATAATAATAATAATTATATAATTAGATTTCTTACCGGGGGTGCGAGAACACAAGATTTTAAGGGATGCCGGCAGCTAAAAAGGCTAAGAACTTTCTTTCAAAAGTAATGGAAATGTATAATTTTTATATGTACCCACAATTTGATACGAATTACTTAATGCCTATCAGACCCTGAAATATGTGAAAAATTACACTTCACATCAAATTTTTACGCATAATTCATCTAAATTATAGAAATATCAGATTTACTTTCACGATGTCTGAAACAATATAGATTATGCGCACACTAGACCCAGTTCTCTATGCGGTTTATTCACTAGTAATAATATGTCAACCTAGTTTTTAAATTCCCATTTCCCTCAGTTCTTTTTAAAATTTCGTTGGCAATCCCGAATACGTCAGCAGTGGAACAATAAATAATTGTAAATTAGGTGAATTGCCAGCAACTGACTAGCGTAAGTTATAATCAGCGAGCTATAAATCAGCTGAGTCACCCCCTACCTATTATTATGTGGTATTTCTTCTCCGGCGGCATCTACTCATATTATGATTTGCTACACCATACTTGTATTCACGTAAAATGAAGTATTCATACAGTATTTAGATTCGCTACGAAAATTAATAATAATAAAAAAAAAATAACATGCTTCGCTTGATTAAGTTAATTTTTCGTTAAAAATCATGTGAAAAATAATGAACATAACTATTCGACCACTGTGCAGGTATAAACGTTGCCCATATGGCGCTATGCACTTTTGTATTTAGGAGGGTTGCTACTAAGTTTTACGGTTGCAGTTGCTAAATAGATGTTAAATTCAACAAGTTGTTTTTTGAATTGTTCGTTTTTTTTTTATGTTAGTTTGTGTTAACAAGTCACAGAAATAAGTAGTGCACTATTTCTAGAATAGAAAAAATAAATAAAACCAGTTAATAATTGTTAAAAAAAGTAACCTTTACAGCCCGGCCGCCCGTTTCCGGGCTGATTGAGTCCGGCGCTGCGTTTTCGGGACATTATTATATACAGGGGGGATACAATAAATATTTCAAATATTTCTTTGTACGAGGGTTGCTAGTTATATTTTGCGG
This sequence comes from Liopterus haemorrhoidalis, assembly GCA_963971575.1. NCBI lineage: Eukaryota > Metazoa > Arthropoda > Insecta > Coleoptera > Dytiscidae > Liopterus > Liopterus haemorrhoidalis. The sequence continues at coordinate 156,267,231 of OZ020611.1, read as the reverse complement.
TTTAGCTGTTCTTTGATTTTTTTTTATTCGACAAGTTGTTTTTTGAACTGTTCATGTTTTCTATGTTAGTTTATGTTAACAAGTCACTGAAATAAGTTGAATACAATTTTTAGTATGCATTTAAAAATGGAACTAACACGTAAACATTTTCGTCAATAACCTAACTCGACAATAATATTCGTAAAAATTAAAGCTATTTTTTTGGCGATGAAGTACCATATTTGGTTGGTGTAAAACGGTAGTTCTACAATTTTTAGCGTAGCAGGATTTCTCTCAAAGTGAAGGTGGTCCTGTTAGTTTTGTTACTCCAAGAACTATCGACACTGTCCGGAATATGTTATGTGGATAACCGCTGCACTTAAAGTGATATTGCGGCACCCTTGGCCAAATCCGTGACTCGAATCAATACAATCCTACATGAACATCTGTCCGTCAGGAAACTTTGTGCTTGGAGGATACCACACCAATTAACTGATGTTCAAAAGAAGGCACATGTGGAGTGGAGTTTACATCACTCATTAAATTTAACAGAGGCCAATAAAAGCCTGTCTACGTTATAGTAACAGGTAAAGGAACATGGATTAATGCTACAAACCAGAAAGTAATTGGCAGTAGGCTCAAGTGGATCTTTCCCAGACGAAGACAAACCAGTCAAAGTGCCACTGTTCTACTGGAACATTGTCGTATTTCCAGAGTTTGTTTCCAGATCTGTTCCAAAATGTATGCGAAAAACGACCAAAAGGGAAAATCCTTCTTTATCATAATAACGCACAACCACATATCGCAAGTAGGACTACCGAGTTCCTAATCGCTTCAAGAGTGGAAGCAATTACAAATCCGCCTTACGGTCCCAATTTAGCGCCTTATGACTTCTCCCTTTTCCGTTTTATAACGGATAAAATGCAAGAATTATAATTTAATAGGTTTGAAGAGGCGATCGAAGCCTTCGAAATTCTCGTTTCTTAGGTGACACCTGAACGATGGGCACAGTGCTTTCAGGATTGGTTTCACCGAATAGAAAAGTGCACTCAACATTGCACTACTTATGGTGAATATTTTGAAAAACAAATACATTATTTATAAACAAATTTTATTGTATTAGTAGCTATCCGTAAAACTTAAGTAGCAATCCTCGTATTATTGGTGTAATTCTGTGGCAAATCTATAAGCTTACAGACAAAATCTATAAGAAAATGGACAGTTTCTTATAACAACACATAAAACATTAATTTCTTGGAGAAGTGTTCTGTAAACTGAAAATGGAACGAGTAAGAAATGGTTATATTTAAAGTAGTAAGACCTGGAAGGATTTCATTAAGAAAGATTTAGATAGTAAGGATCTAGTAGGGGATGAATATTTGGATTGAAGAGAATTGAGGAGACTCGTCAGTAACCGCGACCCCCATGTGAAAATGGGAAAAGCTGAAGAAGAAGAAGAAGTGATACTAAGCTTTGAATACAAAGATGGGATACAGTTATTTCTCTGGCTATTCAATTTACTACGAGATTAATTTATATGAGACCAATATTTTGTAGTATTGTTTCTTGTTTATTGTTTTTATTGCAAAACTGATTTGTACAAGATTATTGCCAATTTTATAGTTCGCATCTTCTTATAATTTCTCGATTTGCGAATACTCATTTTGTGAAACTGATGAACTGAGTAAAGATAGAGAAAATATACATTAGCAATTGGCATACTTTTTAAACTTACATAACTTGTATTTATTGAATTATTATGCCTTCCGTACGTAGTTAGCACATATTTGCAGATTTACATTTTAATTGCAATATGGACAGGAAGCAAGACTCTGCCATTAGTTAAATATTTAATCTACGCACGCTGTATTTATTTTGACACTAATCAATTGTTATGGCCATGTAGGTATGACGAAATTATATTATTTATTCTGGTTTGGTCAACATGCCATACACAGAATTATAATATAGATTTCCTTTTCATTAAAATGAAGTTGAACAGGACCGGGTACAGAAATTTTAAATTATATAAAAGTAGTTCTTCAAGTTAATTACTCTAGAATTGACTTGGAGGGAGGGTTGAGTTAGAAGCTTATAGATGGTGTGGCTGTAAGACAAAAATGTTAATTAACAAATTCCTATACAGATCGGCAATTTTGAAAATAAAATGGTAGGATCACGTCGACGATATATCTGTCCTCAACAAAGCAAATTCCACCAGTATAGAGTGATTGTTGGCTCATGCAAAACCAACTCAGAAGGGGCACTAAATACGTATGCCAGCAGAAAGCCTTCCAAGGCAGCTACCAATCAAGTGATTTTGCCCACGGCTGCACGAAGCTTTGAAAACAGTGAGGTGCCAAATATTAGAGAGCTCATCTCTTGATAATGAAACATTGATGGATATGTTGTGCGATAATGAAAGTGGATTTTCCAACGAGAACGATATACAGGTTTATTTTAAAGGGTACAATTACATAACAATTCACTTAAAATTTTGTGCCAACTGTTAACGATGGTAGTCTAAATTACACGATAAAAATGAACTGCTGTTGACTGCAACCTGCCATCTAGGCATAAACATGGAACTAAAATATATAAAACTTATTTGAAATTTATATTTTACAAAATCATTATAAGTCTTAGATGTTGGTAATTAATAGCCAATGACAATTAATAATTATTTCTGGAACAAATTTAAGCATTTTAACAAGATTATAACACTAACATAACATATTTTAACAGATGTGACAATGATAGAAAATAGCTGTTTAGATAGGTCGGTTAGGAATATTTTTAAGCGAGACACAAGATAACGTATCTATTACATAATTACGTCCTATAAAAATTATCCTGTATGTAATATTTGAGGTGAATTTGCCTAAAATGAAGAATTATGGTTTTAATGCCTGCACTGTGGTAAGTGGACACAAGAATTGCACGAAATATGACAAGCCAAAGCAATACATTTATGATTTTTGTAAAGCCTACCAACACCAATCGGTATTACCTAAACCTGTAAGTCAAAACCGCTCAACGAGTTTTTTTTAATTTTATTTTGCATTTTGAAATATTATTAATAATAATAATAATATAATTCTTTATTTCCCCTAGGCCTTGCGGCGTTTAGAGTTTTAGCTACTACATGAGAAAAGAAATAATCATAATAATACAATAAAATACATGACAAATTTGAGTATGTTCAATAATTTTATATGAATTTCTTTATTCTTCATTCTTCCTCCGGTGTCCCTCTCTTTCTTCCTATTCTCTTTTCGGCTTCCGTCTCTGGTCTCTTTCCTTCTTGACTCCAGTTCTTCCGCCACTCTTTCGTCTCTTTTTCGCTTCTCTACCCTATCTTCTTTCCTCCTCCTTTGCCTCTCTTTTCCTCCCAGTTCTCCTGTTTTGCCTTACCTCTCCGCATTCCTTCCTTCTTTCCTCGAGTACTCTCGCCCATCTTTCTCCCATAATCCATCTCATGTATCCCTCTTGTACCCTTTCTACTATCTCCCATTCCTTCCATCCCCAGATCTCTACTCCGTACATAAGGATACTCATCACTATCACGTCAAATAATTTCATCCTTAATATCGTCGTCAAACCTCTTCTCTCCTATGCTCCATAGTTTCCCCATAACCATTTTTGCTATCTTCACTCTTTCCCTAACGTGCTACCCTGCCCTGTTGTTCCTCGTTAGAACGTATCCGAGGTACTTCATACTTTTCACTTCTTCAATTTCTGTCCTTGACCATTCCCATCTTATATTCTTTCTCTTTCCTCCCCCCTTTTCAAACTCTATCACCTTTGTCTTATCTCTGTTTACCTCCAGTTTTTTTCATTTTAAAGTACTTGGCATTTTGAATTGGCCCTTGAAATTTTGACAAACAATCCTTAAACCCTTATTTAATAATTCGCCATAAGAAGTAAAACTGAAATTTTACCCCATTCCATTGTTAAAGTCCATTCACACTGGGTGAATTTAGTTGCCAATATTAAAATGTAATGTAGCTGGCATGCAAGCATTATTCAGTCGTACATCTGGCTTCCAAAGGATGGTAGCCTTTTACTAAGTTGTAACATCTTCTTTAACAGCATTTTATTTTTGACTTTTTTTTATAATTATATCATAATTCACATTAGCCCATTTACTCGGTAGGAAATAAAGGTTTTTAATTTCTTTTTAGAAGTGGTTGGATATAAACTTTCTGGACAATTGTAAATAAATAACTGGCAAGACGACACATTTCATATTTATCGTGAATCGACTTTATAATAGAAAACCTTTAGGTGATCGCTATTAGCCTCAGACCAATAACCATGATGGACAGCGCATGCCATATGTACACCACAACAGATTATGTCGCCAATATTAGTCTACGAGGAGCAAGAGAATTACGGACGTAAAAATTGAATAAAATTACCTTTTAACTTGCCTATAAAGCAATATACCCACTTTTATTCGTATAATGTATATCATTATAATATATTTATGTATAAAAACACTCAAAAATTTTTTTTTTTTTTTAGCACGATCAAGTATAAATAAACACTTGAAGAAGGTAACTACTGCAATAAGTAACACATGGTCTTCCTGTATCTTCGTACATATTCGGGAGACAACGATTCCAGAAGAATGTAAACAAACAATGTTGGAGACACATTAATGTAAATTTAATTAATATAAACAACGGTGTCTACCCTGGTTATGGGATTGAAGTATTAACCAATTCTCCCGTACAACTACTTTATAAAATATTAAAAATGATAACAAAATTAATGTAAATCTTAAATAATCGGCAAAAAAAAGAATACATATTTATAAAAATATATACGCCAGAAGTAGTACGCCATGAAACTAGCCCAGGCAATAAGCCTGGGCTGGTTTCCTGGCTTCGGCTATAAATCGCCGTAGCTGTAAAACTGCAACTTTTCTGCATAGTAAACAAATAACTATTAAAGGGGTTATATTATGCCGCCACAATATTTATTCTGTCAATGACGGTCCTGTTCTTCAATTTTCCTATTTAATTCGAACTTGCCGCTATGTCAAATACTCTATCAGGATAATTTTATGCAGGTATCTAAATTGTATACTAATGTGTAATTAGTTTTATTTCTCTAATCAACTCCGATGAATTTTAATTTGTTTTTTACTGTATTAAGAGCACCCCTATATGTCCTACACACAATTGTGTTATTTTGTGTAATAAAGATTTTTCATTGTAACACTTGAAAAAAAAGCCCGCATTATAATTATGTTGTTCGACCTTAGATTTTTCTGTGGATTTTGTTTTTTTAGTGAAATTAAAGTGCAAGGTGTCCTACTTAAATAACAATAATTACTGCAACTTGTAATAACTGAAATAATAATGTAAGATGGGATTCATGGACGCAGTGGGAAATGTAATCATTACACTATTATATGCCAAGAACTAGAACAGGATGGTGAACCACTTTGTGTTCACATGCCAAATAATATCAAATTTATATCTACAATAAGTGGCAACATGCCAATTATTCTCTTATCTTATCCTTTGTGAATTCAGCAACTTGCTGCCATCCGAAATAGTTCTGTCACCTAGAACTACTTCCTTTGATTAGCGACCCAGCATTAGCGATATCTTTCGTTTTCCAAGACCTCTTTTCTCTTCAACATCATTCTATATATGGGTGTTCGCTACTCATCACATATCCACAAGTGATTGTATGGTTATTAAAGTTGACTTATGGTGGGTTGCTAACTTAAAAGTTTTCTCTAACTCGAGTTAAAATCATTTGTTTTTATATGTTACAACATAACAAAAACAAATGATTTTAACTTGAGTTAGGAATAATTCTTACTTTAGCAATCGGCCATTAGACCTTCTTCCTGTCTTACAATTAAAATCAAGAGCCGTAATTGGATTGACCATAAATTTAAAGCACCTTTGAACACTAAAACAGCTTGGATTGGTTTATGGAACGAGGCGAAAGCGAAGGGGCTATAGTTTCTGCATTTGAAAAACTTCCCGTTTTCGATTTCCTTAGACACCTATGAAAACAACTCAATCATATAAGAACCGATTACGGAAGATGCAATGACTTTTTATACAAGTGGGGATTATCATCTTCCTCAGAATGTGATGGTGCAGCTCCTTCTCAAACTATTGAACATATCTGGAATGATTGTCCACTACGTAGATTCCTTGGCGGTATTGTAGAGTTGAATGAGAGCTGCCTAGCTGAAATGCAGTAATTCGACGGTCTGGATGTTCTTTAAGATTTATGAACTTATTATGTACTCTTTGTAATGCTTATTTATTTTGTGTGTTTTGTTTTATGTTTCTTATACGAAATATAAAATATATACTCCCCACTTAATGACCGAATTTCGTTCCTACGACTAGGGGCCGGTTTCTGAAAGCTTAGTTAACTATAACCAAATAGTTAGAAAACGGTTGCTATGGTTACTTATGGGATTGTTATATTATGACCGTAGTTGACCATAATTTATTACGGTTTCAGAATCCGGCCCTAGGTCGTTAAGTGAATTGGTCGGTAAGCGAGGAGCTTAATTATTTTTGTTTACTCTGAATAGGGATCAACAAAACGAATTACACAATATAAAAATACAATCAGCAAAAATTATGAAAACAATCTACCAAAAAAATTTAAGTTTATTCATAGAAAAAGACATCCATATTACCATTTTAGTCATCGAATCCTTTGAAGCAACCGGAATCATTAAATGAATTTGAAGTTGACGCTTTGTTTTATTCTTAAACGTGGTCGGTTTATGAAGAGATTGCTACAGAAAATTTGACCAGTTTAGTGCATCTCCGTGCTGGTGAGCTGGTCGTAAGTCCGAACAGTCGTTAAACAGGTAGGTCGTTAAGTGAGGAGTACCTGTATTAAAATATAGTAAGAAACCAAGATCTTGCTGACGGCCAGTTTGTAAAAAGTCACAAATGCATTTACACCTTCGCAGTTAGTTTGAAAACACATCGATATCACATCTTTTGTTACGTATTCATTTACATAGCTCAGATCGTTTTTATTACACGTTCTGAACAGTCTATTATATTCCACAACTCACAGCGTACGGTGTATTAATTTTGAAGCTCTGAATACAGGAGCCCCGAAAAAGAGCTAGTTGCGGCACTAAACCCAATATTTATATTAAATGACTGAAATGATGAAATGATATAGATTTTGGTGTCCAAATTACTCTAGTTTTCAGTTAAAATGTAACCCAATTACAAATATCTAAAAAAATACAAAATATTTCTACGAAAAGCTAATCCTTAAACCTAATTTTAAAATATTTACCTTAACATAAAATTTAATACAACAACTTTTGAAATAAGTTATTCGTTTCAAGCAACAGTTTCTGCAAACAAATTTCTAACTCATTCAACCCCTATTTGTCAGTCAACCAGTGTTACAGAGGCCCGCATATTCAGACGCGCTTTATTCGCGAGAGGATTGCGAAAGTGAAAGTACGTCCGGCGCTCCTAAACAACAGCCAGTACTCCATGGCTCAGTCAAGGTCTGCACGAACGAATCGCACATCGGATATCGTCACCGTCACACTATGTACACCTCACCAATCTACCACCACCTTACCACTCCCTCACCTCTCGACCAATGCCCTAGTCCCCTGCGCTCTACCTAATTATTAACTAGTTTTTTATGTAGAATAATTGTTAGATTCAGTTTGATGATATGCTGATTTTAGAATGTATTTCGTAAATTATTTCGCCGAAACAATTGTGACAAAACGTATGTTTGTTTAGATAAATTTAAATTGCTGTTATCAACTGTAAAATCAAGCTACTATATTCATGAATCTGTCGAAATCAACCTGATGACGCGCTTTTACTACAACGTCATAAATTCCGTAGATGTGTAAGTTCTAATTTGCAATTCACAGGGCAGTAGTTCCTTCGCCCTACAAGTATTCTAGAGTTTATACACCAAATGCTAAACGACCAAAGTAGACAGACGACTTCTTCTCCCGAAGGTTAGCAACTGAAATTTTGAGTGATATTTTTTGGGGTAGTCAAGAACTAGCAGAGTTGGAAACTTGTCGCCAAATGCCTAGCGAAAGTTACGGTCTAATTGAAATCTGTCATGGCGTCGATTGTTTAGTTTTGATTGATTATTTCACGTGTATGATTTGAAATTTGTTACAGCTTGTTTTTTCATTTGTTTTCGCTTGATTATTTGAAGTCACTCTGTATATATATTTGGAGTTAACTTATTACAAACAATTAATTATATATAAAAGAAAATAATGTTTGTTTTTTCTTTTGCGATGCCAACATAATGTAACATTATATAATACAAATATAGAAAATTAAAATTACTGTACATTGACTACTTTATAACTTGGAGACTGACTAAAATGGCCGCTGATCACTAACGTTTAGAACTGACACCCAAGTCACTGAGTTAATAATGAAAAATATTGTATTAATTTTCAATTGCAATTATATATTTTTCTTATGACGGGATGCTGTAAGAATTATTTAGGCAGAAATAGGACCTTGAATTTGCCTATAATTATCCCTGCGCTATTTGTGGCAAAATGTTCGTATTCAGAATTGGCCTCTTCAGTCATGAACTCTCGTCGAAATTTGTGAAATATTTGTCTTTTAGTAGCGAAGTGCTGTCATCGATTCGACGTAGCCGTTATATATAATAGGACCTTGATAGAAATTTTGGACAGATCTGTTCGTGAAGATATATAGCCATCGGCAACATTATTAGGTACCCTGTTTATTTAATAGTTTCTTCAAATTTATAAAGAAATAAGTAAAATTGCCTTCATATGTATATATATTACATTTTCTTTTCTCCAAGAACATACAGGCTAATATTCTGTTGGTCCACCCATGTTAGGATATTTTTCTTAATCCTTTAGGTACTCTATCCACTAGCCGCTTCCAAATAACAATCTGAGCTCGTTCTGTTACTTAGTTCTCGTGTTTTATTTAGATATTTTTTAAATATATTTCAGAACACTTGTAAGCGGTAAATAATGAAAACAGACAAGTTTTAGCTTGTAAAATCTAATCAAACGTGTCAGTATTAATCAAAGATTGACTACAGTCGACAGCGTCTAATCCAGCGTTTCTGAACAGGTGGTCCGCCAGTCAGTTCTTGGTGGTCCGCGCACACAAAATTCCATTAGTATTAATAATGGGTATTTACGCAAAAAAAAATGTTTTCTAGATGTTGGTGGTCCGCGGTTAGTGTTGAATTCTGAAAGTGGTCCGCAACTGTCAAAGCTCTGAGAAACACTGGTCTAATCTATACTTTTGGATCAATGTTTCTAACCATATTATGGTTTAAAAACATGGATACTCATAAAGACAAATACATCTCGATCGAACGACGCGGAGAAAGACTATTAATGAAGTTGGAATATTTTTAAATTAGAGCAAGCTCCTCATGACACAATAAGAGCAACTCTGAACATTGAAAATTGTCACAAAAACAATGGAGACTTAACAACTATTATGGTTTGTTGTACTTTCTGCGTATGCTAGATGACCGATGGATTAAAAAGATTTAGGGACAGAATCCGCAGATGAAGGCCATGGTGACCAGCAAGAAGTTAGGCTCAGGATGTACGGGAGGCGGTGAAGGCAAGAGGTCTCCAAGGACGACTAGATGAATAGATTTACCTGGCGAAAAGGAAATGAGAAATGGCACCAACCGTACACCTCGTGCTACTTGTATGTCTCAAATTTAAAAATAAGTAATTAAATAAACCATTTTACATCCATCTCGAGAAATATTCGTATTTCTATACCCTGTTCATATGTATTCAGATCTGTAAATTTCATTTTTCACCAGTGAAAATTCCGAAATAGAATCAAAATGTAAAAGCGTAAGATTAAACACTATTATGAAAGTGTTTCCCAAAGAGAAGCGTAAGTAAGATTTTGGCGCTCTTGGTAAACATATAGCTTCGCACCTTTTTCGTAAGTGTGGTGTAATAAAAAGGTACTGAAGGTAATATTTAAAGAGTGAACGCCTTCAAATATCACCGCCCTTGGCAATTGCCCTGTTGCCAATGTCAAGTAACACCAGTCTTCCAAAAATAGTAAGTTTTATAAAAATATTAACTCGTAATTCAGATCTGTAAAATGTCAGTGGCAAATGTCTGAATATGAAGTGTTGGGAACGAATAGTTCAACCATCATACCTTATTATCTCATTGACAATGAAACAAACCAGTTCACTTCTCCCAGAACATATATATGTAATTGTAGTCAAGAATACTAGATGGTGTTAGACATTGAGTGAGTCAGTAGTTTGATTATCATTCGGTAATATTCAGCGATGCGTGGAGCCGTGGTGCTTCAACGACTAGCTCCGTAATTGAAACGTAGAAGGATTGTGGCCGTAGGAAATGGTAATAGATCTCACTTGTTAGTAGCTTGTGAATGATCACTGATCGTTTGAATATTACCACTTAACATAAATCAACAGGAATTTCTGTTGCTGAATGATTTCGGATGGGAGGATACGTTTTTGTTTGAATATGTTCAATGATACATGATTTATGGTGGGTTGGAATATGCTCTTCCAAAACCTCGCGGTTATGTGTTAATTGAGAGGGTTGTTAGAAAAAAAATTACATATTCCCTCCAAAATTTTCGCCCTAATGGAGTAATTTTTTTTAGCCGCAAAGCTCGTGTATTTCCAGCTTTAGTAACTCAAAGGTAGCGATCCTACTTCACCAGCTGAAGGTCCTGGATTCGAAACAGCAGAAATCAGATTCTGATTTAATTCAGAATCCTCTGCAATATTAATTAAAATTATTTTTAATAGATACATTTGAGTACTCGAGTATTTGAGTTCAAAGAGCAATTTTGTTTTCCCGATTTCCTGACCAATTTTTCTCGGGATTAGGGAAATACAAAATAACATTTTTTTCCTCCGACTTCCCAATATCCTAGTTATGCCACTGTCAAAAGTATATCACATATTAACCCTTTGATGATAGAAGTAAGAAACAATTTCTAAACACATTTATATTGATAAAAATAATTTACTATTATCAGCTACGCAAAATGATCTTCAGGAAGATGCAAACAACTTGAAAACTGCTCAAACACTGGAGCAAAGGGCTTTTATGAAGCTCAACCTGTCTGGACATAAGTTATTGGTAATGCACATGCGAAAGTAAAATACAACTAAACGAGAGCGTCGTAGATATTTTTTGAATTATCATGTTTTGGTAGCTTCAATTGAATTATGACAAGTGAGACAAAAAATAAGTTATATGTGTTTCATTAGTTCGTGCTAGTCGTATTAGTCAGCTGTCTGGTTCAAGTGAAATAAATCAAACTTTAACTATAAATGTTTATTGCTTCCATAAAGAATTATTAATGTTCAACAACAAAACAAAAACATTATATCTAAAGCTTGCTGCAATAATAAAGAGATGAAACAGAATTAACATGACACGACAGGTGATCATTACAAGTGATTGACAATCAAAACATCTATGACAGACAATCATAACAAATCTAATAGATGATCCGACATACCATGTTACAATCCACAAAATTCAGAAGCAATAACTGCTGAAGGAATTTGGTACTAATAGACAACAACAGAAAGCTCACATTTTTATGAAACTGTGCTAATTTACGCCTTGGTTTTGTTTTTATTTTATTTGTTTTATTGTGTAAGAAACATGTGACAAGTACATGAGACGCAGTATATTTGGACATTGCGATAATACGTCACTAAGATGTATTACACCTGGATGAAATCTGATACGCTGACACGCAAAAAATATTATTGTGAAGAATCACGATGAAATTGAGAATCAAACTAGAAAGATGACCCAATTTGGACAATCGGTGAATTAGTGGACAGAATGTAAAATGTTTTCCACTAAATTTCAATAGTAAACTTCTTCTTCCCTCTCAACGGACCTTAGCGATTCACAATATGATTAAGATATGATATAATATCGATTAAGATTAAAGCTTAGCCAGGTTTAATTTTTTGGTTAAACTCGGTTATAATATAACAATCCCATAAGTAACCAAAACAACCGTTCTCTAACCGTGGTTATAGTTAACTAAGATTTCAGAAACCGGCCTTATACCCTTTTCACACTAGATCTTTAAGACGAGTGAACTTAAAGTTCACCGATGTTTAAGATCGGTATGCTTTCACACTTGATGTTTAAATCTCTGGTGCTGTCATCAGCTACAGTAATTTTGTCCTTAAGTTACCGTCATGAAATTACCAGTTTTGAACTGTCTGCGCAGACGCACATTTTGAATTATTATAAACAATTAAGGATATATCATTTCATTCTACAATAAAGGCACTACAATAAAGAATATATTACACCTGTATTAACATGTAAGTCGATACATTTTATCTCAATTATTGTAGCTCTGTATTTTATTAAACACATTATTAAAATAAATAATTTTATTATAACAATAAGTATAAACTTCTTATAACGTCGATATAATACAGTATTCTTGTTTATGATAATATAAAATGTTGACAGCACAAATTCAAGGAGTATTTTTTTATAATAGAAATTAAGTTAGCAATGCGGACGAAGTTTAAGACGCAGATCTCATACACCATACGGTTTCACATTAGCGTTTAAAGATACATTCACTTTAACATCCGATCTTAAAGATCTAGTGTGAAAAGGGTATTAAGGCAGGCGAAGTTAAAATCCACTGGTGTTTAAGATATGTTTATATTCACACTAGACGTTTAAAATATGATAATATAAAATGTTGACAGCACAAATTCAAACATTATTAGAAATTATGTTGGCAATGCGTACTAACTTTAACACAGAGATGTCCGTGTTTATCTTAGGCTGTGTTAAAGCGAGGTCACGCGCTTTCACAATAGCACTTAAGCTCACCCTGAGTTTAACAGGGTATCTTTAAGTTCTAGTGTGAAAAAGATATAAGCTGAGTTACGATGTTTGGCGACTACGGGATAATGCGCCAGCCAACAAATAAATTATGCGAATAAAGGTATGTGACATATTGGACTCTGGATCGTACGAGTCACCAACGTTGAAATAACCCAGATAATGTTGCCAACCTTAAAGAAAAGGAAAGAGGAACGAGCATTAATCTTACAGAATATTATATAGACAAAGGTTGAAGAAGGAAGATGTCGTCAAGGTGCAAATAGCCTTCGATTTTGTACGGTAAAATTACCTAACCTGGCTCGATAACCTAAGGAAGTGGTTTGGAGATATTTGGAGATCCACAGAACTATTTCGGAATGCGACAGCGAATGAGACAAGAGAAGAATATTGGCCCGCCATCACTTATTATTTACGTAAAGGTTATATTATTTGGCACGTAAGCACTAAGAGGTTCACCACCCCTGGGTTGGGTTATTATAATTAATTTACGTTATTATTTGTTTTTGTAGCTTTTTAGAGTTCATTATATTTTTCTTTATGTGTTTTGTGTGTGTGTTCTTTGTTTTATGTGTGCTTTTCACTTTTACTTTTAATGTTTAATAAAACATTAACGTTAAGAATTTTTTTTGATTTGGTTGAATGTCTGCAAAATAGTAGGAACAAACAACCACTGCGATCAATTAAACGCGCAGCGAGATAGTCCGCAAGCGAGATATTCTGGTGGGGCGATGTCTTTGCGGCGAGATGGCTCAGCAGCGAGATGGCTTTGCGGCGAGATGGCTCCCGGCGAGTCGGCCGCAGCGAGCTGTCATAAACCGGTAAATGGTAAGTATAAAAATCACTGGATACTTCAAATAAAAGAAGATGTAAAGAAAAGTATATAATATATAATAAAACCTGAAAACAATACTTAAGAGGGAAATACAAAAATAATAATAAAGAAAGAGAATACCACTACAGCGCGTAGAGGGTCGTGTTGAGAGCATGGAGGTAGTGTAAAGGAGGGCGCTATAGTTGTCTTTATTCGAGATACGGCTGTATATATTTACTAAATAAATAATATTCTACCGCCATAGTTTTTCATCCACCAATAATAAATTGTCATCAATTAAATGACAGTTTCTCTAATCTCTTACTCTCAGTGTCACTTTATCGCATAATTATTTTAAAAAGAGTAGATTAAAAGAAAATAAAACTGTTTGAAGTTTTGAGTTTCTCGCTAATATTATGAAAAATATAGCAAACATTAGTGAGTGCCAGATATTATATGTCAGAGGTTGTGTCTGTGCCAAAAAAGAGGCCGTACAAATAAATGTTCCATGTTTGCATACATAAATATACAGAAATTGTCTGGGTTTTAAAAAATATTGACGGACACTTCCCACGATATTCTTGTTTATAATAGTAAGTTTAAAATATATCCGACATTATGAGGACAAATATTGAAAACGTTTTAATTTAAAAAGACGAGAGTTTTGTCGCTATCGAATCTATTACAAATCGTCAAAAGTTTATTCTGAATATCACTAAAATTTTTAAGATACCAGACCAACAGACGAAATATCAAAAACCAGTTTTAATAATAAAGACAACATGACAGAAAACATACAATGATAGAAAACAAAAGTAATTTTCTTAAAATAATATTTTCTTCTATTGCCAGTATTTATCCGTTACGGCTAACATCCGTAATAATCAACATGTTTGAACTTCCTTAACTGCACTTCAGAAGACTCGAGTTGTAGTTTTGCCAATAATAACAATTTTTATTTAAGGACTTTACAACTTTGATAAAGTATATTTTTAAAGTGTCAAAATATAGAAAAACATTTCAAATTTCATGCACATTTGATGCACGTAAGTTTCTGGTACTGTGGAACCTAATATTGTGGTAAGCACTGCTAGTGCTTACTGTCGTCGCGAGTGATCCCATGCAGATGAAGTAAAGATGTCTACTTGCAGGCGCAGAGTTTGCTCGTTGTTTGTTTTAGAAGTCTGAACCACCGGTTCGAAACAAATTTCACAGTCAGTATCGCAAAGAATCTCCTAGTAGGCATATAACTTACTTGTGGAACAAGAATTTTACGCCATGTTAAATCACAAGTCTCCTACATTAAAGTCCCTACATAAAGAAAGTGGCGCAACTTATTGTTGTAAAATTGTTTGATTGGCAACACTGGTTCCTCAGTTCGACATGAAATTTTATTACTTTAGGTTGGTCAATATAAAGACTCATTTGCAACAACAAAGCTTAGAATACTTTCTTCTGTCAATTAAATCAAAACCCTGAATATTATTTTCAAACAAACTGTCAACCTCAAAATTCTGTCAAATTGCCAGATAAATTAATAACGTGTTATCAAAGTATAAGTAAATGGTATTAATTTATGCACTAAACACATAAAATTGTATCATGTGGTTATCAGATGCGATCTACTTTTAAATTTAATAACAAGCAAAGTATTTTGCTGCATTCTGTCACTTAAAAACATTGTCAATGACCTCTGAATAAATATTTATACGTTTTCGAAATTATAAAGTCCTTTTGAATATGCCCTGTAATATAAAGCAACCAAATAGGTTTCTGCGATTATGTGTTAATCATTTATCATCGTCTATTTCTGCTCAGTAATTTACCTGTGTAGCAGATCTACAGATCCCCATTTATTTGGTCTATCTTGAGCTTTTAAGTTTAAATACAAATGAGTTTAAAGACAAAAAAATCACGTTTTTTTGGGCAGGATGTAATAAAAATGGTCCGCTTAAAATGATGCCTCCTGATGCCCCCAATTTGGAAGACAAGGAACTAAAATGATAAACTACAGATAATAGTTTTGTTCGCGGACTCGATCATGACAGGTTGGAGCTCAAAAGAACCGTACTTATGCACAGGCGCTTGAGGTACTAGCTGGAGACCCCGTAGATACTAGGGTTGTAAATCGAAGGCAAAACATCGATGTTGAACATCGATGTTAACATCGGCGTTGAAACATCGATGTTGAAAAAACATCGAAGGGATAACATCGATGTATCGGAAACATCGATGTTTTATTAAATATAAAAAAAAAACTAATTTTTTATATTATATAGATTTTATTTAATAATATAAAGATAAAATACGAAATAAGTAACATATAATACGAAAAAAAGTAACATATAATACACAAAAAGCATTTATTAAATTTTTAAATAGATTGTGTAACAGACACATTCAAATGTCCTGCCGCTGCTTATAACCGTTTGGAACAGCTTATATAAGCCGTTCACTTTTGTAAGGACAAACTAAATCTGGTTATTTTGGTGATTTTTATAGTGTATTACTGACTTTTATAAACTTGGTTATATTGTAAAAAGGGCTTTACAGTTTGTATTATTTTAGGTTAGTATTATATTTACAAAATATTTAAGATGTCACTATTCAAAATGAAATATGACAAACGATATTTTTTTAAATGACATATTTATAATCACACTTTTCAAATTATTTTTCTGTAATAAGATTATTTCTATTAAATTTCACTTTATTTACCTCGTTCACTTATACAAAAAATGACTCGACAACAAAACTCAAAGAGCAACAAGTGTTGGTTTCGTTCGTCGTTGTCATTATTTGCAAAAATTAGAAGATTCTTCTTATTTTTTTCTTATTCTGCTAACTGCTAAGAAGAATAAGAACTAATACTATTAGTATTGTTATATTACAATAGATAGCGCGTATATTTTGTGCACTAATTTTAATAAAAATAAAAATTTTTAGATTCCAGCGCCTCTAGCGGTAGTTTCTGAATTTCAAAGTTCAAAACATCGACATCGGTAGCAGACATCGATGTTTTATCGATACTATCGCCACCTGAACATCGATGGTAAAAACATCGATGTTTTCAGGAGAGACATCGATGTTATCGATACATCGATGTTTTTTTCCCATCCCTAGTAGATACCCATCCATGAAAAGTCATTGTATTAGGAAGGGCCCGTAAAAAGAAAGTACGGTCCTAAGACCCACGCGCGTCCGCATCGCTATCTTAAATCAACGCTCCAAGGAAGAAATGTTGAAAATTACTGTTAAAAAGATTTGTAAATCAAATAATGTAAATGCGAGAAGTGGAATTCCTTCATGTTATAAGTTAGACACACCAGCTTGTTGTGATGTATTATAATAATTTGATAAATTGGAGTAAGTTTTAATTAAATACGATATACGAAACAAAAATAAAAATGAATTATAAATAAATTTAAATACTTAATTAATTAAATTTTGTCTCACGAAATAATGGGAACAATGTCCATGAAAAATAATTTAGTTTATTTAAACGAGTTTTTTAATGAAGATTTAAAAGTAATAGTGGAAAAAACTGAATTAAATATATTGTTTAAAAAATACAATATCGTTCTTGTACCGTAAAAAATTATACTTTTTAACAAATCAGTGATATTTATAAGAAAAATGTTTAAATTAATTCATAGAAATATTAACTTATAGAATATGAATTTATATTGGACATTTTCATTAAGAAATGTATAAACAGCGCCGTAACTAGGCAAGGGAAATTGGGGCACAGGCTCAAGGTTCAGATTAAGGGGGGGGGGCTAAAATGTTCTGGAAAAATAAAGATAATATCAATATTTCCTAAACAATTATCACCTATATTACTGAGAAATTACAAAATCTCTTTCCTGAATGAAAATACAGTGGGTATTGTTTATAACGACATATCGGCTTTTGCGAAGAAATTTCAAAATCCCGGCCAGAAACATATCTTTTTATACGTGAGACTTATTGCTTATAACGACATCGGATATTACGACAAAATTAATGTAAGGACGAAAAATGGCTTGAATTTTGGGTCAAATTATCTTTTATAACGACGTATCACCACTACCTAGCGCGAAAACGCTGGGGAAGTACCTAATTGGTTAGGGAAATTACAGTTATGAAAAATGCAAGCCGAAACGCGACAGATAAACATATTCATTTAGTACTTAACTACGAGTTGAAGGTACGTCATCGACGTCAATATGGCGAAATGAAAAGCATTAACGTAATTTTTTTAAATATTTTGAAGAACTCGAAACTGAGGAGGTTATGACGGAAGAAGAAATTTTAACTGGGTTAGATCCGAATTTGAAGTCACAAATAAACAACGACGAAGTGGAAATGGAAGAAACAACTGAGTTCCAAACACCTACTATTAAAAATTAATTTTCAGCACTTGAAACAATTCAGCATTTTTTCACGTTTAATCAAAATTTAAATGAGGCTAAAACAGATTTTGTATTGCTATCTGTGGAAAAATATTGAAAACAACTTTTTAGAAAAACAAAAATCACAAAAAGAAACCAAAATGACCGATTTTTTTTTTTGTTAAAATTTAAATATGCGTACATACATATGTAAAATTATGTAACTGTTAAGTTGTTTGTAAAATAAGTTGGATTGTTTTTTTCTTGTCATGCAACACTTGAATATTGTTTTTGTTGCTTAAACTTCTTGCACTGCATATATATATATACGATATATTTCATTTATTGCTACCATTTTGGAACAATATTCTTTGCAGTGATATGAAATATTGATTTCACTGTAACTAATTAAAACAAATCACAGAAATAATATTGTTCCAAAATGGTAGCAATAAAAGAAATATATCGTCGGGTTACTGCAACAACAAGATTACTCAATTTTTTTCATTTTTGAGTTAAGTACACTTTCATACATATAACTGTGTGTATATGTTCTGACAAGTTTACTGCGAGATTAAACGATCAAAAACATGCACATATCAACAAAACTTTTATTTTCCAATATGATTTATTGCTTTTCAAATCTTATAATTCTAAAACAAAACTGCAGTTTGGGAGTTTTTAAAGAACACCTAGCAATATTTAAGATGAAAAGATCCAACGATGTAAAAGTTCAATTCTAACAATTTACTTACAGGGTGTATCAAAAAAAAAGGGATCTAAATTTTTCTCGAAAACGCGATGAGTGAACAAGTTGGGAAAAAACATGATGACCTAAGTTTACCCAAAGAATCGAATGGTATTGAAATTTTTCGGAACAAACCGGAAGTTGAGGATATCAACGACGACTTTGGTTCTTGAAACATATGTCATTTTTGGTATCTGTGGATAGAGCTTTTGAAAAGAAACATTTTTTGCTGTAATTTTTTTAATCTATCTCTTACGGTTTACGAAAAATTATATTCACATATAAACAAATTTAAATTTCTTTATAAACACATCAAAATCAACAGTTTTTTTGATAATCACCTTCATTCGTTAATTTGAGTACTAAGAGCTTTCATTTAATTTTTTAAACTAAATTAAATTAACATGCTAAAATTTCCTCACAATAAAATTTAAATTAAAAACTCCCAGCGATTTTTTCTGCGATTTACTTTGGATCTAAGTCTTCATTAAATTAATAAGAAATATATTTATAAATGGCTTCATTTTCGTTTCTTTTGTCAATTTCAAAAACGTTTTTCTCACTATTGTGTTATTTGTTTTATAAGTAAGATTTTACTACTACAAATTATGTATTCCTCTTTAATACCTTAAAAGCTAAAATACTTCAAGCAATAGGTCGAATCATGACGTATAATAATGGGCGGAACTTACACACATGAACGCTACGCAACTTGCATTGCATAACGTAGTGTAACATGAGGACAAAGTCTATTCTCAGCTGTTTATTCACGCATTAAGAGGTTTGAATTTAAAAAATATTATTCGTTGAATATATATTTGTTTATAATTATCCCGCTAATAGTTTTCCTATATGTGGGCCAAAGACTTGTACAAGCATGCCAAATTTCAACTTTTTATGTTCAGCCGTTTGGCTACAATTTCTACCGAACGGACAGACGGACACGAATAACGTTATAAGGGTTTCTTGATCATACCTACAGAACCCTAAAAAGGGAAGACGGATCCAAGTGATGACCAACTAACATTAAAAAAAGGAATGCGAATCCTAATGAAACTAAAAAAAAAAATGACAAATCCAAGTGATGACAAAAAAAATCACATGACAAGTACGGGGCCGTGTGCAAAGCACACCCTGCATCTCCTTATGTTCGACTGTGCATAGTCTATTTAACCAGTTTATTCCCATAAAAACATCTTTTACAGGCGCCTACAGACGGTGTGACAAGTTAAGGCAAATGTCTACATTTGTCAAGCTCCGCGTATCGTGTGTACGAATAACACATCACAAGTCTCAGCCAATCTACGTTAGGCTTGGCGCTGGCCGACGTTCACTTCGGAGGCGGTATTCTTACCACAAGTCAAACGGGTTTGACCAACGTTGGTGCAGACTTGCATATACATGCTAACACTGTACACACGACGCGCACACATTTGTTATCACATCAGTCAAGAGTGTTGTACTAAAAAGGTAGGTTATGATCATTTTTGTTTGATTATGAAGTCTATTTAAAGTAAAGAGTAATTTTTTACAATCTTAATCTCATTTAAATGTCCAAAGCAAGGTCGCATAATCTCATTTTCACGATCAGATACCATTTTACAAACGTTGACGCTGACGCTTCATCGCAATATTGTAAATAATTCTTACATTTTAGATGGATCTGCTTAATGAACAAATAAGAAAAATAATCAATAAATACAAAAAATATACTGGTCTTCTTTTTAGATAGTATTATCTACGAAATTGCAGTAGGAAATGTTTAGGTGGAGAACAACGCATTAACAAAAATAAACGACAATATTTTTTCTTTGGCAAATAGCCGTTCGTTTGTGAAGATCAGACAGCACAGCTCAAACTCGCTCTTGCAGATGATCATGATCTAACTGCTCGACTGAAGCAATCTAGATCACACAAACGAACATACCTTTTATATCGTCACTAAAACGAATTCTATCCGATTCACAAATTTAAATTATTTTCTTTGTAATATCCATGGTTACGCTACTGTCTGTTCTTGTGATGTAAGATTTATT
Source organism: Liopterus haemorrhoidalis (assembly GCA_963971575.1). Taxonomy (NCBI): domain Eukaryota; kingdom Metazoa; phylum Arthropoda; class Insecta; order Coleoptera; family Dytiscidae; genus Liopterus; species Liopterus haemorrhoidalis. Next base: position 156,246,362 of record OZ020611.1, on the reverse strand, counting down.
CAGTTAAATTAATTTAATTGCACATTAATTGTTCTGATATGAATAATTCATATCGTTTTATTCGGTATAAACCAATCATATATGTTCTCTCGGCAGTAGCATATGGTATGCGTCATTTTTACTTTCCTCTATATGTACCAATCTTAATTTATGACCGTAACTTTATACTTTTAAGTACATTAACAACCGACAGTCAAATTTGTTAACAAATTTTACATTACCGCCCGTTGTTATAGCAGTGGTACTCAACAGTTCCTAATTGATATTTTATGGTAATGTTTCATTAATATACTATTTAGCTAGTAATCTAACAGAGTATTTATAGTAATTCACAAGGATTCATTACTAGTGACGATATTCTAGAGCAGTAGTTTTGAAACTTTTGTGTGAAAGGTTTCAAAAAATGTATAAGTGTTAATATTCATACATTCCAGGATTTAGTAGGTATTTAAGAAAAGAAGGAATTCAACAGAATGCTGGATGCCAGATTCATTCTTGGGTTGTTGGCCGCCCAAGTGCAAAAACAATATCGCAGCCCGTATTAATTAAAAAAAAAAAAAAAAATCTGATATATAATGCTTATTTTTATATCTGTATATACAAAGTTTTAAATATTTATAATGCAATATAAATATTTTCTAATTTTTAGGGTTTTGTAGGTATGACCAAAAAACCCTTATACCGTCATTTTGTCGTCTGTCTGTCTGTCTGTCTGTTCGGTAAAAATTGTAGCCAAACGGCTAAACCTAGAGAGTTGAAATTTGGCATGCTTGTACAATTTTTTGACCCGCACATAGGAAAAATACTAAAACATCTAAAAAACATATCCCCCTAAAAATATAAACAAATATGTGCTCATCGAAAAAAAAAAAATATTTTTTAATATTCTGAGTAGGGTATCAAATGAAAGCCCTTAGTACGTGGATTAACGATTAAAATTTTATTTTTGCAAAATAAATTATTTTGACGCGATTTTTGCCAAAATTGTGCAAAAAATTTTTTGTCCCACACCCTGTAGCCCAGATGGTTTAAACTAAAAATGTGAAAAAATTCTAAGTAATGTATATTGGTGTGAACCGGAATAGTACAACAGGAATTTTTGATCAGATTATGTTTTCGGAAAATAATGCATTTTTTGTGTTTTTAACCAAAATATGTTAAATATTTAATTCGCTATGTAACCAAGTTGAGACGTCAGCGCTGATAGCGATGTGTGTTTAGTCATTGGTTTCTAATTTGCTAAACAGTTAACTTGCAAACTAGAGTTCGAATCCTGTCAATTTTAATTTTTTTGTTTTTTTTTTTGCAGTTTTCTTTTGTTTAAATTATTTTGTAAAAATTCTAGCTATATTTTGGTAAATGTTGCATTTAATTTTTAAAAGCGTAAATTTAATAACCAGTGGGAAGTGTTGAAATTAAAATTTAATTCTGTTGGATGTATACGAAATCAGAGGGCGGGGCTAATGATTTAAGCAACCAATAGAAGCCATAGGCGCAATTTTCAAAATCTTAATGAACCTTGCTATGTAAAAAAAAAAATACTGCACATATTTAGAAACTTAAATAATGGTATTAGGCATTCGAATTAAAATTCATAAAAAAATATTTTGACATAAAATTTGTTTTGGCATCCCAAATAATCATCATTCAGTTATTAAATACCTGCAAAACCCTGAAATGTGTGAAAATTCACACTTCACATCAATTTTTTAAAAATAAACGGTTTTATTTAAGATGAATATTTTATACCATATATAAATACAATACTATTAGACAACTATTAGTATTAAATATATTAAAAGTGAAATAAATTATTTTTTATATATCAAATTTCTCACAAATATCTTTCTATACAGACAATAACGCAAGATTAGTTAGTCATTCCTGTGACGTCAACGACCTGAGCTAGTTTTTGATTAATTTTTATTTAGGAAAACTCCTTTCCTTTGAAGCTGAGTTTCACGTCGAGTTAAAAAAAAATCTTAAAGTTACCGGAAAATTAGGAAATGAAGATATTAATTCATTCGCAGGGTTTTGTAGATGTGAAAAATATTTCCCTAAAATTATATATTACGTTAAATAATTAATTTGGTCATTTACCACAACACAAATTACAGTTGGCTGCCCTTAGGTTCAGCCGCACAAGTGCGGGGGCACCTTTTGCACCCCCCAACAGGAGCGGCCCTGCTGGATGTCTAATAGCAAACATAATTCCACGATATGCACATTAAAAAATGTAATAGCATCATGCCAACAATTTTTGAAAAATCACTTCTCATCGCCTAATTTAAGCGTTCATATTATTTCAATAATTCAAAAAAAAAAAAAAAAACAAAATGATATCAATACAGAAAATAAAAAAATTACAATCAATAATTCCGAGGGTACTATTCCGGTTCACTTCAAAGTACATTATTCTGATTTTTTCATTATTTAAAACCTGCCCTTCTAGGAAATAGTGCGAGGAATAATTAGTATATTTTTGATAAAATTCACATTAAAAGATATTTATATATGATTTAGGCTTTAAAACCTTTCATTTGATGTCCCATTATAATTAAAACAAAAAAATAAATCATTGAAACAATACAAAAACATATCGATAATTTTCGAAAATATAATCTATAGGTCGTACATTTTCGAAACAACACAATGAGTCATCAAATCGACGCGAACTTCAGCTAATTTACCAGTGGCGGTCCGAAACACAAACAAAGTACCAATCAAACAGCTGAGTAATAAAATAATATTTCATACACCACGCTACTGCTTTGCGTGCACGCAGACGCAGTAAGCTCTCAGTCAAAAACTCGTTTCTGCGCAATGTGTTGTTTCGAAAATGTACGACCTATAATCACAAATTCCTAGCGTACTATTTTGGTTCACATCAATATAAATTATTGTTTTTTCCATTTAACACATTTTTGGCGAAAATGAATCATTTTTTTTCAAAACTAAAATTGTAATCCAAATATATATATATATATATATATATATATATATATATATATATATATATATATATATATATATATATATATATTATATTATATATATTATATATATATATATATATATATATATATATATATATATATATATATATATCCAATAAATAAACACTTGCTTATAAATTTCAAGCTATTAGTTTTAGTATTTTTCTTGTATGCGGGTTAAAAATCTATATATGCATGTCAAATTTCATGTCTCTAGGTCCTATGTATGCTGGCATATAGCCACAGATTGTACCTGTTAGACCAAGTATGGCCAAACTTTTACTATCATGTACCATAATTTGTAACAATACCATAAACAAAAAAGAAAATCAGATCGAAATGATGAGCAAAAAAAGGAAAGAAGATAGAAGTGATGAGCAAAAAATAAAAAAAGAAATGGTTACGCGAATCACATAAATGGTCTAGCGGCCATATCTATACTGCGGGTCGTAGTTTGGCCATGCCTGGTATAGAAAGACACATGAGGGATGATATAAGGTTTCTTGGTTATACTTACGAAATCCTAAAAATTAAATGCTCAAAAAATATATACATATTATTTTGGAAAAAATATATTTCAGAAAAATTACGAGTTATTAAAAAACAAAAAAACTCTTTATACATAAATTAACTGCCAAAATTTGATTTTATAAAAATATTTTTAGCGATTCATCTCCCTATTAGGAATAACGTCGGGTACCCGCTACCCGACCCGATAATGTTCTACCCGGTTCCGAGTTTGAATACCCGTTACCCGTTATCTACCCGTTACCCGTTATCTACCCATTACCCGTTAACTAACGGGTAATTAACGGTTAGTGGGTAATTAACGGGTACCAGTTGAGGTGAAGACCTTTTTTTGGAATTTAGAGGTCAGGACCTTCTTTTTTTTTGCTCATCACTTATATTTTGGATGTTTTGAAAAAAAAATGAAAAATATACTGTATTTCCAAATGTTGTAGTTTGTAATTAACGGATAACGAGTAATTAACGGGTAACGGGTAATTAACGGGTAACGGGTAATTAACGGGTAACGTGTAATTAACAGGTAGTGGGTAATTAACGGGTAGTGGGTATTATCCGGATTATTGTGGCGGGTATACGGTTCCAGAAATTTCTAATTCTCGTCATTCCTACTCCCTATTTATTACACAAAGGTTGATCTAAAAATTTAAAAAATACTGCATTTCTTCAGATTGTAAAATGCACCTTTCTTTGGGATTCCTAGTTCTAGAAATTCAATAATTTATTAACAGAAAAGCTTAATTTTACTGAATAAAATGCAGTTAAAATTAGTACAGAATTTTAATTAATTGATACAGCTAGAAAAATACATTTTGTTGCTTTAAACGATTTTGTCCAGTAAATATAAACAGGAACTATATAGATCATAAACTTACAATTTTTTCATCTAAGATAAATCTTCCTTCAAAAGATCTTACATCTAAAAATTTTGTATATGAAAAGATTGCTTTTGCTTTAGTAATTCAAGTTTATCATGAAACATCTCATTGTTGAAGGGTTCGTGTATCCGTTCTTGATTGTATTAGTAAAGGAAAATAATTTGCAAAGAGTATAAAATGCCAGCGTTGTCTGCATTCTCAAAATGCCTTTGTGGACAATGTCCATCTCGTGTCTAGGGAACGTCGCGGTGGCGTCACACAATGCGGACAAGACTTGCGCGCAGGCACAGTCTCAGAGAAAATCACTACAAGACAACAGCAAATTTGACATTTTTATCTTTCCGAATCTTGTTAGAACTAGACCTAGAGAAATGGGCCAGGTTTTTATACCAGTACAGGAAGTATTAATCAGTTCCAGTAATACCCCGAATAACACTCCGGATGTTACTAGAATTTAAAGTACTAAATGAAATATCACTATAAGAGATTGTTTTAAAATATCGTTGACGATATTAGGCCCGCTCCCAGATTTTTTGTTGTTGCTCAAAATCCAGAATTTTTATTTGACGGAGTTCACTTACACGAAAAATTCGTCCCTTAAAATCTTGTTTGTTTTACTGTTTGGGGGGGGGGGAGCTCAAGCATGGGAGCACCTCCCCCTCATGTGCACAGTATGCTTTCATATATAACTTTAATTCCCACACATTTCCGGCAAGTACGTAAAAATTGATGCATTTATTCAAAACAGTGTAAAACTTTTATTAAGTACAATATTTTATTCAAAATTGACGAGTTTATCATTATTATTTATTATTATTAATGATGGGGGCACAAACACGAGCTATCTTAAGACAATGCAACCAGAGCAGACGCGAGGGTCTGCGGCGCCCGTAGGCAAAATTTAATTGAGCGCCCTAGCAACTAGCGCAACTAGCTTTTTTCGAGGTCTTCCCTTGTAAATTTCAAATGAAGACCCAAAAAAAAGGTCCTCACTTCTAAATTTCAAGTGAAGACCTACAAAAAAAAGGTTCTCACTTTTAAATTTCAAGTGAAAAACTAAAAAAAAAAGGTCCTCATTTTTAAATTTCAAGTGAAGACCTAGAAAAAAAAGAAAGACCTCACTTCTAAAATTACATTTACATACATTTAGCATTTGGCGCCCTTCTGAATCTCACGTCAGCACCCGTATGCACCGCATGCCTGGCATGCTGTGCCCCGCCGGCTATGAATGCAACCTTTAAGATCTATTTGGTCAGTCCAGTTTTGTCTTATGGATCCCAAAGTACCAGAATTTCGAAAAAGCTGAGAACTTCCCTGGATGATAAATGACAGATATCCGCAAGTAGCAGATTAGCCTGTTCAAGATACGTTAGCATTTGGCCAGTAACGGTCGTGACACTACACGGGTGTGTTCCATCGATTCTGCCACAACCTGACAAAGACAACATATATCGTCTTGTAATTTACCAATCTTTTTAAGATGTTAGGTGGCAGTGTACAGACAAGAGGCCGGTGTTTTGCCGTGTTTTAAGTCCTGTTAAGTTGGAGTAGTACCTTTGCTCTAGAGTTTGAAGAAAGAATACATTTCTTGGCAAATTTTAAGCCCGGGAGGTGATGCCAAATTGAAGAGCTATGTTTCTCTTCCCAAGTTCTGATTTTCTAGTATGGCTGCTTCACAGTCCAATAGAAACGCTCAGGGTTGGTGACATGTGAGCCTGCTCACTTTTTAGCAAAGAGATCAGCTTCTTCATTACTTCTGACACCCTCATGTCCTGGCAACCAAACTAGACATAGTTTGTTAGTATGTTCCAGTTTTTTTAGAGTAGTTATACAGTCCCAAACCATTTTAAATTTTATGGTGAAAGATGCGAAGGCCATTATGGAAGACTATCTGAAGGACTATTTGAATATAAAGACACAGAAAGGAGCCTAAACGTGACCTTGAAGGGAACTAAAAAGCACTTGGTAGTGAGGGAAATTTTAACGACCACAAACTTTAGACCTAACCATTTAAAAATATCTGACGCACTCTTTCATTATAAAAACACCTGTATTTACATTCGCCAATAGGAATCACATATTGTATAGCTCTTGGCAATGGGGCTTTTGGTTGGACGGTAGAATTGTGATTGTAGACAATAGCCGCCTTCCTGTGTCATCTTATTCAAAGTTTGGTCCGCTTGGATAGGTTAGGTCGCGTACGTTTCGATTGCGAAGGTTTCTTCTTAGAAGATTATTGTATTAAGGTACCAAGAGCTTAAGAAAACTTAAGAAAAATAATTAACTTAAACAAAAAAAAGAGCTTAAGTAAAATCTAATGATGATAATACTAGATTTTTTTTTTTTTTTTTTTTTCTCAAAATTTACAAATGGATCGCGTTTTGCTCACTTTCATTGTCCACTTGATTGTTTTACGGAATATGGAACAGTAGGACAAAATCTCGTCGGCTCTATCATCACCTTTTATAATGACACGTCGAACATGAAGACATGAATTGCCTTCTCCCGACTTCAACGTTTTAAAAACGCAAGACCCCGATTTACGTATCTCATCAACAATGTGTATTTGTTTTGATCTACTTTTTGGATTTGAATAGACTTTAATTACTTTATTAGTTTATGTTTTTAGTTTTTATATAATTTTTTTATCGTTTATTTCTCACATGAATTACATGTTTATTTCTCACGTATTACACGTGAATGGCCGTCTCCTATCTGCAATGCTTCAAAAACGTAAGACGCCAATTCACGTCTTCCGCCAACAATATTCTAACGGAAATAATACAAGCTTTTAATATCAGTTCATATAATATACTCGTATATCGTATACTCTTTTCATAACACCGCACCTAGTTTAATACCGCTTATCAGGCACGCACACAGGGGGGAAACACAGTCTTGAGCCCTGCCCCCAAACATTTGAAATAACACCATTTTAGGGACGCATTTTTCATTTAGTTAAACGTGATCCCCGAAAAACAAGTTCTGAATTGAGCCCCCATTTCTAAAAAAAGTTCAGGGAGCTCGCCTGCCGCTTATGGACTGATAATCCCGCTACGAATTGGTATAAATTTATTTTTCATTTTACTCAATTTCCTGCCCATTATATCAGTTGCAATCGAGAACATTTTCGTTTTTAAAGCAGATGTTAGAGCAGGAATGACCGTAAATAATTCAAGTCTACTTACGGATATTCTATTTCGTACAGCCTTAATGGAAATGGATATACTGCTTACCTGGAAAAAGAAAACATTGTTGTTAGTTTTATTATAACAACCAACAAATTAATAAATAAGCAAACTTTTATGTTGCAGATAATAAATGTAAATAATAACGTACACATTGTGTTATTCTATCCATATTTATTTTATCACATAACTGTGCATTACATGGAGATGCAAACATGAAATAAAATAAATCAGTTGGATGAATAAAAACTTGTTAAATAAAGAATAAAAGAGTAGAAAATCGCAGAATGTATGATATATATTATAACAAGTTCCTAACGCCTAGGTGGCGCATTAGAGCAGAGAATTACGACCTCCGGGTATAGTTATGGAAGCCACGTCATCATTGTGATGTTTCGGAGCTCGTATTGTCTCTGAATAAACAGGTATTCATTTTTAAGTATTAAATGTTGAACACTGACCCCCAAAACTGACTGGTATTTTTTTACACAGCAAAGTAATCAAAAAGTTACCTAAAGATAGTTTTGCTTAAATCTTCGACAATTTTCAATAAAAAAGTTATAGGGGAACATTATATTTGCCAAAGTTTAGTTTTTTGCTTACAGCTGGATGTTTTTGTAAAGAGAATGATGTTATAAGTAATTGCCTGTTATGATTACATAATACGTATGCAATGTACTTATTTAAAGTAAATTAAAATACGGTATAAATAGTGAACTAGTATATAGAAGTATTGGAAACAAGAAAATATAATGTAAAATTTTCAGCTCGCATACGGCCAATTTCACCAGCAATTCTGCTTAACCTACAATCTAACCTCCAATTTAGTTGTCAAACAGTAGATCAACGTATTTTCTTGTATTTACTTTAGTATGTTTTACTTGCAGTACAATATTTGGGTGATTGAAAAATATGTTCTTTACCAAATTATAAACTAATATTGCCAATATTGGTAAGCCAGTTTTATTTGTGTGACTAAAAACGAGAATCGTAATAATAATAATAAATAAATGCAATTTTGTTGTCATATATCCTGCATTTATATAAAGATAAATATGTAAAGAAATTGAAAACCATCTTTTTTGCCCTTTTAGATAACCGAGAACCACTAATCTTAAAATATTTCGATATTGCGATTTACAAATTTAAACATTAAGTAGCGGGTGTTTTTTTTTAGAGGTATAGAACTTTAAATTGCAATAAAACAACGATGGATTATTCGATTGACATGAATTTTTTTTTATTCGAAAGATAATCTTGTGGCATTACATTAAATCATACCAACAAGACGGCGCAATATGTCACACAGCTCGTGCCACAATCGATTTATTGAAAGACACGTTTGGTGACCGCCTAATTTCACGTTTTGGACCTGTGAATTGGCCTCCAAGATCTTGTGATTTAACACCGCTGGACTACTTTCTGTGGGGCTATGTAAAGTCATTGGTCTATGCGGATAAGCCACAAACGCTTGACCATTTGGAAGACAACATTCGCCGTGTTATTGCCGATATACGGCCACAAATGTTGGAAAAAGTCATCGAAAATTGGACGTCCAGATTGGACTACATCCGAGCCAGCCGTGGCGGTCATATGCCAGAAATCATATTTAAAATGTAATGCCACAAGATTATCTTTCGAATAAAAAAAAATTCATGTCAATCGAATAATCCATCGTTGTTTTATTGCAATTTAAAGTTCTATACCTCTAAAAAAAACACCCATTACAAAACGTGCTAATGTAAACATAATATTCAGACAATTTTCAACGTATGGATGGAAGCATGACGTACGGCGTACTTAGGTAAAAACTAGTGCTGGGAACCGAAACCGGTTTTTCGGGTACCCGGTTCCAGTTTTCGGGTAAGACCGGGTTTGTAATTTTCGCGTTACCCGGATCCGAATACCCGGTTCCGATTACCCAGTTCCGATAACCCGGTTCCGATAACCCGGTTCCAAATACCTGGTTCCGAATGCCCGGTTCCGGATATCCAGTTCCTGATACCCAGTTCCGATTACCCGGTTCCGATTACCCGGTTCCAAATACCTGGTTCCGAATGCCCGGTTCCGGATACTCGGTTTCGGACACCCGGTTTCGAATACCCGATTCCAGATACGCGATTCCGAGTTCCTAGATTAGATACCCGATTCTAGGGTCGAGAAAACACCAGAGGATTTCGAATGAATACAAATTCCCGATGTTGATGTAAGTAAACTGTATATATAAAAAATTAGTGCTGGGAACCGAAACCATAAAATAAAGTCAGACAGAAAATAGTGCGAATTTTCTAAATTCCTAGCCATAGCCATAGGCGAGATAATTTTAGTCCTGGTACAGAAACCGGTTTTTCGGATACCCGGTTCTGATTACCCGGTTTCGAATACCCGGTTCCGGATACACGATTCCGATTACCCGGTTCCGAAACCGGGTAACCGGGTAAACCCGAAACAGGTTTTTTTTTGGAGCCGGCTCCGGTTTCGCCAAGATCGATTTCTGACAGCACTAGTAAAAACACAACATCCGTACATTTCAGTGAATACTAAGTATATAAGTGCCATTCAAATACACTAGTTATAGTGACAGTTTGGTCTAATTTAACCAGTCGTATTTCTTGTCGTTTTCGAGTTCTCCATACATTCCCGGTTAAATGGGACATTCAGGTCCAATAATTTTTACAAGCTTACATCATCTGATAGGGGTAAGTACGTGCAAATATGTAAGACCGGTCCTGCATATGCGAGTCATGAGAGCGACATATAAGGAAACATTTCGGCAGTAACGTCCTCCTCAAGGTCGCTGACCTGGTCCTTGCATCCGGTTTTAACATGATACCAGCCACTGACACAACATGATACTACAGCATCAACATCAGCATTCCCTACCCCCTTGCCCCACCCAGCACAACATCATACACCTGCACTTTTATTTTTTATCTGTTATCTAAATTTATAACACAACGAAATATGTCATAACAACATTTTACCACGTGAATATTTGTTTAATACTAAGCTATTTTCAAACTACGAAATCGGAACACATACGTATGGCTCCGAAACATGAACCTTAATGTTTAACCCTTGTTCTTTATTAGGTGCGGGTCAGACGCATCGAATAGACCAAAGTTTCCTAAACTGTGCTCCACAGTGCGTCTACTAGTGCTCCGCGAACAGATTAGACAGAAAAGTAAATAAAATAAATGTCATCCAATGTGAAAATAGTGTTTTTTTTTTTTTCAAAGCAAACGTTTCACTCAGAAAGGATACGCTACTGAAGATAACAAAAGCCAGTACAATAATATTTTATTGCCCCCAATAAATATAAATAAAGGCACTCGAATCTCAACAGTTCAACTGGTCATTGAAAAAGTTTTAACCTGTATGAAATACAAATATACAGCAGAGTGACTGTTCTGTTAAGGTGTTGATATATTACAGGAGCGGCATATAATGCAGTACAAATTCTTTAAAATTTGCCAAATAATGATGTTGTGACGCTTCATGCAATGGGAATATGAATTACCTATATTCTTTATATCTCTTGTAATTCAGACAGTAAATCAGTGAGTCATAGTGGTGTAGTGTTATTTATTTGTTTTTACTGCGATTATTTTTCGATGAATCGCTCGCTAAAGTACGGATTGTTAAAAAAAGATATCACAGTCTCCGTCTCAGAACGTCCAGTAGACGACAAGTGTGTTCAAATATTATAAAGATAGTAGACCGACCGACCGATAGACATCATGCTAAAAATAGTTAAAACGTTATGTAGAGACCTCAATTCGTGGAGATCCATCGAAATCTCAAAATGTCAAAATCGGTATGATCACAATACTTCCCTTATAAGTTGGCGGTAGTAAAAATACTGTCACAGATATTTCAACAAATTTCGGAGTGAAACGAAAAAGAATTGCTGTAGTTGCGGTTATAATTTTGTTATTAAAATTTAGTAAGAAATCACAATCTCTGATGGCAGGTTCGTAAAAAGTCACAAATGCTTTTTTTCCAACGTAGTTGGTTTGAAAAAAAAATGTCACAACATGCGTTGCGCATACATTTTCAGAACTGTAAACGCTTTCGTTAAACGTTAAAACTATCTACTAATTTTATACACAATGCATAGTCTATAGTCGACTAATTTAAGAGCTGTGAATGCAGCTTTAGGCATAACTCAAGTTGAAACACTTAACTTAGTTCCGTTCTTTAGCAACCGGCCATAAGTAAGAATGGGTGCCTCGGATATGGATATCTTATGTATAAACACTACTGTTCTAGCCTACTTTACTAACCTAACCTGACCCTAAATTTTCCAAAAGTCCATCTGAGAGTGTCAAGAAAAGAGAGAGAAAAAAAAAAAGAAATAAAGCGAGAGGGAGATATTGTAATATCGGATATTAAATGCAAAAAGACAAAAGTTTCAACCAAATCTGTTAAAGTGGACATCTAATCCAATCCATTCAATTCACACGTTTCTAGTGAGAAATATCCGAGACCTCTGGTCCGTACCATATCTCAACTATTTTTCCTTCTCTTTCTAAATACTCAATCACATAACTCAAAGGGTTAGCCTTCAACCGTTGGTTAACTTTATTAAGCACAAGTAAAAGGTTAACGATTAACTTGACCCTAGTGAAAAACTAATCCTACTTTTATGTACTGAGAATTATAAAAACTATGTACTGGAAATGCAAAAAGATTTCAAATGCAAAATTTACACGTGTAAGAAGTACAATGTTTTTTTGTTTACATCTTAAATTAATTTACATTTTTTATTAAACAAATATGACTCATCATGTAAATTAATAATATTTCGGAATTCATACCTGTGGGTTGTTGTTCGCACATAACATTCACAAATATTTAAGATTTTCTGATTTTAGCGGAATAAAGACAAAAAAACAGATCACATTTTCATGGGTTTTTATGTTATATGAAAAAAGTCTAAATAAAAATGCAAAAATCTTAATCGTTCCACCTATTGTATATACACACATACACTTGTTTAGAACAGTGTCCACATCACATAAACACTTTCTCAGAAAGTGTATATTGTAAGGAACTATAAGATATTGTTATAAAAAAATAACACATTAATCACTTTCAACACTATTTACTGAAAATATCCTAAGCAGTCGGTATCTGAGAACAGAATGCCCCAACCAGCTGACCAGTAGCCCGTTCATTAATTAGCATGACATAACATATAAGCGGATTACAGTTCTCACAATTATTTGATAAGGAAACAATTATATCAAATACATTCAAATATAAGAAACTATATGCCAACGGACTGGGCGAGCGCATTAAGTCGTGCGGTTTTAGACTGGTAGAAACAGTCTGTACTGGGCGGTCGGTGGTTCGAGCCTCCTTCGTTGGTGATATTATTCGGGCGAACATAATATGTTTACATTACCCTCATTTTCACAATCATTCACCCCTCATCCAGGTGTAGGAGCTCGCCCCCTGGCATAGGCGATTAGCCTCGTTGCAGAAATAGGCCGATGTAAAAGAAATAAATAAATAAAAAAGAAGAAACTATATGATTTTACAAATGATATTGCTTATTGTTTATATTATAATCAGCAGAGTACGGGCGTTCTTCTTCTTCTTCTTCTTCTATATTTGGATGGCTTCGGTCGGTAGACCATTCCGCCAGCAGAAAAACATTTCTTTTAATGCAAACGTCAAATACATTCAAACCTGTAATATTTTGAACCGTTATTTAATCTTTATAAACTTTACAAGTCCTGTCAACTATTTATTTTTCTTCTGAACTGTGAACAGAGCAGAACAATAATTCGTGTAGGTATTTAGATTTAGAGCATATACTTTCAAACGTTTCTTGAATCTATCTACTAATATTCACTTTTTTACAATAATAATAATTATAGCATTTTTTAAATATATTTCTTTCTGAAAGAAATTTTGTAGAAATTTTTCTTATTGTTGCTATTTATATTTTTATTATTTTGGAGATATTAAAAAGGCTGAATTAAATTTTTTACAACTGATTTTAACAGAATATGGATTTACTGATCATTTTCAAGTTATTAACGAAAAACAACTGTTATGTATACTTTGTAAAAAATATATAATATGCACAAAAATAAATCATTTAACTCAACACGTCAGTGGAACGATACATAGAACTAATGTCGACGGATTACAAGATAGCGTAGCGTAGTGGTAACACATGCGCTCTGCATTACTAAAGTTTCTGGTTCTAATCCCGTTCAGGCATGGAACGTTTCAAGGAATAAGAATTGTCCTGGTTAATTGCCGAAGCAGCAAAGGCCATAAAAAAAATTAAAACAAGTATCTCGTGACTTCGACCTCTATCTAAATAATAAAATTGACGCATTTCTTCAGAGAAATCCAGACCTTCGTATATCAACACAAATTTATTCCGATGACTGCCCTGATTTTTTAAAAACTGCCCTGATTTTTTAAAAACTGCCCTGATTTTTTATTCTAAATAAGCTCATTTGATTTTTTATTGACGCAAGACAAAATAATATTTTACCCGCGACCCACAAGCTCGCCCCCACCGATCTTATAAGTAAGCATGTCGTCGTACGGTATATAATATACTTGCTGATTGCTAAATATGTTTTTATATCTAAGGAATATTTAAAACGCAACTTTAATTTATTGTTAATAAATATGTATAGTATTATAATATTTGCATCAATAATTACAAAGAATAATTTCTAAATTATTATTATTGCAATTAGAAATATTGAAATTGTAAACATAACATAAATTATCAACCTACTATCAGTAAAATGTTACATGCAGGCGCGCACCCAGTATCTTTTCTTACGGGGGGGCTTAGAAGCCAAACATTTTTCTTAGGGGGCTCAGAAGCCAACATTTTTTCTTGAGGCGTGCTCACTTTGTTAACTACTACATGTTGTACAATGCATAAATTAATTTGCGGAATGATTTATTACTTTAAATTTATTACATTTTCATTACAAATCCCCCCCCCCCCCCTACTCGTATACACCATTGATCTCCGGCACAATATGAAAGCAATGTCGTCGTCGTAAAGTTTACACTCAATAAAAGGTGGATGGACGGATGTTAATCAAGAACCGATGGAACAGTATCTTACAGATTTTGTCTATAAGCTTACAGATGCTGCAATTCTGTGCAACCCGTAGCGAATCTATAAGTCACCTGAAAGACTTACAGTGCGTTTACGGAGAAGGTCCAATTGTGAGCGCTTCTGTAAACAATTCTGCAAATAAACACAATCTATCCTTAGAGGTGTTTTGTTGGATTTTTCCGGGCGATCGCGTTTATTTTATTTCCACAATTTTTTGGGTAAGAAAATAACGTTAAAGACCCCTACAAATGCCAACCAACGAGCATTTTTTTTTTCTATTTTTTTCCCTATGTTTTTTCCCTATGTTTAGGGGTAGTATTTATTTTCCTAGACGGTCGCTATTATTTTAATTCCACAAATATTAGGATATTATTTGGATATGAATAAAACACTACCTACCCTACAAATACCTATCAATAAGTATCTACCTCTTTTTAACGGTTTTTCTCTATTACAATTTTATTTTAACCATCGCGATTCGAGAATAGCTTTTTTACAATTTAAATCTGCTTTATATATTTATATTTGTCAAATTGTAAAGAGAATACCCCTTATCCCCACAAGTAGAAATCCAGTTCCGCGTATTTTTTTCCTATTTTACAAAAATATTTTTGTCATAATCCAATTTGTATATAAATATAACAGATAGTTATTTGATTATTTAAGTAAGTTAAAAATAACTGAGACAATGGGAAAAATCTCTGAAATATTAAATCTTGACAAAAAGTGAGGTTAGATAAGCAGTGTGAAGTTGTAGTTTCTATAATTTTAAATCTGTACAGGTGTGCATTCAGAATCTCTAAACCTATAGCACTTGCATTTACAGATTTACGGATTTATGAAATTACAGGCGCTGTGCATAGAATAATTTCTGAATTAAAAGGCGTCAGCAGTGTATCAAGGCACTGACGAGAAAGAACTTAACGGAATCTAAATTAAAACATGCATTTGTGATAAACATTTTATTTTAGGTATGTTTTTAAAGTGCAAACCAATTTAATTTACTTAAATAAATACGTCAATTAAAAAAGCCTCACTTGAATTATTAAGAAAACTACTGTAAGAAAAACATCCAGAGCCGCAGTAAGGGGGGGGGGGGCGACGGCCCCTAGCGCACTAAGGAAAAGGGCACTGACGGGCTTGCTAAGGGGCACCATTGCGAAGATGAGGACCTTTTTTTTTTGCTCATCACTTAAATTTTGAGAGGTAAGAACTTTGTTTTTATTTACCAAGGGCACCAAAACACGGCTCTGCCCCTAGCCCAAGTTTTCCTTACTGCGGTTCTGAAAACATCTAATATTGAAGATATAAATAATCCAGATTGGGTACCATATAAAAATATTAGCTACACAGAGGCACCATTTAGTAAAAAACCAGAAGATGCTGCGTGGCAGACTCGTGTTGCTCATCGTACAACTTGTTCCGTCTACTGCGGTAGGACTTTTAATTTATTATTATTATGATTTTTATGTTATATCTTATTCATTAAAAAAGAATGTAAGAGTTGTACGTTAACACTAAATAAGCCACAATGTCCATATTTGTGATGGCGGTATGTCTTTCAAATTAAGTTCAACATTCTTATCCCTCAAAGAATACGGATTAAAATTGTTTATGTATTCAATTTTTTGGGAGTATCTATTTCTAACCCCACCAATTTTGTAAAATATACACTTATGTCTATTATTTAGTCCAGCTTTAAAATACTTCCAATGCCAGGACCTACTTGTGATAAATAATAACGATAAATTCACAGAAATGGCTATATTTCAGCCTTACTTTGCAATTTTTAGACTGAATATAATCAATATACTATCACAATATAGTAATATAATTCACTAAATATTTATACATAACTCACATAAAACATTAAACGTCTATGTCGTATGTGTTCAACAACGTGCTTGTGTACCCTACGACTGACATTTTTAAATGCTACAGCTCACGTGATTAAAATGATCTACAAGGAAGATCTATGTAGTCATATGATGGACTGGTGAAGAAGACTTTAAAATCACAGTAGTAAAACAATTGTTTATATATTTAAATTTTTGTTAAGTTTCTAAATATTCTGCTTAAATTTGTCGCTAGGTTGTAAATATTTACAAAATGTTTGTAAATACGATTGTAGATGTGTATATGAGTTGTGTAATTTGTTGGAAGAGGATCTTATTTTTGAACGTTCGCTGTGAGGTGTTCATGGGAAAGAGCGTGAAGATAATTCGACTGTGGGTTGTTGCAGTTAGCACTGGCTGTGTTAGCAGTGTGCACGATTAGTTAGTAGACTTCTATAAATAACCGTTAATTATGTTGTTGAGAGACAACTACGTCACACTAACGGACAGATGAACACAAAATCTAGCGCCAAAAAATGTTACACTTTTTAACTAAAAAGAACTAAATTACTCATAATTATCATGGATATGTTCATAATGTTAGGGGAAACATTTTTAACTTGCTACTCAAGAAAATTACACACTTCTTATAGAAATGCAGATTAACTAAAATAGAACCATTAAATTCCATATTAAATTGAATTTCTTTCACCAGGAAATTTTTGGCATTTTAAAACATTAAGAGAAAAATGTTCTTGGGCCTCACATATTTATGAAGTCTAAGATTACCGTATTTTTCGGACGATAAGACGCACTCAAAATTTATGAGACAATTTTTAGAAAAAATATTTATTATTACGATAACTTGTACCAGTAACATTCTGTTCACTCTCTGTACTATCACTCATCTCGTTAATGTCATTGTTCGTATTATTTTCGTCTGAACTATTGTTGTTAATCTCTTCAAAAACCAAGTCATCTTCGATACTATCCAATGTGTTACTTATAGCGCATTTCTTAAAAGACTTTATAATCGTCTTTTCTTTTACAGCTTCCCATGAATTTTTTACTCAGTTACATACTTCTGAAATTGTCGTCCGTTTCATACGTCTATTGCTGTAAAATCGTAATTTGACTTTATCCTTTGCTCCACTCTTCCCGCATAATTTTGTTAAATTGACTTGTAAGGCCTCCAGAAATTACTAATTCTGTATTAATTTTTATTATGTTTCTTGGTTGATTCCAATTCATGCTTTCTGAATTGATTCCACAGTAACATTTCACACTTTTTAAACAACGCACCAGCACCTATCAGACGCACCCCAATTTTAAGTCGATTTTTCTACGTCAAAAGGTGTCTTTTGGTCCGAAAAATACGGCAAGTACTGGTGGCTGAAACAAAACCATTTTTTTACGCTACATGCACATCATTGCATTCTTTTCTTTTCAATAAAATCATAAATTCCATAAGAAAAAAATAATTTAATACTAATAAATGATAAATGGCCAGTTACTACACAATACTACACCGCTAGAAAGTAAACAAAAATTTGGCTAAAGACAGTTTAGTTTAAAATTTTATACGATTTTCAATAAAATATTTATAGGGGAAAATTAAATATGACGAATTTAAGTTTTTTCTTTTTATCTTTTTTATCAAACAAATGAAATGCCAGTCAAATGCATCAGTGATAATTGCGCCGTGGAAGCATCCCAAGCCGAAACACGATTCTCGAATGGGTCAACGACTTTCGAACAAGCGGGAACATCATGAATAAAAAACCGCCTGGACCCGCTCGTACGGTACGGACCCCCGAAATGTGGAGAGGGTGAGGGAGGCTTTCCAATGAAGCCCAACGCGTTACCTGGGGCCGGAAAGTCAGTATTATTAAGACAATGAAGCTCTCAGTTTTATTCGACCGGTTGAGTCAGTTCAGTGGGACAATCATGTTCGTCAATAAATTGGTTTCATGCATTTAAATTCAGCGTAGAGTTATACAAGTGATTAAACTCAAGCGGAGATACTGAGTTGGTGGAATTCAATACAATAACTGAGTGATTTAGTTAATCGAATACCTGGACTAGCCTGGACAACAGGAGGACATACCTGGAACAGTTAACTGTGGTATAAGTGTAGTGACTAGTGGCATTTATTGCTTAAGTATTATTGTTGTCTATTAATTAGTATAAGTCCAATATTTAAGTATTTTAATAAAGATCTGAAATCTCAATAAAATTCGTCGTATATTTTATGGTAATTAGAACAATATTGATCTACCCCTTAGTTACTAAAGAATTCTTACACTCAGGTCTGCAAAGTCAATTCTATATTTTCTTGGAATCGCATATAAATTGCGTTAGAAATTAGGACTGACGAGGGTTAAACATTCTGGAACCGGGTACCCAAACCATTACCCGTTAATTATCCACTACCTGTTAATTAAATGCCACCCATTAATTAAAGATGGAGGAGGACCAAAGGGCAATCTGCGGCCCGCTTCCATCTTTTCATTTTTCCAATCATGAGAAAGGATGCGATTTTCTACAAAATAACAAAATACTCATAGATAAACATAAATACTCAAAATACCTCACAATTACCCGTTAATTATCCGATACCCATTAATAGTTAACAGGACATGGGTAGATAAGCGAGTAGCGGGTAATCAAAATCGGAACTGGGTACTATGTTTATGGCACAACCCGCTACCCAAGCGGGTACCCATCGTCGTTAGAAAAGGATAACACTGTATAATAGTTGATAATATTACTAGTGATATGTGGACCAAATTTTTAAAGTTAAGTTATTTCAAAAACAATCTGTTGTTGAGATCCACTTTTGTTGATTAAAATTAAAACAGTTTCCCATGCTCACCGCAAGAACGCGTTCTAATTTAATTCACGCTCGTTCTCGAATTAATTTATACAATATGAATTAATTGAAGTTATTATTGCAATTACTAGTCACATTGCTATGCAGAAATGTTAATTATTTTAATATTAACTTTAAATCAAGTTGTGGGGTCTTTTGAGAATTACTCTTCGTAGAATACAAGATGTGCACAGAATCACTAACGGGACATTTTAAAATTCTGCTTGTGGACTGTGGATTGCGTTAAATAGACATTTAATGATTTCTTTGGGAAGAAAGTAAATGAGAAAGGGTTTTATTTACAACTGTCAAAAAATAAATGCATTATGTGTCCAACGCTAAATATATAAAACTGACCATATTAACTGAGTATTAGACTTCATATTCCAGGTAAGAGCATGCGCATGCGTGCTAATACCTGGAATATTTTTGGCGCTCAGCAACGAGGCCTATTTGCGCCTAACACAGCCCATCTTTAAGTCTAAAATATTATTTATAAGTTAGAATAAATAAAATAATAAATAAATAATTATATTTGACATTGTTGTAAGTTACTGATCAACTGTTTCGGTAACCATCTTGCTTAACATCAATTCTAAAGTATTACAATTGACACTCAGAATTTCTGTTAACTTAAATTTCCTATTCTAATAATTTTACAGAAATCCTGCAGAAGTTACCTGCATAGTTGGAGATAAAATATTGTATTTAACTCACATATTACACCCGGCTCATTACAAAACTAGTCTTCGGCTCGTGTTGTAAACATCATCTTCGTGTATTACAGCTTACGTATGCTTGTTAAATAAAATATCAACCAATCATGATAAGAAAAATTGTGAAGTGTGATTTTCCACACATTTCCAGGTTTAGAAGGTCAACTTTAAGTGAAGACGGTCAATACGCACCATATTTTTTCGTCACATTTTTGCTGTAAGCACGTCAAATTCAATAAACTTTGAAAACCATTTTTCTTCTCTTACTTTAAGTACTAAGTGCTTTCATATAATAGCATACGTGAAATATATAAAATATATTTATTCAAAAATACCAAAAGTCGTATATTTTTCAAAAACATTATCTGATCAAAAATGTAATTTGTAAATCATACTCACATTGCAAATTCCAGATTAAATTGAATGTCATTATAAAATCTCCTTTTCATTGCATTTTATTTTATTTTTTTGTCATTCTTAATAAAAATTTCCAGTTTATTTATTTATTTTGTGTTCACAATATGTTAAAATATATTAAAATTTTTAATAAATGTCATTCGTTTCCATGGTTTCACTGTTTTTAACTGAATTTTAAATTTTCTCATATCAACCTGAAAAATCAGCTGTGGCCATAAAGTAAATCATAAAGTACTTCATACAGTAATACATTCTAGCAGCAGAGTAGAAATAACTTGGCCTAATATTTTCTAACAGAGATATTATTTATCATGACCATGGAAACGTTACATATAAGTATGAAAAAATTGAGACTTTTAAATTTAAAAAAAAATTACAAAAATTATTCGAAATTTTTCGTTTTATCAAAAAACGTCTCAAATAAAAGTTATTAATTATTGCTTTTACAGCAACTTTTGTTCAATAAATTTTTTCGAATTATTTTTCTGTTGTGAAATATTCATAAAAATCTTAAAATCGACACGAGTAAACTCCCATTTTTAGTCAACCGATTTTTACCAAAAGTTGATCAACTCGTGCCATTGATGGCAGAAGCTTAAATATGAAGTTTCATAAAAATCCTTTCAGCCGAATTTCCTCTGCACGTGTACACAGACGGACAGACAGACAGACAGACGGACAGACAGAGAGACAGACAGACAGACAGACAGACAGACCGACAGACATCATGCTAAAAATAGTCAAAACGTTATGTAGGGACCTTAATTCGTGGAGATCCATCGAAATCTCGAAATGTCAAAATCGGTATGATCACAACACCTCCCTTATATATGTTGGCGGTCGGTAAAAATTAAATAACCCAAGCAAGGTTAAAACAAGCTTAGGTTCTCGTGACAACCTAAAAGAACGAAATTCCCATTTAGTTCCGCCTAAACGTTTCGAATAGCCTGTAGGTCTACGCCTCAGTGAAAAAAAAAAAACTGTTTGGATTCATCTCACTCTAGATAGATTTATTAATTTGTAATCTAATAAATAAAAAATAAGAAGTTTTATTATGTTTTATTTTGACATTGTTATTGGCTGGTGTTTGCAGACCGAGGACACGTCCTGCAGTCTGAAGCCAAAGTCTGAAAAATATATTACATGCATATTCACATCTCAGAATTATGAGTTAATGTAATTCTATTTGTTTTTCAAAAAAATCAAGCAAATTAATTCCGGCGTCAAAGTGTTAAGTTGACCACTTTTTGAGATATTTCAACTCTTTTAGTAAACAATTTTAATCCTGAAACACCCTCTTAGAAACCCCACCTTTTTTAATCCATACATTTTTTCAATATGATAAATATTTTAGGACTTCACAACAAAAATGTTTGTAACAAAAATTGTTTCTAATAAGAAAACAAATCTTTTTCGTTCTAAGCATTTTTTTAATAAGATGAATATTTTAGATGTTACGTGGGACACGCTAAAATGAAAATCTTGAAATATCTCATCAAAAATGCATGAGAAAATATATTTAAAATTAAGAAATCTTTCTTTTCTGTTCCATTCAACTTTTAACAAGATCATTTATGTATCTAAGGGAATATAGGATAAAAATTGTTAAGAATGAAGAAACGATTTACTCTGTTCAATACAGTTTTTATGCATAAACAAACTTAAATTTATGTACAAACTTAAAAATATATGATTTATTATTTACCTAATAGCAAAATTGTTCATAAGAAAATTTGTTTAGAATGAAGAAACGCGTTTTCTTCTGTTTCAGTAAGTTTTTAATAAGATGATATTTCCCCCAAATAAGCCCCCAATAAGCCAAACAGTTGACTTTACAGTTTGGGATTAGTAATTCTCTTCAAAATACAGTGTATATCGTTTATAACGACATCTGATATAACGACATATCGGATTTTGCGACAATATTTCAAAGTCCCGGCCAGAAACATATCATTTTATACGTGAGACGTACCGCTTATAACGACATCGGATATTACGACGAAAAATGGCTTGAAATTTGGGTCAAATTACCCTTTACAACGACGGATCACCACTGCCTACAAACGAAAACGCCGGAGAAGTACCGAATTGGCTAGGGAAATTACCGAGTTATGAAATGGCAAGGCGAAACGCGACAGATAAACATATTCATTCAGTGGTTAACTACGAGTAGAAGTTACGGCATCGACGTCGATATGGCGAAACGAAAAGCATTAATGTAAATTTTTCTAATATTTATGAAGAACTTGAAACGGAGTATGAAATTTTTATGATATGACGGAAGATGACATTTTAACTGGGTTAGATCCGCATTTGGAGTCAGAAATAAACAACGACGAAGTGGAAATAGAAGAAACACCAGAGTTCCAAATACCTACTATAAAGGATTCATTTTCAGCTGTTGAAACAATTCAGCATTTTTCACGTTTAATCAAAATTTAAAAAAGGCTTAAACTGATTTTGCATTTCTGCATTTGGAAAAAATTATTGAAAAAAACCTTGTACATATTTTTCAACATTGTATTTATAGTGTTTGGATATAGCGAACTACAGTTATAACGACCGAATTTCATTGGTCCCTTCAACGTCGTTATAAACGATATTCACTGCATTTTAAAATAAACCATAACTAGAAATGTTGCAGACACAATTTAAAGTGATTTTCTGATTAATAAATACTAACATTTTTAAGTTTACTGTTGTTTTTGAGTGTATTCCAATATTTTGCTGTTTTTAAGAAATAAACATAAAAACCTCGTCTAATTATCAGACGACAATAATAACCAGTATAAATAAATATAATACTAAAATTAAAATTATATCTTTGGGAAGTATCTAGATTAATACAAGTTTATCGGAAACTTTTTTAACAGCATTTATGAGTCAAAAATCAATGTATAAAATTATTATCAGTCTCTGTAAAATTATACAAATGGAAACCGTTTTTAATCTAAATTCCCAAACATTGCGTAACTAAAAAATAATCTAAAACCAAATCACGAAACAATTCGAATAATGTTGATCAAACATGATGGCATACACGGCCATCACATACCTGGCATATATGTTTCATATCTCTCCTCCTGTTATAGTGATAAGTAATCGCGTATGCCTGTCGCGGCTATCTACACTGAATGTCAACTACAAACATAGACCTGACAACAATACACGCTGCCACGGTATAGTCACGGGACCATGGGTTGCGGACCACGGGCAGCGGGCACGGGCAGCGGGTACAGAGGATTACAACTGGTTTACTTGCTATCTTTCTCTATTAGTTACGTTTTTATTGAGTTTTTTGCGGTATTGTTAATAATCATATGCGGAGATTGAATTGGCAGATTGTACTTTTGCTTTTAAAATTTGTGTGCATTTGTATACAGTTTTATCAGATGGTACATGATAGAATTTTAATATTCAGTAGATGTTTACCAAAATATATCACACATTTATGCAAAAATAGGTTTGAATGCTGATTTAGTACTATTCAGGATAGTTCTGAACACCCACCTGAACCAAAATGAACTTGTGTCCAATATGTGCAAATATGAACCATATAATAATACAGGGTTATGTAGAAGTCCTTTAGGGATGTTCTTCTCGGAATACTGCCCGAACAGTAACCAAGACAGATACAACTATGAAAGAGTATATCAACAGATAGTATAACTCTGTATATTGGGTTGGTACATACGAAATTGCCTGTCGTGTAATCTGTGCAGTATTTTATTCAAGTACCACGAGACACTACTTAGGCAAACAACAGTCAACGATGCAGACAACAAATGTTTCGTGTTTTAAAAGCATTTGATGGGTTCAGACCAAGATTATTAAAGTAAAGGTTGTCTCGTAACTTCTGACCAATCAGAGCAAGAGAGGGAATACGCCATGTGTATGCGTAGTTCAAACTAGAATTCAAAAGTAATATAGATGTTGCATATTTTTAAACATTTTTATTGACTATATTCATAATAGATATTTATTTCAAGACAGTTCTACTGA
The DNA here is from genome assembly GCA_963971575.1 of Liopterus haemorrhoidalis. Classification (NCBI taxonomy): domain Eukaryota; kingdom Metazoa; phylum Arthropoda; class Insecta; order Coleoptera; family Dytiscidae; genus Liopterus; species Liopterus haemorrhoidalis. The sequence continues at coordinate 156,221,825 of OZ020611.1, read as the reverse complement.
ATAAATTATAAATAAAATCCTAAGGAAATTTTATACCGATTTATATAAAATTTAAGGTGATTCAATTTGTATTATAATTAATAAATAACAATAAAATCGAATAAAAATATAATTTTAGAATATTTAAATAAAAATAGAAAAACAAATTGCTATAATAATATAGTAATTAATAAAATTGGAGGTTATATCAGTTTTTAAAAACGGCTGGACGTATTTTAACGAAATTTGGTACAATGGAGTAGAACCAGGATCAAATATAGACATGATATCTCAAAATTTTCTTTCTTAGGGGGTGTTTCTGGGTTAAAACTGGTATTAAAAAACTTAAAATATTTCATTTATAAACAGAACTATCTTAACAGAAAAAAATATACAGTAAAAATTGTTTATAAGAAAACAAATCTTATTTGTTCTATGCATTTATTCAATTTGATGAATATCAGGGTAGTAACGGGGGGGACACCCTAAAACTAAAATATTAAAATATTTCACTTCACATCAAAAATGAATGTACGAAAATTTATTTAGAACGAAGAAACATTCCTTTCGAAGAAAAAAGAAATTAAAACAAGTAGAAAATCAAAAAATTAAACGATATTTTTATATTTATAGCAAAAAATCGTGCATATAACATATACGATAAACAAAGACTGACATCCCGTTAGCATACAGATGACGCGTAGCTTCGCTATTTAGCCCCACTACTACAAGTTACGAGACAACCTTTAGTGTAATAATCTTGGGTTCAGACTAGGGAAGTAAATATTGATAGCAGGTATCGACTGTTTCGTAATACGATATTATGCCATAACACTGGTATTATTGTATCGGAAAATAAAATATCGATGGTATCGATTACTTTAATCCGGACTAATGGAGAGGTTAAGTTGTACGTATTAACGACAGTTCGGATTAACTGAAATAACCTAAGATAATAACAGAACATATAGCATTAAAACGAAGTTTACAAGAAAAGAACACATCTATTATACATTTAAAAGGCATAGATCTAATATAAAATGTAAGGCAAACACAATATCTACATGATAATTATGATTATGTGCTCGACGGACCTGGCACTGCATCATCAGCGCTTATTGCAGAAATTGCTGCAGGTGGTATGTCAAAAGGGCGAGAACAGCCCCTTTGAAAACTTCGCATTCCCTATTTTTGTTTTTTGTTTTATGTTTTTTTTTTTTTTTTTTTTTTTCAGATTAAGCGAAGTCCGTGCTATCGGGATCCTAATATCGGGACATTAATAAGGTTCTACTGTAATTAGGAAGCGCAAAATTGGAAGACCGAAGTAAAGTTGACAAGCCGGGATGGAGCAAGACATCGGCGTCTTCGGAATAAGGAACTGGTGGACGGCTGTTAATATCACAAAGATGGACAGTATTTGATAAACTACAAAACATTTAAAAAAATGATATCCCAATATGCCTTAAAAAGAAACCTTTAGAACTATGTGATATGCCCCATTGTACAAGCTATGCTCGGTATAACGCTGAGGGACAAAATACCAAATACAGGTATTCCCGGGGGGGGGGGAAGATATGTATACATATTTTGAAATTTTGTAAATTCCCCAACTTACGACCAAATTCGACTTACGACCAACCCTTCGGAACGGAACTTGGTCGTAAGTCGGGGGATACCTGTACTGAAATTTGTCAACAGACGAAAAAGTTGCATGAAATACAAATCGGCAAGCCATCTAGCTGAAACAACAGATGGACCAAATGGATTTCCTAGTGGAGACTATGGTAAGTCAAACAAAGCCGAGGAAGCCAGCCCAGTCGCTGGGCTGATGACCTAAGCGTATATGTGCGTACTGGCTACTAGAAGCTCAAGACAAAGAAAATTGTAAACTTTTAAGGGAGGCCTATATCCAGCAGTGGATTCGAACGGCTGATGATGGATGATGATGGAGAGTCGAGCAAAATATATTAGAATATCGTCGTATCCTAAAGGAGGCCAAAGCTCGCCCCCAAGTCAATGGTGATGATGATGATGCTAAATAATTATAGACCAATATTTATGTATTTAAATAAATAGACAAAATCACAACAAAATATCTTATAATTTAATTGTTAACACGAAATAATAAAATTTAATTGTTAACACGAAATAATAAAATTGTTCGATATGATATTTTGATACAATTTGGGACAAAAATAATTTAAAGTTGTTAAAAGATTTAAATAAAATCCGAGCAACATTTAGAAAAATGATAATTTTCAAGTACGCCACTGCGAATACCCGATACAATGTTACATAATCCTGAATAGGAATGTATGAAATAAAACTGAAAGTGAACTGCTATTGTCAACAATAGAACGTACGTCTACAGTAATAATTTATGCTCGATACATTTTTTTGAACAGAACATGTAATATTTTTTTGCTATTTCCGAATATGATTTGATACAAGTACCAAGTACTATACTGGTATATGTGTCATAGGTTAGTGAACTACTGCTTGCTGCACCAGCACGTATGGAGGAAACACTAAACTGAAGTTTTTAGGGATAAATTTAGCAAAGTGAAATAAACGTCAATGACGTATGACTTACTGTTTTAAACATATATTTTTATAAAACACGAGACTTTATTGTTATTTAGATGTTTGAGAATTTATGGGCTGGTGGGAGGGAGTGCCTGTCAAGACAAAGTAGGTTAATACTTTGCTCACATAGTTTCAGCAGTTATTTTACTAAATTTAAAACTATAGGATGCAGAGTTTGTATGAAGTAAAAGGAAATTTAAATATTTATTAGAGGCCGGCGAAGCTAAACAGACTTTTACAAAAGGCTGCAACAGAAGCGTATCTACGAGAAGTATAAAAAAGTGATGAAAATTTCGTCATAAAATCTTTATGTTTCATTGCTTATCCAACTTTTTCCTATGCATAATTCTTTGAAGTCTTATTTCCATTATTGAATTTCTTAACACCATCTTCAAAGAATTCCATTGGCCTGACACCATAAGCAACGAAGAACTATGGCGAATAACAAAACAGTCAGAGATCGGAAATGAGATACGCTTGCGCAAATGAGATGGTTGGGACACATACTTAAGAGAGGCTCAGACAACATAACCAGACAGGCTTCACTGGAATCCGCAAGGAAAAAGGAGGATCGGACGACCGAAAAACACATGGAGGCGCACAGTGGAGAAAGAACTGCGAGACATGGGAAAGTCGTGGGGGCGAAATCAAGATCTTAGCCCAGAACCGCACCAGATGGAGATGCTTTATTGAGGCCCTTTGCTCCTCTTGAGGAGTTGTAGGAGCTAATATATATATATATATATATATATATATATATATATATATATCTTCAAAGAATTGACAGGGAGTTTCCCGAATCCATTTTTGGATTACCGTCTTCTCATCCGGTAAACAGTATACTCAAAGTATGAAGTCTTTGTCTTACGAGCTGTATGAGGTCTCACATTGTCCTGTTGCAGAAGTGGTTTTATCTGCAGTTTCTCTTTAAAGAAATTGGAATAGCATGTGTTATTTATCGTTTGACCCTGTGATAAGTAGGGTATCCAAATAGCTTTTGTCCCTATTAATGTTTTCTAATAATGATACCACGCATACCTTTATTGAAGGCCCTTCAGGTTTTCTTCGCCATTTTTGGCTGTGCCAGTGAAGGTGGATTGTAATAAGGAATCTGTGTTTCATCTGTGGTTATGATTCGTTCAGAAACGGTCTGAATATCATACTTGAAGTGCCAACAGTGCATACTTTTTCAGCTTCCATTCCTCGTGTAACCCATAAAATGTTGTAAAGGAGTATTTATTTTCAGATAAATCTGTAAAATTGTCTACATTTTCCGACAAGCTCGTCGTGGGCTAGATCCACTAACTTCATCTTCAGATTACCGCAACATTTTGTCGAGTTTTTTTGGTAGGGAATGTTACGCCGTCTTATAAAACTGAATGATTTTTCTATAATTTGAGAAAGATCCTTCCCAAGCGATAAATACTCTGCTTACTAGCATCATATTTAACAAAGAGATTCTTTAAGATTAAGCAATCAGATGTTTACTATTAACGAACATAAATTAACGCAGGCGTTCCTCAGGGAAGTGTACTAGCACCGGTCCTATACCTACTCTGCACCAGCGACCTTCCAAAGTTAGTTCAAATATCACTGTAGCTACTTTTGACACTACGATATTAACAGTAGGCAACAGAAATTAGGAATCGACAGAATACTTACAAACAGTCATCATCCAAATATATGTATAACTGGCCAAATAGAAGGCGAATGAAGCTAAATTAATCTAAATAGGTTCATATTAACTTCACTAACAGACGTTTTGAACATACCCCGCTAACTATCGACGATCAAATGGAGCCGTATAAAAATACATACAGTCAAATATCTTGGCATGACCTTATACGCCAAGCTTCGATGGAAAAAAGAAAATATAGAAAAATATATTGGCTAATTGGATGAAACTCCTCTCTGGCAACATGAGCTCCTACAATACAAGCAAATATTGAAACCAGCATGGCCGTAAGCAACGATTCCTGATCAAGGTACTAAGGAACAATGTCGATGTACCTTGATACGTTAGAAACAATATTCTCCATAGGGACCTGGAAGTGGAATAAGTAACTAGCGTAATACAGAGAATTGCACGAAGATACGAAGAAAGGATCCACAATCGCGAGAACGTCGAGGCTATCCTTCTCCTGGACAACACAAGCATAGTGCGCAGACTTGAGAGAAAAAGCCTTTAGAGTTAGTTTAAGTGAAAGTGCCAAAACCACAGACAGTGCTTGTAAGTGTAAGTGCACAAGAAAAATGGGTAATACTATTTAAACAGAAACTGAGAGACATTAATGGGTGATCTTTTGGACTTAAATATACAATGAGTAATTTAGGATACGATGAAATTACTCGTTAATCAATTAAAACTAGATTGTAATAATATAAATGCTGAAAAGAGCTTTAATATAATAAAAACACATTTTTCAATTTGTATTCGGTTTCACATTTCTACTAAATTTTACTATATTTATTTAAGAAATGTTAACTTCGACATAAAAATTGGTTCACACTAAATGTATCGTAAAAGCTATGTTCATATACGTACTTTCTCATTCAGTTTTCATAGTCAACAGCTATTTTTTGACTTTATCAGTCATTTGAATGTTTTCATCTATTTATCCTGTTAAGGTTTCATAGATTAATATACTTTCGTATATCCACTCGTACCATCTTCTGTGGTACACCCTTAACACATCACCATCTTGGCTACACTCCAACTTCCAATACTATTGATGATCACACCCACACTACGATCAACTTTTGATGCATTACGTTAAGATATAAATTATTTTGTATCACAGTAGGGTAGGTAAATACATTATATTATACAGAAATTTGTATTATTGTTGGTATGTATATTTATATCATCTGAAGAAGCCAATTATCTACTAGCGAAATGTTGTGTTTCTATACTAAATATATTTTGTCCAACAAATCTGCATACATTTTATTTACTGAGATAAATATTTGATCGAGAAAATGGACTATGTATCAATACTTTTAAAAAGTAAACTCGGTAAAATGTATGCATGAATGTAACAATAAATTTTAAAAAATTTACAACAAATATTCAGGTGATGTATCGCAATAAAGTAGATAAAACATCAAATAATAAACATAAAAGACAATGTTCATTCACTCAACGTCATATAAAGTGTTGCATAAAATCCATCTCGGGTAATTCCCAAGTTCGTGACAATACTGTCGGCAATGGACTGCAGGTTCAGGCAGCAGGCAGGCAATATAATCTCGTGAAGTAAGCGTTGTGCAACGTGCCTTTGCTAAGTATAGTGTATTTTTTTACTCGCACGCTCGATGACGGCCAAACATGGATATGACACCAACAGGAAGTTACTAGATCCACGAATCGACGATAGAACTTCCAAATGGTTTTAATTAAACACCAGAGTGTGTGCGTAAAAAAAAAATGAGAATTTTCTTGGTATTTTAAATGAATTGCAATAAAGGGAATATAATACTTTAGATGAAGTATTGTGAGGATTGTTAGTGAACTCTCTTATTTATATAATGCGTTTTTGTGCCGTTCTATGAAATTCTTAGGATTGCTGTGGCAGCAGTTTTTTGCGCTTAGTGGAGTTTTTAATTCATCATTTATATTCTATGAACAACTACAAGGAAATAACTAAGAAGGAAATATTCTGACACAAGAAAAAATTAAAATTTTAATTTAATAATATTTTCTTTCATTAGCAGTCTACGAGAGTGGAATTATTTTAGCGTACAAAAATTAAACTTCATACGAAGGTTGTTTGAGAAGTCGGTGACTTTGATAAGCGATGGCACTCAGATCACAAGTTTGATATAATTTCTGATATTTGCCAATCTTTCTAGACATAAACACTGAATTTCAAGTAGATCTGTGAAATAGTACATTTTTAACAGCTTTCGGAAGCGCATAAGTTGTTTATGTGCGGTGAATTCCGTGTTTTGGATAAAGTACTACTTTTTACATGGAAAATCATTAAGGGATTTGAAGCAAAGCTAAAAAGCTATTATGGGAACTCTGTTCCGTCGCATGGAAAGGTTCACAAGTGGTTCACTGAATTTCGTTGTGATCGTACGAGCACGAATGATGCTAAGCACCAGAGATGTCTGAATGAGGTCACAACTGAAGAGATGGTAATAAAATTCATGATATTGTGTTGGACGACCGCCAATTGAAGATACGCGAGATAGCTAAGATGGTTAACATCTCAGACGAACGTGTATTTCTATACTGCATGAACATTTGGGCATGAAAAAGCTAGATGAAAGATTGGTGCCGCGTCGGCTCACAGTGAACCAAAAACGGAATCGCGTCATCATTTCGAAACTATGTTTGAACAAGTACAAGAGCAATCCAAGTGAGTTTTTGTAGCGTTTTATAATCATTGATGAAACATGAATCCATCACTGCACACAAAAATGCAAGAACAGTCAAACAGTGGATTTTTCCTGGCAAACGTGCTCTGAAGAAGGAAAAAGAGTTCCCTTGGCTGGAGAGATCATGGACACGATTTTCTGGGATTCGTAAGACACAATCCTGATCAAGTATCTGAAAAAGGGAAAATAGATCAAAGGACAATATTATGCCGGTTTACTGGATCGATTACACGTTGAATTAATGTAAAAGCGGTCCCATTTGGCGAAGAAAAAAGTTTTATTCCACCATGACAATGCATTAGCTCTCTCGGCCGTAATTGCAACAGCCAAATTGGTCGACTGCGCTACAAACTGCTCTGCCATCCTCCAGATTTGAATCCCTGCGATTAAATTTCTCTTTCCAAACATAAAGAAATGGGTCGCTGGAAAAAGTTTCGCATCGAACAAGGAGATCGTCTTAAAAGACATACTTATTTTGCAGGGTTCGAGAAATCGTACTTTTTAGAAGGCTTAAAGAAGTTGAAATATCATAGGTCAAAATGTATTGAGCTAAAAGGAGACTATGTTGAAAAATAAGTCGCATTGTGGTAACAAAATAAAATCTTTTATTTAGAAGCTAACTAAATTATCAAACATCCCTTGTATATGTACGTATCTGTTGTCAAGATGTGTTCCAGAAGTAAATTACCTATTTCGATTCAGCAATTTAACCGAAATCTGAACCCCCTTTTATAAACTACAGTGGGAAAAACAGGCATAAAATTACCCAAACTCGAAACATAGATTTGTATTAAAATATTATACTTACAAACTGCACTTCGCTTTATGTGCATATCTGCCTTACCTGAAACAAAAAAATAAAAAATTAGCTGTGCCACCATAGAACCGACCGTCATCACAAAAAGATTTTACAAAATTAAAAAATATTTTGTTAAAGTTTTTCGTGTCGACAAATAATTTCTCGCGGACTTTAGTTAACTATACAAATTTTTATACGTATATAAGTTTTCGCGGACCGTTTAGATATTGCCGGGGACCGCCGGTTGAGAGACACTGCTCAACACTACTCCAATTCATAAGGATTAAGAATATTTAGTGCAAAGTTATTAGTAAGTCCATTAGTAATTGTAAATCTTCATAAACTAATTTGTAAATTAGATTTAAAAGTAGTTGCTAGACAAACAACATCGAAACCATTAAAACTGGATGTAAAACTGGCTAGACAATTTACAATCAAATGTATCCTCAAAACACTATACGACCAAACATAACAAAATTAAACCTTTAAAAATTTAAGAATCACTTTTATTACCTACGAAAGTAAAAACATAAAATCTATGATACTGTCATGAACAAGTAAACTTTATTTGCCATTTAATCTCTGTAACTGGCTTCATATCGCTGCCGATAAAGTAGAAAACAACGTTAAAATGTGAAACATTACCATTCTGGCTAGAGAAACACACACGCACGTACGGGAACCCGACGACTTTCAGTGCGACAATTTGCGAATTCGCGGTAGGCTTATCGTCTATCTGGCACGGGTTCACTGACGCTCAAACAAGCACGCGACCAACTCATTCTCACGAACTATACCCGGCTTAAGGAATGTCTGCATGCAATCAGCAATTTAACGTAATTTTAAAATTTTCAACTAAGGTGCTTTAAAATAAATGATATTGTATTTGTTAAACTGATATAATTTGTAAAGTGGTGGTTGGGAGAAAAATAATTTTATTAAAAAGTTAAAAGTGAGTAACACTTGTATACTTAGGGACGACTTACAAACTTAACGAATTTCACTAGGACATTGTCTGCATTCATAACAAAGTCCCATTGTTCCGCTAAGTGATTATCTATTTATTCCTCCATCTCAAGGACTTTCTTGGTGGTAGACGACTGGAAAAGACAGTAAAAAACTGGCTGATTTTTACAACGTATTCAAAAATTCATCACAAGCTATATCAAGCGTCTCTATCTAAATGGAGACTATGTAGAAAAATAAACTATGATATGCATTAACAATAAACATTTTCATTGAAATATATTGGCTCCCGGTGTAGGAGGATTGCCCCAATTTGAAGCCTCTGGTCCTGGCGTCCCGACTAGAGTTATGCACAGCAATCTTTTATTTTAATAATTAAAGTCATATGTTCCATAAGAAAAAAATCACCTGTAAATCACCACAGGACCGACCGCCATGATAAAGTACTTGTATAAAATACATTCTAGCAGCAGAGTAGAAATAACTTGGCCTAATATTTTCGAACAGAGATATTATTTATCATGACCATGGAAACATTACATGTAAGTATAAAAAAAATTTACAAAAATTTTTCGAAATTTTTCGTTTCATCAACAAACGTCTCAAATAAAAGTTATTAGTTATTGCGTTTATAGCAACTTTTGTTAAATAAATTTTTTCGAAATATTTTTCTGTTGCTAAATATTCGCAAAAATCATAAAATCGACACGAGTAAACTCCTATTTCTAGTCAACCGATTTTTACCAAAAGTTGATCAACTCGTGCCATTGATGTCAAAAGTTTAAATATGCAGTTTCATAAAAATCCTTTTAGCCGAATTTGCTCTGCACGTGTACACAAACAGACAGACAGACGGACGGACAGACAGACAGACCGACAGACATCATGCTAAAAATAGTCAAAACGTTATGTAGGGACCTCAATTCTTGGAGATCCATCGAAATCTCGAAATGTCAACATCGGTATGATCACAATACCTCCCTTATATATGTTGGCGGTCGGTAAAAATAAGTCAATACTAATAAATAAAAAATGGTCAGTCTTTTTTTTTACTACGCCAGTGGAAAGTAATCAAAAGTTGTCTAAAATCTTTAACGATTTGAAGGTCAAATAAGCTATAAGGGGAAAATTAAATTTTGCAAATTTTAATTTATTGTTTGTATCTAATGCCAGGTTTACACGTGTAATAAGTAGCTAAATCAAGTAACCAAAAATGTATAAACTTGAATCTTGTAAACCATTTAGTTTAATACTTGATTTACTAATAAATACTAGCATATCGAGACTAGTGAATAGAAGGCACTTCTACTGGTGCTCATATAGAGCCCATTTTTGATTATGGGCCTCCCCCAACTATTTCCATCTCTATCTCTATATTTTTCTTCTATTCTCCACTTGCTGCAAATTCCCAGGGAACTTTCTGTCTGCCCCTTCTTCTGGACATGTCTGGACCTTTCATTTTCCCTTCTCATAATTTGTCCTGCAAATTTCCATTTTAAATATTTACAAAAACTACTCCGGGACACCATCTACCATAGAAGATATGGAAATCTCTTAATAGCATGAAAACTGGTGTTTCCAGGTGCAAAACTAGTCTATGAAAATGGGACATACTTCGTGAAAAAGATGTGTTGCGCGAGTGTGGAAAGATACAGGACAATGACCACTTGCTCCTCTGTCCGAACATGGATGCTACTTGTACTGTGGCGAATCTAATTCCTGCTAACTGTTAAGCGATAAAAACCGCAACATATTGGCAAAATGTGTCATGACGTTCCGGACACGAAAAGTAATTGTTATTATTATTATTTTTGTTTCAACAAATTAGGTTCTTCAACTACGCGGTCATTAATACTTTATGTCGTTATCAATCTTATTTACATAAAAGATATGTGATCTTGTTAATATACGTATTCTTGTCACAGTTCTCTAACTGTATATAACAATTAAAATTAGCATTGAAGCAATTAGAAAATACTTAAAATTAACTGAATAAACACACATTACACACATTGCGTGCTCTTGCATACTAGTGCGTGCATTGTATGCAATAACGACAATGCCATAACAAACATTAATAAGCTGCACGTACAACTAGTTTCTATTTTATATTTTTGTGCTGCTTATTTTGTTGATAATAATATTAAATTGCGAATAATAAAACTTGAACAAACAAGTGTTTTATTAAATTCGCTTGCATCAAAATGTCAAAATGGAAGATGAATTACGTGGGATATATTTAAAGTAATTTATCAACTATGCTCTACATGGAAAGAAAGTGTTGTTACAGTGAAGAAGATAAGTGATTATTTCATTTAATTTCACACATCAAAAACTGCACTACTATTTATTTGTTGTTTTATCATTTTGACAAATGCGATTTATGTATGAAATATATATATATATATATATGAAACTTTTTAAAATGGATCTCGCCTTTGCCTTGCACCACCGCAAAAAGGGATGAAGGGATATGAAATGTGCTGCCAAGAGACAATTTTGAATAACGTGCACGAAGTTATCGTACTAAATATCATTAGGGCCATCTGGAATTTCAATATAACTGTACGAAATAGAGAAGTGGTGCTTTATTCAAGATATTTCAATTAAGTTATTTTTCTTCTTCCTGGCTCTCTTTTTCTCCTCCATCTTCGCTTGCATTATAAATTTTCCACTGAGCCCTTCAATTGTAACAGTATATGTCCTAGGACGATACATTGTGACCAAAGTATTGAAGCTTGTTTTTATTATTGTTGACGTGCAAAACTTCTTTCTCGCAAGCTTTGCTTTATTTTTGTAACATATCAAATACAATTCAATGATCAAAATATATGCCCTCACTTTCCATGACTTCAGCCATTTCTTTGGGTAAGTTTCGAATGTTTGCGTAAAAAAACGATTTGGAGGCAGTATTATCATCGATCCGTTTTCTTATCTCAGTAGCATTTCGAAAACGCTGTCTAACCAAAGAGTTCTGCATCAACTTGAATAAATGATCATTCAATGACGTCAAATAAGGGGAGTACACTTTGTGCGGGAGATCTTCCTAGTTCAAGTTTCTAGTAGGAAGAGTAACCTACGATCTAGCGTTGTCGTCAAGCACAATGACTTTCCGGCTTCCGTCCAGTACATGATATTTTTAAGGTTTTGTAAATATGACCAAAAAACCTTTATACTGACACTCATGTGTCTGTCTGTATGTTCGGTAGAAATTGTGGGTAAACGACTGGACCTGGAAAATTGCCTTGCTTATACAACTCTTTAAGTAATATATAGGAAAATTATTGATAGTTCACAAAGCCTACTAAGGATTTTCTCGTTTATGATTTTATTTACCCATGATATTTTTAGAATACTTTCAAGAGAAACGATGTAAAGAAACGCACCCGAAAATATCTCAACCTACACATTTTAAAATTTTAATTATTGTTAAAGTTATTATATATTTTTAAGCATCCAATTCATATGAATATCTTAATCCTTTAGTGACGGGACAGTTGCAAAATTTCAGTTAATCAACTTGGCTTGATTAACCATCAATTTTACTGTTTTAATTACAGACATCAATCGAAAAACAGTTCTAATGAATTTAAACCCCAAAGAGAGATCTATAGAAGTCTCGAATCGAAATTTTGTCTCCATCAGAATACTTTCTAAATCTGTCAATAGGAAACTAATAAACAAGTAATTTCCATTATATTATAGAAGGTTCGCAAAATTATGCGTAATTGCCACACCGAAATGATTAACTTCAACCGATTTACAAAAGAAGAGTTTTCGCTAATCTAGGAGTTTTACAAGGTTACTTTTAAGTTCATTTAGGAAAATTTGCATCCAAAGAACAAGAGCAAAAAAAAAGAAATACATTTTCAAACAATAGTTATTTACAATATCATTCAAGCATCATATCATACTAATGCCACACTACTAAAATATTTTAATATCTGATTAAATTAGTTTGATGTTAAGCCGCATTCAGAGCTCTTAAATCAATAGCTTATAGACTGTAGCTTGTAATCTGTTTCTTGTCACTAACGATTTTGTTATATGGTAAGACGTGCAACCGTTCAGACTTCTAAATTTAATACGTAGTTAGTTGTGGATTGTGGATAGTTTTCTAAACTTATAGCTAGTGAGATGGTTTAATGAGACACATATATAAACACATTGGTTATCTCAGTCTTCACAGACATCGTAGATATTGTATACCTTTACATACATAACCTAACAAAATGTCATCATTAACAAACCTTGTTCAAAATTACAAAGACGGACAGTAAATATGATCAAATTAGGTAATTAGGTTAGGTTTAGTTAGTTAAAATCTAGGACAGCAGAATTATAAAAACGGTAATAAATAATAAGCATTTTACGAAGGCATCGTAGTTGGTTTAAAGACACACAGATGTCGGGCTATTCGTAACCTACTAATTTGTATCAGCTGTAAAAGCTACGTAGAATGTTAAAACAATGTATAAAAACATAAGTCACTACGTAGCAACGAACCGTTTACAACGTGTTAATTTAAAGAGCTCTGAATGCGGCTTTAAACTGTAGTTTTCTCTCTTTTTCCAATTGGTGCTAATTCAAATTCAGCAGGCTGTTTTTCCCCTTCATGAGTTCTTAAAATGACTTACTATAGAGACATCTAAAGGTGCGTACACACCAATATCAACTGCTCGCGAACTCATCGTCCACACCAATATTGTGAATAATGAAGTCATGTTCGTCATGAAGTCATGGCGTTTGAGACATGTTCGCTTAGTTCGGCATTCAGAATAGAAGTAGCAAAATGTCGATGTCATAGAGTGAAGAAGAAAATATTGCAGTTGACTGTGCTAGTTTCATGGTAATGAAATTGGTCGCAAAAGGAGAGAAAAAAACGTGATATTGAGAAGTTGTACAGCAAGCGTGAAAAATACAGTTTCGCTCTTCCTGTGGATATTCAATAACAAACCGATTCTTGAAATCTTTTTTCACATTCAATTTTTTGTATCTAAAGCCTGTAATACATGATGCGATTTCTCGTTTTGAATCTCGTACGATTTATCGTACAAGAATTATTGTATCGTGTACTACAGGATTTTCGTACGAGATCTTGTACGATATTGAAAACCATCCAATATTTATGATCCAGACCTAAAATATTGTATAGAAATGAACAAATATCGACGCAGTAGATTATTGCGCATAGTCACGTGACCGATACCGTTAGGAATAATTATCGTACGATAAATCGTACGAGATTCAAAACGAGAAATCGCATCATGTATTACAGGCTTAAGACCCTTTTGATTCCAAAGATTTGGATGTTTATGATACTGTTGAATTAAGTTAACAATTTGGTCTTCATTCCATTCCATTTTTAAATCAAGTATGAAACCATTTAATTTGAACACTACCACAGTAGTCACACAACTAAACTAGATAATAAACACGACCACACTACAGGTGCTGTTCGCCAAGTGCTCGCAAACTATGTCTTTGATGTTACCGCTCATATGGCGAACTTCATCTGAACAATGAATTGCTCGCTATTTCTAGTACACACCTAGTTCGTCAATTGTTCGCGAACTTGGTCTGTACGCGGCTTAAGGGTTACACCTGGAATTCACGTATGACAAATGAGAAAAGTATAAGAGAAAAACAACAGATTTTTGATTGATCAAAAGTCTAACTGGAATTTCAATCTTTGACGTATAACGGTACTCAGGTTTTTTTTTTCAGTGTGAAGAAAAAAAAAATGTGTCTTAACCCCTTCAGGGCAACTGGTTACTCCTGCTAACCACAAATCTAAAAATTATTTCGGAAGTTGTTACTGGTTTTTGATAATAACCAAAGCAGCACTTAGTACGGAATTTAGTGTTTGTACAGTTTTCAAGTTGCTTGCATCTTCTTGCAGATCATTTTGCGTAGCTAAGAAAATTAAATAAATTTTATCAATAAAAATTTATACAAACATTGATATTTAATTCTCCCCCAAAGGATTAAACACCGGTGTTTAAAGACGGTTTTCAGCTAGGCGACAAATAATAATAATGATAATTCTTTCAATTTAAGATATTATATAAGTTACGTCAAAATGAAGTATATGAAAAACGGAGTTCATAAGGACGTAAATGCAGCAATACAATAAATACAATGTTACTCATTTAGGTATTCTCGAACAGCATAGTAGAATCGGCTAGGATTATTTTAAAAAGATATTTAAATTTCTTCGCCTGTATATTTCTATCTAGGGCGGGGATTTTGTTGAAAATATTGAACCCAATATTCATCCTTCTCCTTACTTCCAGTTGTGATAGTGGCACAGTTAGATTTTCTTTAGATCATATGTTGTAAATATGAGATTCTTTGCGCATACTAAGATACCCACATATTTTCTTTATTTTCATGGCTTAAAAAAATATAAACTGCGAATGAAGCGTAAGTCTATTCCATTCCACGAAGATTGGTTTCAAACTTTTTCGAGTCATGGAACCCTCTACAGTCTAACAATATTCCGTGGAACCCAAAAAAATTAATAATAACATAAAGTTGATACCTAGGCAGGGTGACCAGATTTCAGTTGAGGTAAACCTTAAGACTGAAAAAATAATAATATTAAAATACAGCATATTTTATTAAATTTTGCTCACCTCCAAAATCCAAGTGATGAGCAAAAAAAGATCCTCACCTCCAAAATCCAAGTAATGAGCAAAAAAAAAAAAAGGTCTTCACCTCTGAGGTCTTCCCCTACGCGAGGGGGAAAAGTAAGTATAAGTCGACGCCCAAGTAATATGTATTAAGTTTAAGGAAAAGCTCGTGGAACCCTTGAGAACCGTGTGTGGAACCCCAGGGTTCCATGGAACACAGTTTGAATATCGCTGGTCTTGTGGATGTTATTGTCGGTGCATTTGAAGTAGGCCTGACTTTTTTTTCCTGAAATATAATATGATTTCTGCCCTTAGTGAGTTTCCCCCGATTGACAATTCATAAGCTATGACCGAATGAAATAACGAATTGTATGTTGTCTGGGCCAATTAATATTATTATTATTATTTATTGATAAAAGTAAAAGCCGAATCTTACAATGCTCAATGTGATTTCTATAATTCCATGAGTGAACAATACAAAAAAATTTATAATATTTACAATTAAATTAAAATGTATTATGGCAGAATGCAATTTTTCGCTATTAGGTCGAGTCTGTTTTTGAAGGTATTGATGGTTGGCGCTGTAAAATTTTCTGGGAGAGAATTTCAGATGGAAACCGCAATTGCTTATGAAGTGTTCTCGGGAAGCTTTATGGAATTTCTGCCTTCGTAGCTTCAAAGAATGATCTCGTAGGCTATACTGGCTTTTGCTTTACAGGTGCTGCAAGTCTACATCAAACTTTTTAATAAGCACCCTGTACGTTTGTACCAGATCCCCTCTCTGTCTACAAACTCAAGAGTGTATAAGTTCATTTAAGGTAGTTTGTCGTTATACGAGGTTCCCTTGGGTAAACACAGTTTCGGAGTTTGACATAGTATTCGCTCAAGTTGTAATATATCCTTTTTGAGATGTGGGAACCAAATAGGAACGGCGAATTCAATGTGAGGTCTAATATATGCTGTGTAGAGTTTCTTCATCAGCGCAGGAAACGGTCTGCAAAAAGCTTTCCTTGTAGAAAAAGAATTCTGCTCACCCTTTGAGATGCTTTCATCATATGTGCACACCATGATAAATTATCGGTAATAGTAACACCCGTGTTGACAATTTCAGAAATTGTAGGTAATTCAATTTAATTTTTAATTCAATAACTTCTTTACTCGTCTTACGGCATTAATGACCTTGTTTATTTTACCATTTAAATAAAAGAGGAAGACCAAAGAGCATATGGACATAATAGCATGCTATGTTGGAGCGAAATATATTCCAGAAGTCTGGAATGATCGGCAATAGTGGCGACAGGGAACCGGAACACGTCGAAAAACGGTGTAAAAACTGTTAATTTATCTATTGTGTAATAAACTTGCCATGTTTCAATTAAGATGAGACAGATGACAAAATATAAACATCCATGTGCGAAACAATATCGCTACCCTTGTGCTAGGAAGATCTGTCTACTGTTGTATAAACCGAACATTTTGAATACAGAATTAGGTTGTAATAATAAATTCCTGGTAATATCTGCTTTACCAAGAAAACAGGATTCGATAAATACTGATTTGAATAATTTTGAAAATTACACACTACAAAATTCAAACATTCTATGTCGTGTAGACATTACCAAATATTAATGACATAAAATACACACTTTTTGTTTTAACAGTAAATTTCATTGCACGTTACGACATATTTTTTTTGTCTTCACTGTTATTTATTTAATTTTAGGAACCTTGAAATGTAAAAGTACCAGTAATTTAGAATACGTGAAACAATGCACATTTACTAAACGTTTATAAACCATAATTAACAAATAATTACCTAAAGAAATCACTTAGAAATTTAGATTTTCAATTTATAACATAAAACGATAAATTTAAGTCTTTCAAAAATGTTTTAATTATCTCTTTCAACTCTTATCTAATTACACTTATATTTTAAAATAAATTAAATTTTTTACTTAATAAGTTCTCCCTTTTAGAGTTACAAATTAATTAAAAAACTTGAATTTCAAAGGGGGGAAATCAAACCCTTTTTAATAGACTACCAGTTGAACTTCTTTGGGCGCATTAAAAATATATGCACTCCCAACTAATTATTCATCGCCGTATTATATGTAAAATTTTCAAAAAGAGCCTTCTTCTTTTGTACTCCGGACGTAGATGTTCACCACTGGTAAAGGGTACTTTGTTCCATTCGAAAGAGTTCCGTGATCTTCGAACAGTGGTTTCCAAAGTGGACTCCGTGAGACAAGGTGATTTAATTTCATAAGGTTTCTATACTATTTAATTATCACTAACTTTTGTTTTCCGTCTGTCATTTTTTGTCTTACTACACTAAATAAACCACTAAAGCAATTTTTGTTTCATTTAATGTATTATTAAAATTACGTATTGTAAATTCGTATAAAGGTTGCGCGACAGAATAAGTTTGGGAACCGTTGATCTAGAAGATTTTAAATTTCCGCCTACAAGTCCAAATTTCAAAGGTTTGGACTATCTTTTGAATAGCTTCTGACATGGTTCCTATGTCGTACAGGAATATGAAAACGACGTAACATTTTATAATATCTCTCGAGAACAAGATTAACCGCATAATAATGGTACCTTAAAGATTCAGTCTAGAGAATGGAAAAAAATGAATAGTTAATCTCTCTTATACAATAATCGTATGATGTTTCGTTACATTCGAGATTTCAACTATAGTTAACCATTATAATGTCTTATTCATAAATATGTTTTCGCGCGAATGTCGTATTCACAGATGGACACACCAGTATGTGCACTGTATGTTTCAGGTATGAGACCACAGATCAGTGGTCTCCAAAGTGAGGTACGCGTACCCCGAGGGGTACGCCGAAAATTATAGGGCGTACGCCACATTACTCTTCAAAATACTTTGTCCCCTCGCCCGCACAAAATTATAACTGAAAACAAAATTCAAAAATAGCGCTTACTGCAAGAAGTAGGTTCACCATCACTTTCGATCATATACGACGGTTAGCTGGCGACTCTACATTATAGAAATCTGGTAACTCTGCTTTCACGTCTAGTCATCCAGATTTAGTAAGCACAGCGTGGAATGAAATCTTACCATTTGGTTCCACGTACCTGTGTGAAGCAGCATTTTCTGCAATGACAATAATTAAAACCAAATACAGAAATAAATTAGAATTAGAACCAGATCTTCGAATTGCATTAACAGAGGTAATCAAGTCAGATTTTTCCGAAATTAGTCAAAAATTTCAATCACATTGTTCCCATTATATTATAACATAAAATTTCTCTTACAATTTATCAATTTCCTGAAAAAAGTCATTTTTGACACACACAAATACAAAAATATGTATATTAGGCCCTAATATATATATATTAACCCCCTAATAATTAGGGGGTACAATTTATGATTATTTTCGTCATAAGGGTACACGGTCAAAAAAGTTTGGAGACCACTGTGTTAGATGCACTGTTGTTCATGCATTTATTATAGTTTTAAAGCGCCTACAGACAGCATGGCAAGTCAATGTTTACACTTGTCTAGCTTCGCGGATCGTGTATACGGGCAACAAGTCACAGTCAATGTAAGCTGGGCTTGACACTGGCCGACGTTCGCTTCCAAGACAGTATTCTTATCACGTCAAAGAAGTTTGACCAACATTGGTGCAGACCTGTATATGATTGTTAGCACCTTACACACGACGTACACACACTTCTCATCACAACAGTCGAGAATGTTGTGCTCAAAAGGAAGGTTATAACCATCTTTGACCATAACTTCACTTTCACTGTCAGACGCCAGTTTACAAACGTTGGCCATGTTCGCTGGCCCATGTACTTGGCCAGCACTTCATCGACATATCGTCTGTATGGTACGGATGTACAAGTGTCCACCAGTGCTTCATGTTACGGCCAGCGTCAGAACCAGCGTTGGCGAACGCTGGCACACCATCTATAGGCGCTTTTAGGTAGCGTGTGGATGCATGTTTTGATTATGTAGTATATTTTACAAATAATAGGTACAGTTTAGCTAACAAAAGTACAATATTTATTTATTGATCATCCAACTATTTTGAGTGCGACCAACGTCGTATTTACGTACAAGCGTCGACCTGTGAGAATCGAATATATCAGCAAATATATACTATGTACCGTAAATTATCAGATTACGTTCATTAATGAACGCTCTGTAATTATTATGAACCAACGGTGTATTTATATGTTTTTAGAAAAATGTTTTTAATATCAAACTGTCACAAATTGTCAGATTTATAAATTACTTTTAAAGTTGTTTATAGATACGTCGCCGTCAAGTTAAGTGGTCTTGTGTGTTTTCCAACAATGAATCGTTGTGTGAAGATAAAATTTGTTACAACAAAAATACAACGATTGAAAATCTTCGCAATATCCTTAAATATTATATATAGACTGTAAAAAAACTGGATAAAGAATATGAAAAAAATACTGTCACACTAACTAGGCAAGGTATTTGTACGTTTGGGAAATAATCTTAGCATATACCCTCGAGCTCCTATATCTTATAAAACAAACTGCGGGTAACTATATTTTTTGTAAAATTATGCTTTAAGCAAATGCTGGGCAAATTATTATATGAGCACGGGCGGGGTATAATGAGCAATCAGCTAAAATCTGGCGCCAAATGAACACACGTGAGTGCATTCCTCATCTTTATCATCTTCTCCAGCGCAAGAACAATGTGCCCACTTGCCACATGCTCTGTACTGGAACAATCAACGTCTGGATATGTGTGAAAAATATGTCAATATAGCAAAAAACACGTTTCACCAATTTACAAAATGTAAACGCCAGCTCTCAGTCATACAACCACTCTCGGAAGACACTAGCGAATTACTGAACGTGATTGGAATGCTTCCAAACATGGCGGCATGCTTTAACAGCTAAAAAGAGAGGAGCCCGGTACGCCCCGGCTTCCCCTACTAAAAAATCATAATTTTTCGGTAACAAAATAAAGAAGCAACAATTCAAAAATGTGCAAAAATTAAAAAACGAGAACTGGATGTACTGTGCTGCCACTGTGATTTGTCCCTGGTGATCTTGGTGGTTACGGTGTCCAAAGTGACCAAAAGCGCGCTCTTCCTTATGATCATGTGTAGTCCCAGTGGTGATACATTCTGAAGAGTACAATAATAATAATAAGAAGATGAAGCATTTCAATACATCAGGATCTTCATAAGAAAAGATCTATATATTAGGCAAGATTTTTTTATGTACACCTGACTCCCTTGTCAACGCCACATCGTGAACAGGGATCGTGCCTTTTGTGACGGGTTGTTTTCATAATGCGATTATACACAAACTGAATATATTACATTTCGTGGCCATAAAGGATATAACTACAATGTTTCGTTATTCTTCCATCCCCCATAATATAAAAAGATCAAAATGATTTGAAGGAATAAAAAAATCAATTACTATAAAATAGACAGGTTATCCGGTGAAGCATTTTTAAATGAGAAATGTAAAAATGAGCAGTACGTAAAGTGATATTGATTTGAAAGCAAATTGGCTGTATTGAAAGTAAGTTCGTCTATGTAGTCACGCACCATGAGCCGTCAGATGTCAGTCAGTATGTTCGTGCATCAGCATGACGCGTATAAACATCGAAAGACATGTTTGATTAATCTCCACCGACATAAGAGCCTAGCAGCGCCGGTACATTGATCGTAAACAACAATCTGCATGTCTCAACGTGCAACTCACTCCCCTCTGTCCCCCTCCTCACTCTTCACCGATGCGATCATGGTAAATGCAAGCGATTTAATTGATGTCAGAAAGATATCCGACTGGCGCACTTTATTGCTTCTGTTGGGCTAAATATGCCTTAAGATGGTACGATTGATGTAATACTTACAATGGACGTATAAAACTAGAGAGATAACGGATATCTATCTCTGATAGCTGGATGTGACGTTGATGGTTTTCGAGAAACAGATGGCGCTTGTAGTTAGGTATGGTCAGTGTAAGAGATAGGTACAGCATATGCATATATTATATCCAACAGCGTCCAACGATGATAAGTGCTTTGTAATAATACAAGTTTAACACAAGTTCTTTTGGAATGTTCCTTTTTGTAGTTCTAAAGTACAATCTTGTTCTTCTTCAAACTTTCATGTTTGTCCAATATTGGACATAGTACTGCTCATTTTTGTTTTTTTGCATAGCTCAACCAGCATTTACCGGCTACTTTTTTTAAATCATCAGATTGTTTATGTATGTGTAAATCATCAGAATACAGTTGCCGTCCTACGCTTCTTTTGCAACATCTAGGTCAGTGTTTCTCAACTGAAAACGTACCGCGGACCAGTAAAATATTTAATTTTTACCACGGACCAGTAAATTATTAAATTAAACAAACTATTAAACTACTATTAAACAAACTGTATATGTAAACTCTACATATATCTTAGCAACAAAAAATCACTGAAAATGAACAAAATACAAAGAAAATAAACAAAAGTTCAGGAAAAAAATGAACAAAAAATCTCAAAAATAATAATTTATAATACTTTCGCGGACCACTAAAATTTTGCTAAGGACCACCAGTGGTCCGCGGACTACCGGTTGAGAAACACTGACCTAGGTTATTGTACACTGCTCTATAGACAAAAAGGACACTTAAATTTTTTTCAACGTTAACGTTTATAACGTTTCATTAGAATAAATTATAATATATTTTTTCTACAACCGTGAATAAAAACTATTATTTCAATTGTTTTCCTTTCCTTTTTTTTTTAGACATGATAGTGCCTAAAAGTGACAGATGTAAAAACTAAAAATGATTGTAGACCATAATTTGAGTTGACATTTTATTTGTTATAAATATTTACAGTATTTAAGTTATTAAAAAATATTTAAGATTTTTTAAGTCTATAATCTACAAATTTTCTTTTTAAGAATGCACTCACATTCGGTTTCAAAATTTTGGACATTTCTGCAAAATATTCTAACGCCTTTTTTCAGACAAATAACGCAGATTTTCAGATAATAATTTTTTCGCGTCACACCATCTTTCAAATTTGTTGTAGCTAGTTTCGTAGAGTATTTTGAATTTATCAGGTATTTACGTAAACATAGCGGCTTCTCCTGCGGTCCAGTAATCTGAAGGAATCTCCGAATAACTCATTTTAAATTGTTACTGACCCACTTCTAATTTTATTAAAACAATATTACTAATGTCAGTTTCGTAAATATTTTATTTTTTACCATTGTAGAAAAAAAAAAAAAAACGACGTGTTGTCTGACCATTTCACATCTAGTGACTAAAACACTTCCATTTCGCTACCTGTTACATTTGCTATTTGAATTGTAATATATAGTTAAATGTTTATAAAGCTAACATTTCGAATTATTTCCTTTTTGTTTATTGGGAACATAACCTATACTGTCTCAAATCAAGACACGTAACTTGCTGATTCTTGCTCATCAATGATTTTATTTTGTTACTGTGAGCTTGAAACAACTGTATTATGTGTATAAATGTTCTTGTGCATTATTCAATACACATCATATTTTAAAATGAGACCTAAAGACATGGCCAGTACCGCTTACGTGAATATGGACAAATAGTTCGTTATATTGCCGCTATCTTAAATTTGGCGCAAAGTACAGTGAATGACGCAATTAGGCGATACTGTGGAACGTACGAATTTATAGTAAGAGTAGGATCGGGCCATATCCGACTAACTACCAAGCGGGCTGACCGATTTATTGTATTCGCGGTACTTAGGTTGACGCGAAAAAGTTCCGTCGTTTAGGTATCGATTAGCTGAAGTGCAAGGAGTGACAACTTCGGTAAAAACTGTACCCCGAAGGTTAAACAAAGCCGAAATACCGTCCAGGAGGACAGAACTACAATTGGTCCCAGCAGCACGATATCGTTTGGCCCAAAGTCAATTAGCCAGTCAATGATTGGTTTTAAATTTTATTTACATATGCCAATAATTGGCAGGGTCCTCTACATTGTCAGCTCAGGTTAGAGCGCATCAGTATGTTATGAATCCTGTTCAGCATACCTTGTGAAATACGTTTTGTATGCCCAACTCGCATTTGTATTCCGCTTGGTATAGTTGGCATGTCCACATGAGTGTCGTCGCGGCTTTTATTTTGATCCAGACTGCCATCAGTCGGTTTGCAATTGGCGTTCCATACTTATTCGACATTGTGGACGCAGCTTTACCAACACCAGATGTGAACGTGCCTGACAAAGACCTGGAGAATGATTGTTCCAAGAACTGTGGTGTTAACATACATTTACATACATGTGGTCTCGATAGATTTCCTCTATGTGGGTCAAAAAATTTATAATGTTTGCAAATTTCAACTGTCTAGGTTCATCCGTTTGGCTACAATTTCTACTGTACAGACATCGGCAAATAGACAGACAAGAGGGATGGTGTAATAGTTTTTTGGTCTTAACTACTAATCCATAAAAACATAGGCGAAGAACTAGAAGTCAAACTCATCTCTTCACCAACTTCAAAAATACGATTGCTAAAGGTAAGAGATTAGTTAACTCTATGTGATTTATTTTATTATAAAAAGTGCTCCGCAGGAAAAAAAATCACTTTTTAACAGACAATTTAAAACTTGTGGCATTCAATATATCTGACTATTGATTCCGTGTGATATTATAAATGATTTTTGAAATAAATCTAATCCAGTTTTTTATTTCCCATTAAATAACGATTGAATTCGCTCTACTTAACGAACCTTAAAACCGCAAAAGTATTAAAATATCATATTAAATTATTTCTCAACAGATTTGTAACTCTATAGAAAACGTATTCATGTAAGACAGGTTCCTTTCCCATTCTCGTATACGCGAAAGCTACCATGAAGGACGTTATTTTTATTTCTTATTCTTGCATACAATCATCTCCGCCTGTCAAACAGTATCCATGAAAATAATTAATAATTATATACTTTAATCGGAAAAGGATTGTTACGTTTAATTGTTTTTATAAAAATTTTATAATTAAATTCAAATACGATCTTTTCAGTATTAAAATCAACTAACAATTTATTTTGTAAATGAAGTTTAATTGAAATTCTGATGAAACGCGCTGAAATTATTTTCAGAGTAGCCTTTACATCGAGATTAAAATGGCGACCAATTAATTTGTTCCAATAGAATTAATAGTAAACACTGTAGTTCACAAAGAAATCTTTATAAGGTTTCGTAGGTATAATCAAAAAATCCTTGTACCCTCACTCATGTCTCTGTCAGTCTGTACTGCAGAAATTGTGGCCAAACGGCTGTACCTAGAGTGGAAATTTGGAATGTATGTACAGCTATTTGACCCATATATAGGAAAAATACTGAATTTCGAAAAAAACATATTATGTAAAAAAATATAAACAAATACATGTGTATTAAAAATAATAATAATAAAAATGGCGGAGTCTACATTCTGTAGTGCCACCATTATCCTGAAATCATTATGCACATTCTGTCTGCCTGTCTATCACTTGCAACGTCGAGTTATGTAATTAATTTTGCTGCCCTGCGCGTGCTCTACAACCATCTTAGACATGCCTATGGCATTGATCCAATATCGGTTATACCGTACGTCCCTTCTGACATAGAATCGGTAATGGAAAATTCCAAGTGCCGTATTTATTGAAATTACTCCTTCTCCACGTCGAGGTTACTGACAGCCACTAAGCCGGACCCTTCTGGATATCGAAACCAAACAGATGTTTGTGATCGAATTTGCTGAGATGAATATCTTTCTCAAGGAGGAGGAAAAAGAGGTCCAAGTATATGTATATATTATACGAGCTTAGAAAGCTGCGTCGAGGGTAAAAAGTTAAGCTTGTAGTCCTGATAGTTGGTGTTTTGGGTGGTATGAAATCATCCTACCGAAGGAAAATCAAGTCCATTTCCGCCTGTACATCATCTGCCATATCTTTGATCTGCAGGATGTCGAAAGCTGTGTTACTCCAGTCACTTCGCATTGTACTGGCACTCGATCTGGCGTTATTTCCCCGTTTGCATATCGCCAGAGTTTGGTATGCAGCGTGCGTATTTAGCTTAAGTAGTCTCTAGTATGACGTGGCTCAAAAGGTTCTGAAGTTGGCGACTAGTGGATGCTTGTCAAAGCCTGCCAAACCCTAATAATAATATGAGTTAATGTGAAGTGTAAATTTTCACAGATTTAAGGGTTTCGCATGTATCTAGAAAGTGAAGGCGACCAATGGCCATAAGATGAATGTGGGGGGACAACATTTTTTGCTGTAGTCACGTCAAAATGAATGATATTTTGAAAATCATTTATCGATTGTTAATGTACTACATAAGGGCTTTATTAAAAAACAAGAATTAATAAAAATATTTTTTCAAATAAAAAAAAAAAAAAAACAAAGAATATTTCGAAAAATAACAAATATCAAAAATTCTTGTTGAACTACTCTGGTTCACATCAATATGCCCCAGCAAACATTTTTATACGGGCCAATACTGGTAAAACACATACTCCCCGGCATTGAAAGTAATGGGCCAGTACCCCGGTGTCCCCGGGGCCGTTACTGGCCCATTGATGTATCAGTTGCTGGCCCAGCAACGGTAAAGTGCAAAATAATCGCATTAGTTGCAAGATTTATTTCTGATGGTTTTAAGTAAACAGTATGAGTGAAGAAGAGTGCTTATAAAATGCTGGTAAAGTACTTCGTATAGGCGGAATGCGAAATACAAATGTGAAGTACATTATTAATACTGGCGTTGCACTTACTTTTGGTGCCAGTAATTTACCAGCATAAAAGCAGTTTGCCAGCATTCGGCCGTTAGTTGAATGTTTGCTGGGGCATTACTAATAATTTTGTTATAATTTTAGACTAACTCCTCTGGGTCACAGGGTGCGGGAGAAAAGTTTTTAGCACGTTTTTGGCAAATATCGTGTTTAAATAAAGAACTTTAAAAAACTACTACTATTATTTATTGGTTTATTACCTACAAATGGATCAGTTTTCAGAAAATTAACTTTTGCAAAAGTGAAAATTATGTTGCGGACAAAATAAATAAATAATAATAGATTCCCCACGCTTAGATAGGCGTATTGGGATAGAGAAGATAAGTTCTCCGTTTCAAAACCGCTGCCCATAGATAAGAAAGCCACGGAGTCATTGTGACGTATCTATTATCCTATTATCCCTGTATAAACAGGTACTCAATTTAAGTATTAAATACTTGAGGCTGAGTCAAGGAACCCCCAATTCCTTCGAACACGCGGCCATGTGCTCCGCAATCGTCTTACCACGAAGTCAGTTTTTTTCCAACCACGGTCTTTGGGGACATATAAGATATAATATTTACTTAAAAGTTATCCAATAAAAACTTGTCTAAGTCAATAAATTTTCAATTCAAAGGACACTCATCAGATCAATTAAAGATAAAATAAAACCAATAATCAAACATGTATTTCTAAAGTCTTACATCATTTTTAATAACTATTTTCCAGCAATCATTTAATATATCATAATAAGCATTAAACTCATCAACATTACAGTGTTTATGTCCATAGATAGCCATCTTTAATTTTATTAACATAAATAAAGAAAAAATTTGCATTTTTTCGGCGTTAAACCTAATAAAAAAATAAAATAACGCAATGATTTCCTGCCTTGGCAATTAGCCTGTGTGAGAATACCAGAGTTGAGTTTTTTTTAATTAAATTTGATTGTTAGATTCGTTGTATCGTTAAGCCTATGGCACCGGAAATGGACGTGAGTTTGATTCGCAGTATTAATTATAAGTATCATTATTTATTTGTTTGTTCTTTTTACATCTTTGAATTATTAATTGCCTCATAAATTTACATTTATCGAACAATTTTTATTTTTTTGTTATAATTTATTATTGATAAATATTATTAGGACACATAAATTAATAGGATACTCACTATAGGATGTTCTAAATTTCATGGTAACTATATGACTGGGTGTCTAACCAAAAGTTCTTGGAATAACGGCGTAAAACTTTAAAA
Organism: Liopterus haemorrhoidalis; assembly: GCA_963971575.1. Lineage (NCBI taxonomy): Eukaryota > Metazoa > Arthropoda > Insecta > Coleoptera > Dytiscidae > Liopterus > Liopterus haemorrhoidalis. The sequence continues at coordinate 156,194,463 of OZ020611.1, read as the reverse complement.
ACTTGCGATATCGGTTTAGAGTTACCGTCACCTTCGAAGTACTTACGCATTTATGCACCGGTATCAGCGCTTAAGTATGATTTATGACCTACAACATAAAAGTATTGCTTAGGCATAAAGATGAATCAAAGTATTACTGCTCTGTTTATGATACAAACATCTGTTTAATATAAACAGAACAATTATACTCTTTTCGACATTGATTCATCTTTATGCCCATGCAATGTGTTTATGTCCCGGATCTATTATAAACGAAGCTTTATCCATTAGCCTGCCATACACGGGCGAACTTTTCAATAGTTTAGTTCCAACGAGCCAGAGTCTTCTGCCCAAAACGCACAAATAAATATTCCTCGCTTACAGCGAAACAGGCCCGCTAGCGGACCAGTTCTCTTCGTTTACGGAGCGAAAATACTCGCAATTTTAAGGGATTCAGCCCAACGAATCAAGTTCGTTGTTTTTAAGCAGTCTTGAAAAGGCAGTCTTGATATCACACTGTCCGTGAAAACGGAAAAGATTGCAATAGCTGCGGCAGGTTTTTGTTCTATTTTCTATTATGCCATATCAAAAAGAATAAACCGAAGCATGCGAGTAAAAACTTCGATTGTAAGAGAGGAAGATTTTGGACACATGCCAAGTGTCAATCGATTTTAAAAATTATTTAAGAATGCCATAATGTCTTCATTCTATTAATTTATATATGATATATATTTTTTTTTCTTTTTGTTGATTCATATCATTTTTACTTAATTAATTGTATATTTATGTTTTGCTGTGTCATATTTATGTACATATTAATTTGTATTTGTCCATTAATTTGGTAAATTATGTTGAACAGATGCAATCTTCAATAAATAAATAAATAAATAAATAAGAATGTCGCAAGTCGAACACCTTTTAGGTTAAACAATTGAAGTAAATTATACGTTTGCTTTTTATTTTCCCAGATTTCATTTATCTTTTGGTCTTAATAACATTGAACAAAAATATGAAATTTGGTGATGCCAATTATTTACAGTACTAATTTGTTTCATTATTTAATCATAATTACTCTATAATTTTTTCAGATTTAAGACCGAAGTTTGAGCAAAACTAGTCTAAGGCTCTACAAGAAATCGCTAGGGATTCCGCGAAAAATCGCTACGATTCCGCGAGAAATCGTTAGGGTTCCACAGGAAATCGCTAGGGTTGCGCGAGAAATCGCTAGAAGTTCCGCGGGAAATAGTAGCGAATGGGCTAATCATGTATAATTTTTGAGGCATTTCTGAGTTTAATTTGACTATCGTAATTTTACTAGAATCGTACGACATATTCTTTGAAAATTCTTGGGAATTATAAGAAAATCTTGCCGGCTCGGTAACGACCCTGTTTCTCGTGCCAAAAGCTCCGGGTTTAAATCTCGGTCAGGGCATGGATGCTTGTCTTTATCACCTCATTCTCATTAAATATAAAATCATCATTCATACAAGAATAATGAAAAACTATAATTATTTAGAAGCTAGCTAAATAGATAATTCCAAAGCCAAATAATCATAATAATAAAAAACTAAAGATAATAAAATAAATAATCATTTAGACGAATATTAATTTTATGTAGAGGTTTCCCAAGACATGAATAATAAATATTTCAAAGGTTCAACAACAGTAAACAGGTTGAGAAACGCTGGTTAACCCATAGTTTCCTGACTACCTTATGTTAGCGACGAACTACCAAGAAAATATAATAGAAATGAATACAGAATTAGTAATTTCTGGAGGCCTTACAAGTCAACGACAACCCTTGGGTCGATTAATAAACCACTTAATAATTTTATGCGGGAAGAGTGGAACAAAAGACTGATAAAGCCAAATCGCAATGTTACAGCAACGGATGAAACGGACAATTTCAAAAGTTCCTGGGTAAAAAAATTATGGGAAGCTGTAAAAGAAAAGACGATTATAAAGTCTTTTAAGAAATTCGGTATAAGCAACGCATTGGATAGTATCGAAGATGACTTGGTTTTTGAAGTGATTGACAGTAATAATTCAGACGAAAATAATAGGAACAATGACATTAACAAGATGATTGAAAGTACAGAGAGTGAAAAAGAACAGAATGTTGCTGGTACAAGTTATCAGAATAATAAACATTTTATTCTAAAAATTGTCTCATTAATTTGGGGTGCGTCTTATCGTCCGGTGCGTCTTATGGTCCGCAAAATACGGTAGTTAGATCTTAGCGACACAGCATAATTATAAGAATGAAAATTTCTGTTGAAATTGTACAGTATTCAGACATTTGTTATAGCTTAATATTTATTTAAAAAATAAAGAATATAAATGTTTACAAACAATAAAAAAAATTATAATATATAAACATATAATAAAACATTTTGATAACTAACTAAAATTATATTTTGCAGCATAAAGCATAAAGTAAGATACCTAAGGTACCTTCGCGACACACCAGTGTGTCACGATACTGCCTTATAACGTGACACACCAGTTGGGCAACACTGTCCTAAACTTTACAAAACACTTCTTCAGACTAAAATATGTATGGAAAATGTATTTGACAGAACATCATGATACATAACATAGCATGAAGTGTATTTTTTGGATCCCCAAAGGCACTTTCAGTCAATTTGATCGTTGATTCAATCATACATAAAGCAGACACCTATTGTAGGGAGATGGCTCGGAGGCAAACCGTTCTCAACAGCATTCTATCAACTTTAATATGATATCTCACGAACACACATTCACTACCATATAAGTTTATACACCTTATGTTTTAATTTCAAGAAGGAATTTACGGAATCAATAAAACATGGTTGTATTGTTATTTATAGTCTTAGTTCCAACTAAGCGTGACCCGATTTTAACTATGAAAACAAGAGTATGAAATTTATTAGCTGTGTTTTATTATACCTTTTTGATTGCCTATAGCCGTCTACTATGTTTTATGATGGAAAAAATTTCACAAAAAATTAATGTTTAAATTGCAATGGAAATATTCGTGATGCTTTTTATATACTGAATTTTGCCGGTAATTTATTTTCAAGTTTACCTGACAGGATATTTAATTTTTTTCAAATACTTTTTTTGCTGTTTTCAACATTCTAAACAGTTCCTTTTCTAAGTATTTGTTGTGATTTTTCAAAACAAAGTTGTTGAGTATTATGCACTGTAATCATTCTTTTAAATAAATCTTGCTAAATATTGCCTAACCTAACCTAACAATATGCCACATAAAAGATCTACAACACTACACATACTTCATAATAATATGTACAGGTGAACGACGGGTCTCGTCTGTCATAAGAATATAACAGATATAAATATATTTAAGCGATTTCCTGCTTTACTAATTATTTTAGAGTAAAAGTGCAAAAGACAAAAGTTTTTTATAATTAAATTCTCTAAATCAGAGGACGGCAATCATTTTTACGTGGCGGGCCGCATTCAGTAACCTTTTTAGGTTCTGTAGGTATGACCAAAAAACCCTTATAGCGTCATTTTGTCGTCTGTCTGTCTGTCTGTTTGGTAAAAATTGTAGCCAAACGGCTAAACCTAGAGAGTTGAACTTTGGCATGCTTATACCATACAACTCTTTGACCCGCACATAGGAAAAATACTAAATCATCTAAAAAACACATCACCATAAAAGATAAACAAACAAGAGCCCATCGAAAAAAAAAAAAAAATTATTTTAAATTCTGATTAGTGTATCAAATGAAAGCCCAGTACGTGGATTAACGATCAAAATTTTATTTTTGCAAAATAAATTATTTTGATGCGATTTTTGCGAAAATTGTGCAAAAAAATTTCCCACACCCAGTAGTCCAGATGGTTTAAACTAAAAATCTGAAAAAATTCTAAGTAATGTACATAGGTGTGAACCGGAATAGAACAAAAGGAAATTTGATCAGATTATGTTTTCGGAAAATAACGCATTTTTTGTGTTTTTTACTTTTAAAATATGTTAAATATTTAATTCTCTATGTAACACAGTAGATATATAAGCGCTCATAGCGTAGTGCGTTGTGTCGTCGGTTTGCAATTTGCAAACTAGAGTTCGATTCCTGTCAATTTTAATTTTTGTGTTTTTTTTTTACATTTTTATTTTGTTTAAATTATTTTGTCAAAATTCTAAAATATAAAATTCTTGCTACCTATGTAAAAAAAAATACTGCAGATATTTAGAAACTTAAATAATGGTATTAGGCATTCGAATTAAAATTCATAAAAAAATATTTTGACACAAAATTTGTTTTGGAATCCCAAATAAGTCATCATTCAGTTACTAAATACCTGCAAAACCCTGAAATGTGTGAAAAGTCACACTTCACCTCAATTTTTTAAATTTAATATCACGGGCCGCATTCAGTAAAATTTTTGGCGAGCCATACTTAGCTATACTATTTTTTTACGATCTTAAGTTAATGTTTACGCCGGTTTACATGTATTTACGTCGGCATAAATACGTCTAGTGTGTAAGAAGCCTAAAGCAGCTAGGTAATAATGTTTTTCCTACGCTGGAAAAGAAAAGTTAACATTATATTTTCTTATTGGTGGGCCGCATAACATCGAAGCCCCCCCCCCGCATTCGTATTACGGGCCGCCGGTTGCGGACCCATGCTCTAAAATAGATGATCAAGTTTCAACAAAAATTGGTCGAAAGACGAGAATTTGCACGAATATTTGATAATTTTTTAGCAATAAGTGCGCCATGACGTATTCTTTTTTTTTTTTTTTTTAATTTTATGGCCTTTGCTGCTTTGGCAATTAGCCAGGACAATTTATATTTGAGAAAATTTCCATGCCTGAACGGGATTCGAACCCGAGACCTTCGCAACGCAGAGCACATGTGTTACCACTACGCTACGCCGGTCGGCGACGTATTCTTTTCTCTTCAAGAATTGACAATTTTGACATCTAAAGAGCTAATATTGATTTAAAGAAAAATCAAGTGCTTGAAGAGGGTTCGATGCACCAATTAATTGGCCAGCTAGGTCACCAGATGTGTCACCAGATTCCTTTTTGCCAATCATACGAAATCAGAGTCGCCAACCCAATGAGGTTAAAGCTTCATTTATAATGGATATATAGCACATTCGTAACATAAGATTCACAAGCTCTTGGTCCTGTTTATTAGAAACAGAGGTTCAGAACAGTCTCTCCCTTTGCATTCATCTCTTTGCACGCGCTACGCTTGTGATATGTATCTATTAGTAACGAGGATTTAAGTCTTGCTTATGATAGGTCCATAACATAAATGCACCGCATATGCATAAGTAGAATCAATGATGTATCAAACAATATAATCCATTGGTATATCTAGGGATATGCAACACTGAGAAAGTATAGATATCTGGTTATCGATAATATCGAACAAAAATTATCGATACCGGTATCGTATCGAAAAAAAATATCGATATTTTTAAGTATCTAAAGGAAAAATGAATATATTTTTAATAAAACGTAAAAAAAAAAACGATAAATTGTTCTACAATAATAGATTAAAGAAGTATGGGCATTAAAGTAGTATACACGACAGTGACAGATGACCTAGATATCAATAAATTGGACACCCTTTAATGGGCTAATGTTTGAGGGAAAGTAATGTACTGTATACCCAAAAACTAGGTAATTAGATTAGGTTTAGTTAGTAAAAATCTAGGGCAACAGAATTAGGCAAATTAAGAAAACAATAATAGATAATAAACATTTTACGAAGGGATTTCCGAACTTTCACTTGCAAAACTGGTGTGTGTATGAACTCTTGCTAAATCCTATAGGTCTGAACGAATAGAGTTAAACACTCCACTCTTCTTCATTGTAAGCACCGAGAAAACTCCTTGGTCTATTTTGGTAAAATAGGTCTACACTTTGCTTCTTGGTGGTGACATTTTTAATTAAAATACGAAAATAATAAATAACATTTCATAACTCAAACGTAGAGGAAAAAGGCGCCAAAAGCCAGCAACTTCTAAACCGTTCAACGCATGTTTTTTGGCATACTATGTCCTGCGCCATTGCGATTACGTACCTCGTGCTACCAGGTTTTACAAGAGTACAATTTTTAGAAGTGATTCTTATTGAAAAAAAAATAATCACAGAAATATTTATATGTGTATAAATAATTGATAAATGTACTGATATTAATAAAGTATCGGTAGATTAGTATCGATACTAAAATCGCGATATCGAATGAAAAATATCGATACTGGTATCGTATCAATAGTATCGGAACATTCCTAGGTACAACTTTATGCTTATGCCATGCACTTGTGCTATTGATCTATTATATATCAGGCCTTAGTATTTTTCTTATATGCGGCTCAAAGATCAAGAAAATAATGCGGACCAAATGTTCAATGGTTTGGTTACAATTTCTAGCGTAGAAAAAATAAGTGACGGCATATGTTTTTTATTTTACTAATGAAATCGAAAAACCCTACGCAATCTCTCCCTTCTTCCTTCATCCAAGAAGGATCCAGTTCTTGATTCATCAAACTCTTCGATATTCCTTTCCAAAATTGTAAATAAATTCACAGTATCTGTTAGCTTTTCTTCTGTTTCCCCGAGTAAAGATTCCCTACGTATGTATAAAATAAAGGTAAATAAAAAAATATATCAAAGGAAAGATCCGTCTAAATCTTAAAATAAAACACCCCCACAATTACTTAAAAAGTTAAAAAACAAATTCTTTAATATTCAAACTTTATAAGCTCCACGTGTTATTAAAAACGATTTAAATAGATCTTTAATATAAGTTTTCATCAAACGGTTTCGTCAAAAATAAATTAGAATCACTTTTTACTTCACTTCATTACATCAAAGTTATACTTTTACAAATACACCTTTGGCTATTCAGAATAACACGGTATATTCCAAAACCTGTTCTTCGTATTCTATTATATTTTCACTTTGATTTTGTAGACACTTTTTTCAAGTTCTTTACAAGTTACAGCACGTTACGGAGTTTTATATCTAGAGTTATCGTTGAATCGAAAAAGAAATATACTTGTTTAGGTATTTTATATTTTTTTAAGTTATGATTTATGCAGTCGTGATATTATTGTGTATAATTAGAAATATATCTTGATCTTTATACCGCTGCAATGCATATGGTTTTCTTATTGTTTTTTAACTTAAGTCTGAGAATTTTTATGTAATAATTCGCTCGCGGAATATTGTGTAAAATGAAAGTTAAATAAGATTTATTGACATTTGTTTTTATGTTTTATGTTAAATATAAACCACAAAAATATAGGTATTTTCTGTGTGGAACACAGACACGAGACTGAATGAAATATAATAGCATTGAAAATTTATTACTGACTGTTTTTTAAATAAATTTCAAAGGTTTCGTTACTCGGAGGTTACAGGAAAATTACTTTTTGAAACCGTGAATACACACAATCAGGGGCGAATTTACCATGATGCTTAACTGTGTCGGGGCCCAAAAAATGCCCGTCAAAAAGTTAATAAAAGATTATCAGAATTAAATGTAATACACATTATATAACACCATTGAATGTGTATGTACAAACGAAAACGAACGTAAATTAATAGTGGGAAACAACATTTTTGAAATTGCTAAAGAATTTGTATACCTAGGTTCTACCATCAACTCAACGAACAACATAAGTCAAGAAATTAAAAGACGTGTTTTATTAGGTAACAAATGTTTTTACAGGCTTATGACAGTATTAAAATCAAATAATGTTAGTAGGAACACTAAATTCACTACATATAAAATAACTACGCGCTACGCAGTGTTGCGTTGTTTCTCGTTGTGTGAGCATCTAGACCGCCCGTCTAGCCAAACAATTCCATTGCTTTCCAGTGTTAGTGTTGTATTAGTATTGAGGTATAATAATTGCCTCGGTTTTCGTCGGTTTCGGATTTCAACGATTGTTTTCGGACGGATTATTCATGAAAACCGAAGTACCACTGTATGTTGTGCAACAAGACCAGTTGTGACTTATGGTGCAGAAACCTGGGCATTGTCTCAAAATAAGGAAAAGACTTTAATAACTTTTGAGCACCAAGTATTGAGAATAATTCGAATGGACTTCGAATTATAACAGATGTTTGGGGATGCTAATATTATAAGGTTCATAAAAAACAATCTAATTACATCCTTCACAGCTCCGCGGTTCAATGTTCTACGTCTCCCACCTCGTACCCTGTCCTTACAGGATTTCAGCAGATTTTTAACATCATTCGATCTTTAACGGTACATTTCTATATTTTTAATTTGTTTATTGTGAGTGTATTACATTATATTTTATTTTATATTTTGACCATATTCAGTTTTATTTTATTTATTTAAGTGAAGTATGTGCATATACTTCACTTATTTTAATATGCGACTACAACAGTTTCATTTTAACTTCAAACAAAGACTTTTCACTTTTCTAAATCAGGTATGCTTATATTTTATATTTACTATTACACCAGACTTATTCTTACTTAGTATTATACTTAACTTACGTAGTATACTATTATAAAACTTATTTACTAATTATAATACTGTAATCTATCTTATACTAGTACTTATACTATGTTCTATACAATTGTAACTCTGAAGTAGAATTAAACTAAATCGAAAAAAAATCAACACTTGTCAGCTGATCTAGTTGTTTTCATTGCTGTCCGAAACCCGTACAACCTCCTACCAGATTCATACATCTACGGACACGATACATCCTTATCCTCATAAAAAACGTCTCATGGGACTGGAAAATCTGATTCGAATGGACGAGGAAAGAAATGTAATGGAAATATACGGATCCAAACCCATAATAAGAATTACTCATCGAAGACTCTAGGACTTCGTTGATAAGACGACGTAAAGAAGGGCATAAGAAAGCTCTGGATTGTCAACTGGAAGAGTACAGCCAAAGGGATAGAGATGAATGGAGGAATGTTAAACGAAGAGCATATTCTACTAGGACAGCAGACCTGGAGAAACGGAAAAAGAGATTTAATGTACATCCTTATATATTTACGTAAAGTATTGTAAAATGTATGTTGGTTTCATAAAATTAACGGCTTTTTGCTTTAACTCAGGTGCTCTAAAATGATTCTAAACTTCAGGCCCCCGAAACTCTAGATCCACCACAGCTCAACATGGTAAATAAACGCCACTTAACGCAGCGTATATATTATAAATTAACTTTAATTAATCTAACAGAGAGTTCTGACACTAGATCAGAATCTGATTTGAAGTGTGAATTGGCTAAAGTAATATAAATTTCTACATCAAGATTTGGTTCTAAACAGGCAGTCAAAATATTTGATCCTCGAAGGGCAGGCATTCCATTATACAAGATCTTTGTAGAAGATTCTTAAATAAAAGAAAAGACATTCAGCATTTTGGGAAATTTATTTTAGAAACACAATGTTTCGCTAAAAATTCTCAGGCTTCATCAGGTACTAGAAAATATATTGAAATAGATACAATTGTGTTTATCTTATTACCTATTCTATCATTCAAGTAGACAATATTAGTGAGCAGCATAAAAAATGTACGGATGTAGTATGACAATCCGTTTTTAGAGCATAGAATATGCCAGTTTCTTATTTTCAAATTTTACGTTTCGTGTAAATTTTATAGATTTTATAATGAACTGTTAAATCTAGAAAATCTTCAATTGTGCCAACCATTGCTTTTCCACAGTAGCATGCAGTTCAGAGAATTTCTTTTCACATTAAAGCAATAAAGTGTTGGCAGTTTGTTTTAAAGTTAACGTGGATTCAAAAACCTGGCCGTGGCTTATTTTAAAGCTATACAAGTTACTTGTTGGTTCTTTCAATAATACCTCTCATCACTTATTTAGTATTTAGCAGTTCGTTTTAATTTGTTATTGCCAATTTGATAATTTAATCTTCGAAGTTTGTGCACTCCATTTCTCGATTGCTTACTACATAATCTACCAACTGGTTTACAACACCTACATTTTTCCGTACATTTTTGATGCAGCTCACTAACTTGTCCACTTACGATCAAAAAAACCGAAAAGAGGGGCCGAATACTGATTTCCTTTGCTACAAATTTTGGGATTTTTTGCAGCACTAAACATATTACTATTATTGCACTAATTGTCGCTACGCAAGAGTGCGTTTGTCGGCCATTTTTTATACTGATCTTTTATAAAACTTTAAACTGTATATCATGCCTTTTTGATATTTGTAAAAGTTATAAAGTATTTTATAAAAGATGTTTGTCAAAGATCTTGTATAGTGTAACAACGGCCTAAGAAAGGAAAGAAGAGGAGAAGAGATATGAAGCAACACATTCTCTCCCCCCAACATGATGAAGCATTTAAACCAGTGTTTCTTAACCGGAGTTCCACGGAAATTTAGTATTTCGCAAAATAATGTTTTGTGTATCATATGTTACTTACTGATTTCGGTGTTTAGGAATTGAAAATTGTTATAATCAAAAGTGTTCCGCGACTTCAAGAAGGTTAAGGACCACTGTTTTAGATGCTCATAGTTGATAGTTTGATTTAAAAAAAAATATATTTTATATGTTTAAATTCTTCCTTTTCGATATACCTATTAATAAATATGCAATTTAACATATACATACATATGTAACGGCATATACGTATGTGTACTAGTCGTTAAATAAAATGCAATAAAAATGTAAGTTTTCCTTTCGAAAACCGTTTGTTGTTTATATGGGTTTTGAAATGGATGCACGGGTAATGTAATCCCATGCAGGCCTACAAGAAAGGATATGTTGTTCCACTATGTTTCACATCCTGTGCGCAAAACATTTAGTCGCACGCACATTACAGAGAGAGAATGCAGCACATTTCACCAACACATACACATACACATACACGCCGTATAAACTCGCTAACACACATACACATACTCACACATAAACATTTGTGTATGAAGAGAACAGCTCACGCTGCATTTAAGCGGCGTGATGGCAGCAAAACAAAACAAACACGAAAAAAGCAGCGCGAAGATAGAAAGATGTTGCACAGCCGTTTTGTAGGGGAATAATGTGTTTGTATTTGTACGAGTTTTAGATGTTTTGTTCGGTTTATAATACACTGTTGTTTTTACAAATATTCCGCATCATTTTGTATTCACAAACTTGCAATATCGATTGATGTTAAGCGGCGAAGCATGTAAGAAACAAAAGTTCTAGAAACATACTTTGAACATGATCGATTTTAGATTGTCTGCTGACCATGCTCTCTTTGCAACAATGAAAATAAGGAGATTATCGTAAAAAATTAAATTGAACATCATTAGTGAAAATAAATATACAGTTTACTCTTGATTATCCGGGAAAAGTATAGGGAGCAGCAGAGCCAGCGCTAGCTGTTTTGGCGCCCAGGGCAAAGCCGCCAAACTGCACCCTTCTGTTAGAATATGAGCATACCAAAAAGGTACTTACAAACCTCCCGACATAAGAACTTTTCGAGGTATATTTTCATATCCTATTTTGACCTCTTGATACGAATCGTGTTGATTTTCTTTTCAAATGAATTTATATTATACTTTTTTAACTTTTTTCCCTAATACTAGAAACAGGCCACTACTACAAGCTACAAATCGTCAACTTTTGAACCACAAAACCAGACACAAGAAAGTTGTTCTTTTTTTTCAATTTAATGGAAGATGAATTTCATACTAATCATGTAAAACAGAAATTTCATAATAAAAATTAATAGGGAATGGTATACAAATTGCATAGTTGTAGTGAAAAAATGCTCCTTCTCACTCCTTCTCCATTTCTTCATTTTCTTCATTTAGTTGAGAATAGTTTTTTTTTTTTTTTTTTTGATTATCTTTAAGTATGATTTTATAATCTGGGAACGGATTAATTAATTTCCCATAAGATAAAAGAGAAAATTGAGTTTCTAAATATATACTTTTTAAGATACGAACGACGGTCACGAACAAATTAAGTTTGTTAGTCAAGGTGCCATTGTGTATCAAAATGTGCAACCAAAATCAGTTATAGATGTTTTCAGATGTGTAAGAAAGTTAATCAAATAAAGACGCTTTTAAAAATATTAGTAACGTTACCAATAAGCAACGCAGTGCTGAACGATCATTTTATACGTTAAATTATTTTAAAAACTATCTTCGCAACACCATCTTTAAACAAGTAAGAAAAATGGACTTTCTTTGTTATTTATATACAAATATATGCATATATGAGGCTTTAAATATTTAGCAGAAGTCCAAAAGAAGACTGAATATTATTATATAATCAATAAATGTGTACATCTTTAAATTCAATTTTGTATTTAATATGGTACAAGATTAATATAGACATAAAAATTTATATTATTGATCTAAATAAAAATAGAAAAAATTAATAAAGAATATGTTTATTTAAATTTGTTTTGACTCCCCTAACAACTGGCGCCCTGGGCCTGTGCCCCTGTCGCCCCTGCCTTTTACCGCCACTGGGGAGGTGGGGCACGAATAATCTAAAAACTCCGATAATAAGTTATATTCAGTTGCGTAACTAGTAGTTGGCAACAGGGAACCTGCTAGGCGGCGTACGCACGGCTATACCCGTGAACTGTACGAACTCCAGCAGTGATCAAAGCCGTGAGTAACAGAATTCAGAAAAATCTACTGCGTAAACAAAAAATCATGTCCAAGGTGATGAGTATTTCGACACGGAGTATGTTCCACGTTATCAAATCAGACCTAAAGATGGGGGCTAAGAAGCACTGAACACTTGCTTACTCCATCTCTAAGAGACATTAGGAAGACCAGAGCTAAGTAACTGATTCACCGGTACGCAGACAACATGCATCAACAAATTATTTTTTCCGATGAACATCGCAGAAAATTTTAATAAACAAAATGATCGGGTGTATGCATATAGCTCGCGAGAGGGGAACTCAAGTCATTTACAGAGTTTAGAGAGGTCATCATCCAACATCTGTGACGGTTTGGTGGATTGTCTGGTATGAAGGGGTTACTGAGCTACGTTTTTGTGCTCAGGGTTTGAAGACAAGTGCGAAATCATACCACGTAGACATTTTGGACAAGGTCGTCAAGCCTCTTAATGAGTCCATGTATATTTCTGGTCATGGATCTTCCAGCAAGATTCTGCTCCAGCTCACAAGGCAAAGTCCACATAGCAATGGTTGGAAAATCACACACCGGAGTTAATTAGAGCTGAAGATTGGCCTTCTGGAAGCCCAGATTTAAATCCGCTGAACTACAAATTGTGGTCAGTAATGGAGGACATTGCCTGTAGCAGACGACATCCAAATTTGGAGAGCCTAAAGCAATCGTTGAAAAAAGCAGTGGCCAATTTTCCAATGGACGTTGTGTATTGCCATTGATGATTAGCCGACACGTTTAAAGGCCTGTGTGAAGGCGAAGGGAGGGCATTTATAGGTATTTATTTTCATTTAATATGATATATGTCTAAATGCAACAATATAAAAAAAAAATTGTAACGTGCACTGCTTTTTTTATTATAATCCAAACACTTTGTAACAGTATTGATGGCAGGACTAGGTATAAAAATGAAGATATGTAAACAAACCATGTATACTGTATTAAAGATTTGCATTTGAAACTCCATTACATTACAGTGTAAATCATTGTTGCAAAGCTGTCAATGTGATAATACAGGTATAGGTTATGATTGAAATCGAGTATTACTTCCCCGTTAATTTAATATTTATGCCTGAAGTGAAGTTGCGACAGGTTTCAATAGGCATACGTACAGATAGTGGATTTGTGAGAGATGTGTAGTTCAGTACGCTATATTTACCAAGCTACGATCAGCTACAACTAGTTTATTTATACATGCAACTCTTGCGACCAGTTATGTTTATTCTATCCACACAAACTGATAAATGTGTCCGATTGCATGACTTGTTCTCTAACCGCTATCGGCGCTAGCATATTTTTAACAATAAGCTTACTTATTAATATTTCTATATAATGTTATTAATTTGTTTAAAAATTTGTGTGAATAGTTTATTATTAAGTTGATTGGATATTGGAATATTGAGTATAATCTGTTATTAAAATGTCGTTATAATTTATTGCATAGATAATTTACCAACAAAATAGGAAATGCTAATAATAAGTATTAAAGCAAGTGTATTTAAAATTTTATTATCTTGCGACACAATCTACAGATTCTTTTTTGTTTAATGAATTTTTTACTAAATTTATGTTTCCGCATTATAATTAGTCTAATTCAGTGATTTTCAACCTTTTTGTACCAGTGTCACACTTCTGAAAAACCAAAAACTTGGTAAGTGACATATGAATACCATGACCAGACCCAGGCAGAGAGCCTTCCTCTCTATGGCCCGGCTCCGAGGGCTCCAGGGGCCCCGGCACCACGAAAATTACTTATATTTTACATTAATTATATAAATAAACGGAGGGGTATAGGGCCCCGGGCCCCACTCAGGCTCTCTCAGGGCCTGAACGGGAATATATGTCTAAATATTAATGGGACACAAAACGGGACAAGGAGATTATAGACAAAAATAAAAAATTATCTGAAATATATGCTTAATTTAAACAAAATGAAAAGTTTCTTGTTCAATAATCGTGGTTTACTCTCTGTTTCAAAAATTTTCTGTTTCAAGAAAATTATGAAATTCTAAACACTCAATTTCTATGCTAATTTTCATAGTGAGTCGTCGATTATTATGTTAAAATTAATAATTGTTTTTTCAGAGGTCCATATTTTATTAATGAGCGAAAACTTATTATTACATGAACTAAGTTATGAAATCTGAAAATAATTGGTTGCTGCAATTTAAATCAAAGAAATTATGTTTTGCAATAAATCCCATGTTTTTTTCAATATCTTTCCAGCAAATTTTAGATCTAAGTAAACACCACTACTATTATTTATAATTCTTCAAATTGACCAGTCCATTAATCTAAATGTTAATAACAAGTTTTGTAAAAATTAAGTATATAGAAATGCTACTATATTTTCTTTCGCTTCGCTTTATTTTTGAAAGGTATACATATTTTTTCAATTTCTCAATTTGCTATCTAACTGCTATAGGGAAAAATAAATGTTCTTTTCTAGAGATTAGTCGTTTTTAAAGTTTAAACATCATTTTCCCCACTTAAATCACAGAACCTTTATCACCTTAAATTTTTAATACTGCTTCTTTGAATAGATTCTTTGATCAATTAATAAAGTGTAACAACGATAGTGCAGTCGAATATTCAAAAAAATATATTATTATTTATGAACACTTTTTTTGACTCAGATAATATGACTAGCCCGTCAAATAACTCTTTTAAAGTTTCATTTCTTACAACAGTATATGTGAAAAAGAGTAAAAATATTTTTACTCTTTTGTGCTCATTATCAATTGGTAAGCCATCCAGGCCAAGAAAACTTTAATAGTTAGTATTTATTTCAATTAAAAATTTATAAAATGTACTATCATTGGAAAACGGGATAAATGCCTGTTCCTATTGGACTGCTGGGGACACCGGGACTTTGAAGTTTAAAATGGTACTGTTCTGTTGACAACTGACAAATATAATTGACAGTTCTTTATAGTTGCATGCATCGGCAAGTATAATTAATAAAAACAATAAAAACTGAACAAATAGGCAAAGTAAAAAATAAGAAATAAAAGTCTGTACAACATGTACTATCCGGTTTTGATATTACTTGAGTATACATTTTAAAACGGCAGTGGTGCAAGGAGTTCAATCGGAACTAATCAGAAACTGATTCTTTTCGAATTATGTGCCACTGATTGAGGGCCACAGATTAGGCCACAAACACCAGCGCCTTTTTCCCAGCGTTGCGTAATAATTTAGATAATATAGAGAGTACCTCCACCTAATTAATTCTACACCGTGCCTGAGGCTCAAACTATTGGACCTTTTGCCTGAACGACAGCTGAAAACCGAATGAATGAGTAAACATTTAAGGTTATAGTATTTCAAAACTGAAATGTCCACTCTGGTTAAGAAGCTTAACAATGCGGTAATGGGTTTATGGCAGTAATCCTAAGACTCGATGCTGTAAAAAGAATATAAGAGGTATTAGGTGAATGTTAAATTTAAATTGAATAGTTCAACTGAAGTTTCTTAAAAACCATTGAGGATCTTTTTTCAAATTTATAATCCTATTGTTTCTAAATGTTAGGGGTTATTATACAAATAATAGGTATATAATACTTGTCTGTCAGTTAATTTTCAACGTTCATAGCGTGCATACATTAACAACATGGCTCTTTGGCGACCATTTGATTTTGAAGAAATTCCTAATTTCTGAAGTGAAAATAGTGAATCTGTGTAAGTTGATTTGGAGTGCGAAAATGTGGACGTGGCTACTAAAGAAAAATGTTATTTTTCAGAAGATTGCAAAGTTCTGATACTGAACGTTTATAAAAAGTTAGTTTCGGAAAGTAATGACAAACCTATACTTAGAACTGCGGAATTAACTAGCGTTGCATACGGAACAATAGTGTTTCAACGTATCATTGATATTACAATGATAATAGTGATAATTATTAACACATTAAAGGCGGGAGATCTTGACGAAAGTAAGCTAAGTAACGCGGCGACCGCCCCGCCTCGTTTTTCGTCCTAGATCGGGCAATATTTTATGTAATCATAAAAAAATTTAGACTTAAAAAAGTTTATTTAAACTCTTAAAACTACAAGAAATATTAAAAAAGAACTAAACACTAATTACAAAAAATGTTTTAAAGTATATATTATGAGAGGAATCTAGTATTTTTTATGAGTGTGATAATGTTGATAACACTCGCCACGGTGAAGAGGTGCATTGCAAAATTCGCATTTGAAGCAAGTCAACTTTCTTTTTTTATGTGCTGCACAAACTACGCAGTTTCGTTGGGCATATAGCTTTTTGCCTTTATTTTCTATCCGAATTAATTTGTGCTTTTTGATGTATAGCGAAAGACGTCCAGGCGGATCAATTTTATATCGTGGAGTCCATGGCTCTTCAATGTCCGCCTTTAAGGTACAGTCGAGATAAATCGTATTACTACGACTCCCGCTTTTAAGCTACAGTCGAGATAAATCGTAGTACTACAACTCCCGCCTTTAATGTGTAAATATTTTAATAATTTTAAATAACCTTAAATTGACAAGTTTAAAAAAAGAATGATTTTTGTTTGTGCAAATTTGAAGTATTTAATATAGACTATAAAGACTTTAAAACAAAACGATTTTTAAACATGCCTGTATTTATAATTCAAATATAGCCAGCCTAAGCCTGATAAAAATGTGAAGGAATGTTATGTGAGTATATACAGTTCATTCTAAATAGCATACAAGAAAACATGTTTATTTTAAATAATTATTACAGTCCTGACAATTATTTTTAACAGAACCATAAACTCAGCAGGTATAAAGGTTATACTGTCAGTCATTATTGGAATCAAAGCGAGAGTAGCCATTTCATTTTGGAAATACTACACCAAGACATCTTGCTTTCATCGTCCATCCATTTCTAGATTTTTCCACGATTTCCATGGTTAAAACTTACAGCTAGAGAACAATCTGTTACAAAGCAGATGGAAATCTGATGCTTTATTGTTTCTGTGCTTTACAGTACAATTTTGTCCGTTTAATCGTAACAGTATTACACTGTAAAAAATTTTTACTACAATAATCGTAGGTTACCTTTTAACCTACAAATGATATGGTAATGTTACAATAGCATTGTAATAGTACAAGATTGTGTAAACGCCATTTACCACATTTAGTAAACTTACCCAAAATTGTAAACAGACGATTTACAATAAAAAGTATACTTACCTTCATAGAGGAATGTTACATGAAAAAGTAATTTGGTGATTTCCATTAAATTTTATACTTACAGTTTTAAGGAAGTTTACTTAAAAATGTTTCTTCTTTAAGCTGTTCGTACACCAACCATTTAGTTTTTCATTTTTCACTTGTACATATATGTATCTACTCTAAGCGTATTATGGGGAAAAATGGTACACAATATTTTTGAGGAAGAAAATATACCAATAAAAATTATTTCTGCAAAATATTTGAGATAAGTACATTTATATGTACATGTTCATGAATGTAAATATTTAATAATAGTCGAACAGAAATAATTTGTTGGTGACTATTTTTAATAATAATACGTTTAAAGTAGATACATATGTATATGTACAGGTGAAAAATGAACAATTAAATGGGCATGTGTACGAACAAGGTAAAGAAGAAACAATTTTAATACATGCAATTGTGAAACATGTATAGTAATCTGATTACATATTTCATCATTCTTTTTTCTTGTTTTATTTTGCCTAATGACTAATTCAATATAAACTGAATAGGTAAACATAAAGGAATTCAAATTCTTGAATAGGTAATAAAAGGCAAAATTGAAACAATTCTATCAGATAATTAACAGACAAGCTTAAAAGAAATATTTGTTGCAAAATTATTAGAAGGTATAATCTGTCTCAATTTGTAATACGAAACTAGATCTGGTTACTTTGGTGACTGTTGTGGTGTAAACAGACTTTGTCGTATGCGTGTGAACCAATACTATGATAATAATGTAAATGTATTGTCAATATACAACATAAAAAATGAACTTTCCCTGTTCGTTATGTATTACAAAATGAGACAGATAATATATATATATATATATATATATATATATATATATATATATATATTTCAATAATGGGATTTTACAGTTACACAAACAGTTTTGAAAATTCGTTTTATTAAAAAAAATTATAAATAATATTTAATTTTTTATAACATATGTAAAATATATATAAAATCAGTCTCACTTCAATCTCTTTAATCACAAAACACATATACACTAAAATCACAAATTATTTGCAGTGAGGGGGTAAATTTTACAATCCTTGTAAACTATTGCTACACACAGGACAAGTATATATTTCCATACACTATACACTATACTGATGCACAATATAACACTTTAGAGCTTACACTTGATAAATACTTTAATATTCGATACGAAACTTTTAATATATTATAAACACAACACAAACAAAACGTAATGGCGACAACGGTTTGTAGATAGCACGCGGTCTCGTAACAATACGCGCATGAGCGACTTAAAAAGTTACATAAAAATGTAACATTACTACAATATAGTTGAAAAATTGAGATTATTTTACATTTAGAAGTAATTTTTACTACAAAAAATATGATATTATGAAATTTTTGATGGGTATTTACAACTTTGTAGTAAAATTACAATCAATTTTACTAAATACTGTATTTTTCCTAAAAATAAAAATGTAATTTTCAACTTTTTTGTGCAAATATTAGTATCAATATTGTAAAAATCGCTACAATTTTATTAGTTGGATTACATGGATTTTTTACAGTGTACCTACGGTGCTGACTTAACTTTTAAAAGCCTGTGTACATAAGCTTCCATTATTTATATAACATTAATGTTTAGTTTCGAGATATCTTTCCAAAAAAAAACTAAGGCCGACCTATTAGTGTGACAGAACGTTTTTTGAGCGTTAACCGCGATCTTACAATATTTTACTTACTACTGCATTTAACTTCTGTGAATTATGTGAACATCTGCCTTACCTGAAACAAATAAAAATAAAATTAGTACATGTAAAATTAGTAATATTAACTTTAAAAATAAAAAAACCTAAGCATTAATAATGATCTTACTGTTTTAGTTAGACGCCTTTTCAAATACAATGCAAATAAAAATGAGCTACTGGTTATAGTGAAGGTAAATTGATATACACTTATCCATATATTATTTATTACCTTGCATCGTTTTAAATTACTAAGATAATTAACGTAACTGTAGCGGTATTTCTTGTCCTTGTTTATGATCCAATTTGAGTGTAGAAAAAATAGCGAGTGTCTAATGACATGTGCCTGTAATATACCACAATTACCGCACTAGCACTACTACCATAACCATACTTAAGTTTGTAAACACATGCATTTAACTACATGACGTAAATATAGTAAATTTGTCGCATATTATCGAAATAAACAACAACATTCGTTAGATTACTTACATGGAATTTTCATGTTAATATAGAATGTATTATGTATGTATTTTACATACAGTGGTGCCGGAAAATGAGTTGACATTTATTTTCAAAAAACTGCCAGTATAATAAATAAATGTCAACAGTGATAATATTTTAATAAAATATAACTTGTGTTTATTTTTAATAGTAAATTATATTTTGGTACCAATTGTGCGCCAGTTTAGCACACAAGATAGCACCTCAAAATAAAAGTGTATTAACTCACATTGAAACAAATTTACAGAAGAGCAATTTGAAAATTCTATTATCCATAGATTTATTATAATAATAGGTCAATTCTGTGCAACCCGTAACGTGTTCTGCAAGCAATTTATATACATTACGGGTATCTATAGGCAATTGTTTGATTCTGCGTGCACCCGTGTTATTTACATGTAACGTTACGGGTGTGCAAAACTCAATCGCCTAACCCGTAGCGCCTATAGATTGTTTACGGAACTTGTTATGGGTTGTACAGAATTGACCCATAATAAGCGCTATTTTTAAAGAAACCACTATTACTGCCAGGGCAGCAGAGCTGGGTAAAATACTTTTGTAGTATTTTAAATAAAATTATAACGGGTGTTTTTTTAGAGGTATAGAACTTTAAGTTGGCATTACTGTTCAAGATGGCGACCGATTTAACAGCTGTCAAGTGATTTATTCTCAGTTTGGTTTGGCAATTCATCATGAATAGACTCACGCCTGAACAACGCTTGCAAATAGTGCAATTTTATTTCGAAAATAATGGTTCTGTGCGGAATACGTATCGCGCACTACGTCCATTTTATCGTCGACAAAATCGTCCATCAGAGCAGTTAATTCGATTAACCATGGAACGTTTTCGCACCACGTTTACTCTTATTGATAACTCGCATCCCCAGAGACGCCGTACGGTGCGTACAGAAGAAGCTATTGGTACTGTAGAGCGTAGCATTGAGGAAGACCCGAATGAGTCCATCCGCCATCGAGCACAGGAATTGGATCTGTGATGTGTTCTGAATTGAACAGCCATGATGTCCAGGAGCTGTGGTTCCAACAAGACGGCGCAACATGTCACACAGCTCGTGCCACAATCGATTTATTGAAAGACACGTTTGGTGACCGCCTAATTTCACGTTTTGGACCTGTGAATTGGCCTCCAAGATCTTGTGATTTAACACCGCTGGACTACTTTCTGTGGGGCTATGTAAAGTCATTGGTCTATGCGGATAAGCCACAAACGCTTGACCATTTGGAAGACAACATTCGCCGTGTTATTGCCGATATACGGCCACAAATGTTGGAAAAAGTCATCGAAAATTGGACGTCCAGATTGGACTACATCCGAGCCAGCCGTGGCGGTCATATGCCAGAAATTATATTTAAATGTAATGCCACAAGATTATCTTTCGAATAAAAAAAAATTCATGTCAATCGAATAATCCATCGTTGTTTTATTGCAATTTAAAGTTCTATACCTCTAAAAAAAAAAACACCCATTAGATACTTATTACTCAAAATACAAATAAAAAAGTGTTTAGAGTACTAGAAATATTTTAAAATAGTTTTTGAAAGTGAGAGCAAGCCTGTGGCCGCATGCGTTAAATCGGTTTTACTTGCTGTTTGACCGCTAAGCAAGGGCATGGAAGTGAATTCAACTCCTGCTTATGTCAAATAATTTGTCTAAAAAATATTTATACAAATTACAGGTACTACTTAGACGTTCACAACCGACTATAAACTATAGGTGCCTTTCTGTGTACGGTAAACAAATTGACATAATACTAACCAAATTACTTCTGAATGTGTACAGATTGAAAATATCACCTCCGGCTATCGTAGAGATGATGATGATGCTGATGATTTTAAAGTGAAGTGCCACTTTTACCGCCTAGGCAGTAAAAATGCCATTTTACTGTCTATGGCATATTCGTAGAATGCAAATTTTAACGTCGATTGGTAAAAAATATGTTATTTCTATATTCGAGGTGCTAATAAATAAATAATCCTCATTAAATATTTATTTGTCACCGCTTATCTGATGATTGCCTGACATCATTTTCAAAGAAGTGGAAAGGAATTTTCCGAATCCATTATTGGATTGCCATTTTTACCTTATTCACTGAACTACAGCACTGTCCTCAAAGCAAATTTCATTCTTTAATTTCGGAGATCTGGTGAGTACGGTGGATGGGATAACAATTCCTCATTTATTCTACATTAAGGCTGCGTATAACCCCCAGAGGTTACCAATTTCTTATACAAAACTAACATTCTGAAATAAAAATGGCATCAATATCTACATCAAATTTTACACCGAATTTTTATCTATCTAATAGGATATTTTTAATTGCAGAAACATTTATTGTAAAAATATTATCGCTCAATAACTTAATAATAGCCATCAACAACATTGTTCTGTAATTTTTTAAATCTATTTATGGGTTTCAAATAATTTATATTTATATAGTTTTGTATAGAAATGTTCAAATAATATTTCAACATTTTTTTCGACTTGATTACTTATAGTTTAGAACCCTTGTCGAAAAATATTATACTTGACGATAATGGAATGCCACTTGGTACACGTATTCTTCACAAAAATTAAATAATTTTTACTCGTAACACCTATTCCGAAAACTGCATCAGATTTAAGATGGCAGAAAATATAGACTACCAAGTAAAATAACTATAAGTAGTTTTCACAATAGAACAAAATAGCTAAAAACCTTTTTGTAGAATGAAGCTTTAGCTACAATTTGTCGCATCGTACGCAAGCATGCGTCGATTGGTTTACAAGATGGCGTCTATAATGCAATTTGTTTATTTACCACTACATAACAGTTTTTTTTTACAATATAAAATATCGTATTAGATATATAACAATTTGCTGCAAATTTTGATATATAGATTGTTATTAATTTTATTTCCGATTATTAGTTTTGTATAAGAAACTATTGAGATCTATAGGGTTGTGCGCCGCCTTAACAGTAGATTTAGTCAGGCGAGCTGTATGAGACCTCGTACTGTAACTGTTGCAGAAGTGGTTTCATCTGTAGCTTCTCGGGACTCTTACAAGGCTTGCTTCAAATGACCTTAAAAGCTTATTTACATTGAGCAAGTAGAGAAGCAAGTCAAGTGGGCAGGTTACTTGCTTACGTTTTTCGTAACCAGACAAGTATTGTTCAAATTACGGCAGGTAATTCTGGTAAGTTCGTTTGTTGACTAACTGTTAAGTTGCAGGAAGAGACTGTAAAAGAGAAAGGTAAGAAAATGGATCTTTAGATAAAATACACTTGATGGCTCAGTATTACTCTTAAGAGAACTTTATTCGAAAGATCCAGCAGAATACAAATCGTGTTTGAGACTATCATCTCATTAAATTAACAAAATATAGTAAGTCTACGTTTTTCACGTAATGGAAGAACACTTGCCAAGGCACTAAAACAAGTCAAAACATGCCAAGTATGCGCACAGGTAGCTTGCTAGCTAAATTTCGGCGTGATGAGGAAAGGCAAATACGTTAAAGGATATCGCGGAAATGTGACATTCTATTATCTTTAAACAGAGGCATCGATCGCAATGCTACAGCTTTATTCGGGTGGTGCTATTCTACAAAACTTTGCACTCTTTCTCATATGTTACGCATCTTCTTAATCCCATTTGAAGTTAAGGATGTCTCTGTCTTTTTTCCTCTTCCTCAGAAGAGATCTCCTTCATAATATCTTGCTGTTGCTCGCGATGCAGATTTTCCAGAGAATGGGAGACGATTACCCACAAGCAAGAAAGAGAAGAACTATCAGCTCAGTTGTTATCACGCGAGTCTCGGCAGAAAAATAGTATACGTACTACTCTTGTTGCAAGCCCTCGCTCGTTTATCAAGTTAAAATTTATTAAAATTTTTTGCTCGTCTTGTAAAATACTCGTAGACCAAGTTACTCACAATCCAAGGTTTTACTATATATTTGTTTATCGGTTCTCTGTCAATAAATCGGCATGCAAAGTCTCGATAACTATATAATGGTACCACGCTTGCCTTTATTGAAGGTCCTTCATGCTTTCGACGCAATTTTTTTGGTTGTGATTTCGTCTGTAGATTGAAATAATGAATCCATTTTTCATCTATGGTTATATTCGTTCAGAAACGGTCTGAATAATGTTCTCAAAATTAAACAGTTTCCTACAATACGCCAATCGACGAGAGAAATATCGAATTCCATAACGCTTAAATTTAACAATTAACAAAAACAATATTCCTTAATTAAAGCAGAATAACTTTTAACTGCTCACATGTCATGCGTATTATTCTGTATATCTTCTAATGTATCTTTGTTCCGTTAGAAATCAAAGCATTGAATATAACTGAATAATATTAACAAACAAAGCAGATAATATTATGTATCTCCTCTTGAACTTAACATCAGATGTAATGAATTATCTGCGTGTGTTTTATATTAAAATTAAATGCTTGAATAATTAACTAATTCAATTAACTTATAATTACATAACATCTGTTTCAAATTGCCTTTTATGTCTACCTGCCTTTGTGTGTTACCGTGCTGAATATTTTGCACAAATTTGCAAAGTTTTAAATATCGGCCAAGGCTGTCAGTGAGTCAGGATTATTTTTTGTAAAATTAAAACTTGATCTCTGTGCTGAAATAAAAAGTCTGTACTATTGAAATTTTTGACATCAAAGAAAATTTAAAGAAAATGAGAACTACTAAAAATAAAAGTTTTAACCGTCACAATATAGAACATTTAATTACAGAACTGATTTTAACATTTTAATAAGATCTATTTTCAATTATGTCTCCAACATCTGTTTAATCATTCATTAAATGTTATATTAATTAAACATTGAATAAACTTGATGTACTTTCTAATTATGAAATAACGAAAGTAGAGTAGAGTCCCCGATCAAGGGCTGGGGAGATGGAGGCGTGCGTCCCCTCTTTCGAAATAAATTACACATTATATATAATTTATTTGACGAAAATATAAATATTGATTGTGTATTGATTGAATTGTTTTGTAAAAAAAAAAAAACGATAAGAGGAGAGGGGTTATAAACATTTTGAAGTTCTCGTTTCTTTTTATTTAATCGACCCCCTTGAAAATATTGCTGGATCCATCCATAGTCTCGATTGAGGTACGCCTTAAGCTGGATCTCTATTAGCGAACCAAACTTAAAATATATCGCGTAAACACGTTTTCTGAACACGTTGGTGCAAACCAGCCTGTTGTACGATAGTTAAATACAGAGTTCTTACCATTTATGTTTTTAGGGTTTTTTCCGAATATATTTAAAAGTTACTGTTTGATTTTAATTATTTAAAAAAATTCAAGGACTCTGAAAGGCATAAAAATAGGCCTATTTTACTGTAAACGATAAAATGCAATCGGTCCAGCCGTTCTTTAATTTTGAGGTAACATACATACGTACCATACCATACTTTCATACATCCATACATACCATACTTTCCTATATACATACATACATACACAAACTATAGACAGTCGCAGGTGAGTCGTAGACAGAGCTACACAAATTATAGCTCAGTCACTGAAACAGCGCAGTTCGTCATTTTGCGTCATAACTTCAATGACAAACTTAGTGGCGAAAAAATAACTAAATCGATTTTTTTTTGTATGTGAATTATAGACTAATATTGCTCTCTACTCTTTTATTTTACTAAAACATACCTTTTGAAGTCATACTTAGTTTGTGTTCGATAATCATTTTGAAGATTTACAAATTTTAAAAGTGTTTATTTAATATAGGGACATTTGTATTAGTATCCCCGAATAAAACGATGTTTACATTTGTCATTTAATAATACGTCTGTTGTGTTTTGATACTGACTTGTGTTCAAATATCTAACTTTTAATTTTAATAGTAATTTCTAAAAAAATTATTCATTCATTTTTTATTTAGTTTGTTGTTTATTTAGCAGTTTTGTGTTTAGTTATATATTTCCTTATTTTATTTTGTGTGCATTGCATAGTTTTTAGGTTATATTCAACTTCATCATATTTTTGGATCACATCAGTCCTTTGTAGGACTATTTTTCCTATTAGAATAGTTTATTTGTTTCTATTCTGTTCTTATTCTTATATATTGATTTCATTTCGATACAAGTGACAGGGTACAAATATTACATTCGTTAAATAGATGAATGTAAACGTACTAAACCTGACGTCACATTTTTTTTTGTGACGTTTCAAGTGACGCAACTGCACTGTCCGCCGATTTCCCTATACCTAATTTATATATTAGTATAAGAATAAGCTGATGTATACAAGCTGTTAAGATATGTCGGTACCATTACTAACTGTTATTAATAGAGCTACGATTACGATTTAGGGGACGAATTTAGTAGTACTTTTTAAGCAGATGATAATGATGCATACATATTTCACTCCACATTATTCTATAAACGCATGCTTTTAACATTCTCTTGAAGATGTGTAAGTACGAAGTTAGTTAAGTAGCAAGTTTAGTTCGCCACGAGCAATATATTAATTGCAACACCTCAAATGATTCTTAGCGCGTTGTCTGTTCGTAATGAATGGTCTGACAGTGGTACTAGGAACTGTTGCTTCATTAGCAGACGACATATAGAATAGCACCTTGGTCTATCATTAGCTCAATACAACTAGAACACTATACATGCAGTAGTAACGATGTAATGGCTCCGTTGAGAACATGTATGTTGGCATTGTTGATTTTGTGTCGGTTGAATGGCTGTAGGTGAAACTGTAATAACAATAATGCATTTAATCTGTAAGGATTTCATTTGAATTCATTACATTTGACGGTTGTTATGCTATTTACAAGGCAATTACACCGTCTTTCTCTTTCCACACCTATCAATTCTAAACACCCATTCACTGTACATAACACTTTTCATACGGCTTTCTTAATTCAAATCCACAGTACTCTTTGAAATTATTTTGTTTTTTATTATATACGGTGTAACTGTGTAATATCAAACGTAGAAATTATAGATACAAATGTAGCGGTCAAACATAGCTTTTCTGGGTTTTTAGGTATGACCAAAAAATTCTTATAATGTCATTCATGTGTGTACGGTAAAAATTATGGCCAGATGGCTGGACCTAGAAAGTTGAAATTTGGTATGCTTCTGCAACTCTTTGACCCACATATAAGAAAACTATTCAAATGAGTATAGAAAAATTGATGAGAAGTGTGAATTTTCACACGTTTCTGGGTTTTGCAGGTATTTAGTAACTGAACGATGATTATTTGGGATGCCAAAACAAATTTTATGTCAAAATATTTTTTTATGAATTTTAATTCGAATGCCTAATACCATTATTTAAGTTTCTAAATATATGCAGTATTTTTTTTATATAGCAAAGTTCATTAAGATTTTGAAAATTGCACCTATAGCTTCCATTGGTTGCATACATCATAAGTCCCGCCCTTTGATTTCGTCAAACATAGAATTAAATTATAATTTCAACACTTTCCACTGGTTATTAAATTTACGCTTTTAAAAATTAAATCCAACATTTACCAAATATAACTAGAATTTTAACAAAATAATTTAAACAAAATAAAAATGCAAAAAAAAAACCAAAAAATAAAAATCAAAAACAGGATTCGAACCCTAGTTTGCAAGTTGTTTGCAAGTTTCTTATATTATTAAGCGTACGACAAATCCAACCACGCCACGAGAGCTACTGATCTGGTATGTTACACAATGTATTAAATAGTTAACATATTTTAGTTAAAAACACAAAAAATGCGTTATTTTCCGAAAACATAATCTGATCAAATATTCCTGTTGTACTATTCCGGTTCACACCAATGTACATTACTTAGAATTTTTTCAGATTTTTAGTTTAAACCATCTGGGCTACAGGGTGGGGGACAAAAATTTTTTTGCACAATTTTGGCAAAAATCGCGTCAAAATAATTTATTTTGCAAAAATTAAATTTTGATCGTTAATCCACGTACTAAGGGCTTTCATTTGATACCCTACACAGAATTTAAAAAAAAAAAATGTTTTCGATGAGCACATAATTGTTTATATTTTTAGAGGGATGTGTTTTTTAGATGTTTTAGTATTTTTCCTATGTGCGGGTCAAAGAGTTGTATAAGCATGCCAAATTTCAACTCTCTAGGTTTAGCCGTTTGGCTACAATTTTTCTGTCAGACAGACAGACAGACCGACAGACAGACAGACCGACAGACAGACAGACAGACCGACAGACAGACGGACAAACAGACGACAAAATGACGGTATAAGGGTTTTTTGGTCATACCTACAAAACCCTAAAAATGAGTTCAAGAAAACTCATCCCGGGAAAAATATTAACAAATATGTATTCAACGAAAATATATATATATATATATATATATTTAAATATACTTTAAAAATTTTGAGTAAGGTATCAAATGAAATATAATAAATGCGTGGATAAACCAACAAAAAGATATTTTTGTTTTGTTTTATTTTTGATTTTACCCGCTTCCGGTAAAATCGGGTACATATTTTCTGAGTAGCCCGATTCCGGATATTGACTTTGATCCGTCTGCCTTTATCTTGCCCATTACTTTTTGGTTACCCGGTGCTACGCTGGGGTATTCGGAACCAGGTAAACCTGGAACCGGTTTCGGCATGGTCGATTTCTGGCAGCATTATTTCAGATGTTTAAATTCGTCTGAACCCAGTTTACGTTTAAAGATTAACTTAAAAATAAAAAGTATACTAGTTATTTTATGGTCTATCTTTATCAATTTTATTTCATTTTCACTCCTTGACAACTCAAAGCCGCTTTATTTTTTGCGAGATGGGATTCGTAATTTACCGAACAGATGGAACAAAGATCAAAAATACCAAATATATCGGACATAATGGTGAATATTTCAAGAATAAACTGCATTTCATTTCTCTGTAAATAAACGTTTCATTTATTTAAAATGGCATCGAATTAATGTTCACAGATCCCAACACAGATCCCAAATTACTGATGAAATTTTGTCTCCAGATTTTAAAGGCATTAATGAAAAAGTTGACTTTTTAGAGTTATGTAGGTATGACCAACAAAAAACCCTTATAACGTCACACATGTGTCTGTCTGTACGGTAGAAATTGTAGTCAAACGGCTGAACATAGAAAGTTGAAATTTGGCATACTTGTAGGTACAACTTTTTGACCCACATATAGGAAAATTATAGAGAGATCAAAAAAATAAAGCGCGTGAAAAATATAAACAAATATGTAAAGCAAATTTTGAGTGGGGAAGCAAATTTTGAGTAGGGTATCAAATCAACCTCTTAATGTGTGGATGCCCAAAAAAAACAAATATTTTTTTTTATATTGGATTTTTTCCAAAAAAAGTGTCAAAAAACTCACTTATCTTATTCACCTAAAATTCCGAAAAATATCTCCGTAATGAACATTAATAGGAACCGGAATAGTTCAACAGGAATTTTTGATCGAACAAATTTTTAGAAAAAGGTCGATTTTTTTAAATTTATTGTGTGGTATCAAGAGAAAGGTCTTAAGACGTAGATTACGGAACAGAAATCTGAAAAAATTATAAGTAATTTAGTAGGTATATTGATCTGAACCGGAAACGAACGAGAGGAATTTTTGATTAGATTGTAAAATGGTTTTTTTTTTTACGTTTTATAGAAAATATATTCATTTTTCCTTTCGATACTTGACAATATCAATATATTTTTTCGATACGATACCGGTATCGATAATTTTTATTCGATATTATCCATACTTTCTTAGTATCGCATATCCCTAATTGTAACCAACCTGGAAGCTATTACAGTTCTTGAGATAGCAATGGTGGACGAATTAAATGAACCCGCCACACATTTTGAAAGTAAATAACTTACAGCATCAAAAATTACTGCCCACCCTTGAACTAAAATATAGATTACTTCTAAAAATATTTCTCTCATTTCTTCCTATTTTGTGAATAAAACCGTTTGCGAATTAACACCTAAATTCAAAAGGTATACAGTGAAATAAGTACTTTAAATGTATGTTTTAACGGTCGTTTGAAAGTTGCAGCTTCCTCTGCAAGTGATGATAAATATATGACCGTAGGGACAGCATCTGTTACACTTGAGTAACTCTCTTATCAATCTAACCGTCTGTTTCCAGGAGTGCGTGCGGTGTACGTTCTACGCCACTGTTAACAGTACCGCTAGTTAATTTGCATTAAATCATAGCAGCCATAAACAATCTGTTATGTAACACATTGTGGCTCTACTCTCACACCCATTCAAAAGCAAATACAATTATATACTCGTACAGAGCTGGGCCCTCATACTCTAAAGCCCCATTTAGACATCCACCTTAAATTCTAATCTATTTTTTTAAACATTTCTAATATTATTAATATTATAAAACACAAAACAGCGTTCAAATATGTTCGATTTACCAGTAAAGCTGCGTTCACAGCTCTTATATTAGTCGACTATAGACTATGACTTGTGCACTGTTGTTAGTCACTAAGCAAGTTGGCCATTGGGAAACGCGAGGGACCGTTCAGAGCTCTAAATTTAATGCATTATGCTTGGTCGATTGTAGTTAGTGCGTTGTTTTAATGACATAGAAAAAGCACACATTAGTTATCTCACTTTATAAGTGAATAGTAATATATGTATAGCATATGTATTTTAGGTTAAAACCTAAAAAATAATGTCACACATACAGTGACCAAAAAAAGTATTTGAACACCCGTATTTTCATTCATATTTTATTTAATAATAATCTTATTAACATAATATTTATTTTACATATATAAATACTTAATATGAACATATGTTGTCTTATTATAGTTAAAAAATAAGCCATTTAATTTTTTCTAATGAAAAATTAAAAATTGATGACAAAAAAGTATTCGAACAGTACGAACATTGTCTATTCCTGTGTGGCAAAATGTTTCTTTTTAACAAATAGAAAATGTTCACGTTAATTGATGTATGATAGATATATAGTTACGCAAGAATAAAGTGTAGCTCTAAAAAAAATGCCCTAAAAAAAAGAACTATCTATTGGCGCTCGTGAGAACGTAATCTTACTGAAAAATCAACGGAAAAGCTTTCATGAAAAGTGTTAAATTTAAATGTCTACGATGTTTTATATTGTCAAAAGCAAAATGACACAGATTCAACTGAAAATAAACCTCGTATAGGACGCCCAAAGGTTCTAACTGGAAGAAATACTCGGTTTCTATTAAATAAAATCAAGAAAGATCCTTTCAGTAGTGGCCCATGGCTTGGCTAAACATCTTGCTTTAGCATCCGGAGTTACTGTTACACCACAAACAGTGAGAAACTATTTACGCAAAAAGGGTTTCAAGAGAAGATCTTCACGTAAAAAGCCATTTAAATTTGTGTGTAACTGTGAAACACGGAGGAGGAATCGTTATGGTTTGGGGCTGTATGGCCTAGGGAGGAGTTGGAAAGTTGGTATTTATTGAAGATAAAATGATAGCACGAATGTACATCGATATTTTGCGCCATAATTAATTTGGAAGTGCACAGAATTAAGGTTTGCAGGACACATTTCGGTTCAACAGGACAACAATCCAACGTATTCGGCTAAAATAATCCGAGAATGCCTCTTGTATAGTGCGCCAAGGCGACGTAAAACTCCTCCTCAGAGTCCCTTATTATTTATTAATACATTAACCCCATAGAAAATCTGTGGAATATTAAATATAAGAAAAAGAAAATTTTCAAATAAAACACAATTGAAAACAATACTTGTTGAAGGATGGAAAATAATCGATTCTGCCGAAACAGAAAAAAAAGTTAAATCTATGCCAGGACGCCTTCAAGCGATTATAGATGTAAAAGGACTACATATCAAATATTAATATAAACTTTGAAATGAAAAACATTCAATTATAATGTAAACATTTTACATTTTTTATTAAAAACAATTACACGGATTATCTTTCTATATTAATATGACAACATATAATTTCATATTAAGTGTTTATATATGTAAAATAAATAATATGCGAATAAGATTATTATTAAATAAAATATTAATGAAAATATGGGTGTTCAAATACTTTTTATGCTCATTGTATTTCAACAAATTTCGGAAATCGTGAAACGAAAAGAATTACTGTAGTTCCGGTTATAATTTTGTTATTAAAATTTAGTAAGAAATCACCATCTCGCTGATGGCGGGTTCGTAAAAAGTCACAAATACTTTTTTCCATCGTAGTTGTTTTGTAAAAAACATGTCACAACATTCGTTACGCATTAATTTTCAGAATTGTAAACGCTTTCGTTAATCGTTAAAATTATCTACTAATTTTATACACAATGCAAAGTCTACAGTCAACTAATTTAAGAGCTGTTAATGCAGCTTAACAGTGTAAATTAAGCAGAAGTTAGGATGTATAACCTCACTTTCTGCACGAGATTATTTTAATTCTGGTTTTGAAATAGTATATTGTGCAACTAGCGCGTAATATGCATTCTGCGCGTGTTGCTCACTATGCTTTTCCTCCGATTACCATTTTTCAATAAATAAATAATCAAGAAAATACTATATAAATATGGTTAACAGTCACTAATGCGCGCGCAGCCAGTACGGGAATGTAAATTCCCGGAAACTGCACATGCACATTGCTGCGAATTTATTCTTTCCCGCACACTGCACATGCGCATTGGGGCGCATTTATCATTCCCGCATCGCTTGCGCGCGCATGAAGGTAACATGCGAAATTAGGCTAATTTTCTGTCAACTAACAGTATCGAAATGAGACAGTTCCATAGTAGTCGTAGGAAAAATAGTTTACACTCTCCATCGTCATTGTCTAAGTCGGTTTATAGTTTATAAAATTATTTTTAAGTTAATTCAAGACTTGAAAGTATCCCCAGAAAACCCTCCAACTACATTTCAAGCTAGTTAGGGATAAGTTACTGTATGTACATATACAAAAAACTTTAATAAAAATATTATTATATAGTTATTTCATTTTCCATTGCTTTAAAGTTGGTTTTCTTTGGTCAAGATTAGAGATCATTATTAGACTTCGTCGACTAACCTGTGGGTTTCATTCGAACGCTTTTCCAGTCGCGTTCAGTGGACAAAGTAGTGTGTGCTTTTCATTTTCTACGTTTTATTTTCAGGGTATTTCTTATCTGATTAGATCTCCGTCATTGATGAAAATTCGAGTTATGATTTGGTCGGACTATTCGTATTATTCTGCCTACGCATTTGTGTTCTTATATTTCAAGTTTAATTAATGTTATAAAAAGTTCAGTGCGTAAAATAGAAGTTATTGCGCACTGAAATTCAAAAACATTAGTCAAAAAATTAAAACTGTTATCTTAGACTGTCAAATACGTCAGAAAATGTGGCCACCGGCAATCTTAGACCTGCAAATTGAACCTGTGAGCAATTTTAAAAATCTCAGCAACACAATAAACAACAACTGTGACATTAAAGAGGAACTAACTGCGGATCTTCTCTACAAATAGAACTTATTACGCCCTTAATAACCTGTTCAGATCACGCCTTCTATCTCAACACACAGTGCTATAATACTTCAAACGGCATTGAATATGAAATATCGAACTACTCAAATATCTGTCTAAAAGTATCGATACTTTCTTTTATCAATTAGAAATTAGTACCATCTAGTGGTAAAATTATCATATTAATTTAACAACATAAATTATTGTACAAACATTATTTTTAAACATTTTTACAAGTGATACGATAAGTTGGGCTTTATTGACACAATAATTTATTTAATAAAAATAAGAAGTGCCCATTATTAAAATTGATTAATCGCCAAAAAAGTCGATATCTATTAATCGCCAGAATGGCCGATTACCTGGCGCAACCCTGTAGTATGTTTCATATACTCTGATAATGAATTAAATAATAATAAAGCATTTAGTTTTCAAGTAATATTACTTTATTCTCAATCTGTGTTCAGAGCTCTTAAATTAGTCGATTATAGGCTATGATTTGTACACTGTTGATCGTCACTAACAAGTTTCACATATAGTAACGCGAGCAACCGTTCAGAGCTCTAAATTTAATACGTTATACGTTGTCGATTGTCGATAGTTTCCCGAATTTTGTAGTTGTAATTTGTTTTAATGAGACAGACATATAAACATACATTGGCTATCTCAGTCTACATTGTAGAGAACGTTAACATTGTATATTGTATGCCTTTCCATAACTTAACAAAATGTCGTCGCGCCGAGTACAACAAATCTCGCCCAAAATTTCACAGACGAACAGTAAATATGATCAATTTAGGTAATTAGGATAGGTTTAGTTAGTAAAAATCTATGACAGGATTAGAATTAGGAAAACGATAATAGATAATAAATATTTTACGAGTAGTAGTTGATTTAAAGACACATACATTCGTAACGCAATAAAAAAACCATAGCTGCAAACGCTGCATTGAATGTTAAAACTATCTATAGTGCGTTCGAAGGCGAGTTTGCAGTATAGCTCTTATGGAAAATGGGAGCGGTGTTGCCAAATATTGTAAAAGTGTCAAATGTGTCAATTATAATAATATGAAAAACTCGAATGATTTACAAAAATCACCTCTTATAAAACTTAAAATAACAGTCAACACAAACAAATGGCTATTTGCAGAATACTGCGTCTTCACAGATCAGCGCTTTCAGAGCTGGCAACGTCGACAAGCAAGAAAAGGATAGTGTCATTGTGTAAACCCATTAGAGAGTATGAAAAAGAACTACTCCATATGCCCTGTACTGCAAACTCACCTTTGAACGCACTATAGTAAACTTATCCACAACGCATAGTGAACAATCTACCAATTTACAAAGCTCTGAACGCAGCTTTAGTCTTGCCTTTCAGCTTTGAATAAAAGCACATATTTTTATAATTCAAAATTATCATATTATTTTTCAATGATATACGTGAAGGTTTTAAATCTTGGTTACACTTTATACTTCGACACTGTTCGACGTAGTAATATACAAAATCAGTCTTGAACAAGTTTAAACTTCATGTTAACAGCGCAGAGCACAGCGCCACAACCGTCTGTTTCACGAATCCTTATCTAAGATCTCATGAGCATTTTTTAACTTAGATTATCTTTTGTACGTTTTATCTTCCCACGAAATGTTTGATACAAAGATATTCTTAGTACTGTGATTGTAGGTTGTTATGTGTATTGTGAATTATTGTATGAGTATGAAATGTATTCGATTTATTATAGTTATATGGTTTATTATCGATTTTATATGTTAGATATGTCATTATTATCCTGTTAAAGTAAGGTTATGTGATGTTATCTATATTTCTCAAGATCGTGAACACACATGCATACCTACATCGTTAAATTATTAAATTGTATATTGAATACGTCAACATGTTCGCATCAGAAGCTTGCAAATTTTGATTTACAACGTTTGATCAAAGAATTCGCGGACTAGAGCCATAAAACTTAATTCAGAAAAAAATATTTTTATTTAGATTATTACTGTTTTTAATGAAATATGCCCTTGTAGCCCTTCTGCGGCTACCCATCGCTTTCAGTGTTCTATCCGTTTCTAAAATATATTTTGTAGGCACTTTTTGGAAGAACTTTTATATCAGTGTCCTTTTTTTTACCTCTTCTATCGTTTGAAAACAGCGTCCTTTTAGCGAAGTCTTCAATTTTGAGGGGAAATATGTTAAAAATTCATGCGAATATTGTAGATAAAACTACGGAACCATAAGATAAATGTGACCTGGTGTGTTATCGTGATTGTAGACATTGGTCAAAATGTCTTGATCCATATAATATTTCTACTTTCCTATTTTTCCTTGAATTGTTGTAGCAGCTCGTTCTTCTTTGCTCTCATTATATAGCCCAGATACTCAAATTTTTCTTCTTCTTAAAAAATCTTTTGCTTCTTAATGTAGTAAAGCAGTTAACGAGGTTTTTCGTTGTCTGCAGGACCTCTTCGTTTTTTATCCAATCAATCAAAGTTCCTCAAAAAACGTCGGTAAACCCAGAATTTCCAAGTCTTCCAATTTCTTTGCATTACTTTATTACAAGGGATATTATTATAAATCTTATTGTTTTGTAGTCGTTCTTTGAAATGGAAATATTTGTTCATGGATTATTAAGTGCAGATGAAACATAATGGATATAATTATTTGACTAGAATTACTTTAGAATTGTGTCCTAACCTAACTAGTTCCGAACTTTACCACTAATTAACGCATGTGAGCTAATTCTGACGGACCGGAGATGAAACCATAACCAGTTTGTTCATGTTTTAAAAATATGACATTATATCCATCATCGTTAATAATTCAATGTTTGTTATATTGTTAAAGAACAAACATAAAAAGTTTAAAATTGTATAAAATTATAGTAAAGGAGTCCGTTGAAGGTTGCTGTTACCTCTGGATCTTATAATCTGCCCTCATACTTTTCCTCGGATACATAGGAATTTCATTTTAATCGTTATATGCATATTTTATTTTTATACGTTTTTTATGGATGAAGTATAGTGCAATTTAAAACAGGAAGTAGGGTTGGTGTAGATTTAATTTTTAATTTGATTTCCGGTATGTGCTCTACAAAATTTTAATTATTTTACAAATATATTTTAATTACTTGTTTTAATAGGACGAAGTGAACTAATGGGTAGGAATTTGGTTCGGTGTGCGTTTCGGAATACTAAATTAAGTAAGTACACAGTGTTTTCGAGGAAAAAATCATTTAATTCAAATTAATTTAAAAGGCTAAATTGAAATGGAAATAATTTTCGAAGCGGTGCGGATATTTGGCTTTACTTTCCATTAATCGAGTCCAATAATCCATAAGTTTGGCTCACCAGGAAAAAATCGAAACTAAATAAATAAACCAATCACACGTAATTGCTCAGGTAAAATTGGTAAAATAGAAATTGTTAACAAATAATATAAACAATAAAATAAATATAAACAACAATTATAGAAAATCTGTTATAAAAAAGTAATGATATTCTCACCCTCCGACCTCCCTTTCAATCGAAAATCCACCTATAACTCCCTAAAAACTTAACTACTAATAACCTATTGTAAGGCTTCCATTAACGATAACATACAGTCGATAAACACATAGTTTGTATGTTTTATGTATTATATTCCAAATTCTTAAAATAAAGTAAGCTAGGTAAAAGAAAATGTCATTAAGAAAATCATAAGGAAGAGAAACAGTTATTTATGTAATTATTGTGTAAAGATGGTCCTGTAAGTACAGTGCGAATTTCCAGAGGCGTTAGAAAACGCTAGCACAAGATTGAAAAAGAGTCCTTTACACACGTATTGCATACAACATTATTTGTAGCTAGTGATTCTTCTCGAGAATTTCTCAAGAAAAAGTTTTAATTCTCATTTTTCATTTCTCGAGAAATGTAATATTTGCTCGACGCCTTCACTTTAGTACTTTAAAGGTGATTATAATTTTAACATGTTTTTATCCTCTACAATATTTTCAACATTAAAAAAAGATGTATATTCTAATAATTATATAATTATTTTTCTCGAGCTTTCTCGAGAAATCTCGAGAAAATAAGTCTAATATCGAGAAATCAGAAACACTATTTCTAGCACCGAAAATATTCATAAAAATTCAAAAGTATGTGTTAATAATGAGTGATATTTGACATCCACCACTGGTGTACATACTTAGTGCCAAAAATTCACCAAAGATGTCAGGCAATGTCTATAATGAATGAGGTAAAAATAAATGATTCTTAATTTCACAAATTATTGCTTTAAATTGTAAAGTAAAGAATCATTTATTCATTTTACTTCGTCTTAAACTTCACTTTAACTCAACAATTGATATTTGTCCGTATGTATGATTTTTTAGAATTTTATCAACGGTTTACAGGTTGCCATGACAACATAAAATGGCCGACCAATAACGAATTGTTGGTTATTTGTAAATTAGAGCCCGGTTTCAAAAACGAATGCTAAATTTTAGCAGAAGTGTTAAATTTTAACACTCTTTATACTGTTTTGTGTTCCATTAATTAACTATGTTAAATTTAACAAAGAGCTAAATCCGATGCTATTTTAACAGAGGTCTGAACTTACGTTAAATATTTAGCATTGCATTGTTACCATAGTTTTACTAATATTTATATAAGATATTTAAATTTAAAACTAAATATAAAAAATAACAAACATTTATACATATTAAATTTCATGTATTACTAGATGTGTGTATAAGTTTTATTAATATTTAATAATATCATAGAATATAACCTCTTTAAATTGTTTTTCTTTTCCAGCAAAATGTTATTACCAGATGAATTTTGAGACTTTGCTGTGCACTTGATTCCTTGTCCAACTTAACAACTCTTCTTTAATTGTTGGGCGATTACAGATATCCTTGTTGTTGTTTATTAATTTCTTTACTCAATCCTTACAATACCCCTGAGCAGAACTACAACGCAGCACACATATTGACAATAAATAACGTAGAAAGATCGTTTAGAGCCTTAAAAACGATTTCCATGTTTGTCTATGGGATTAGGATTAAAAATTGACACTAAGTAGTGCAGTAATATTTGTATGTTATGTTTTACATAATATGGCAATGTTATTTAAAGATGAAATTCCACATATTGAAGAAGAAATTTATAAACTGGGAGACGCTTCTGATGCAGTTCCGCTTGGACCAAACAGAAATTTACTAAACTATACTGCTACAAGAACTGCAATTATAACACCGTTTATACATAAACAATTTATAAGAGAAAATATTTGTTATCTTCTTTGTAATGTCTATTTTTATTTCAGGCAATATATAAATAAATGAAAAAAGTTTTAAATTATTATCACCTGTAACATCTTTTTACCACATTACAAAATGTTACGAAATAATATAGAAATTGTGACAGTAAATAATTCGAAGGGGTTATTAAGGATATGATAAACCTGTTTAAAACAACTGTGTAGTTGAAATTTTTACCAATCAGAAATAAAAACCCTAAACTGAATATAGCACTGAAATTACTTATCACGAAGTTAATACCGACGCGAATTCTTCATGAAACGCAGTTAAATTTAAACAACATGCAATTTTAGCATCGTTGTTAGCTATCATAGGATTGAGCATTTATGAAACTGGGCATAAGTATTTTAATCGATTATTATGCTTATTTAAGTCATTTAAACTGAAGTTTTCTATAAAAGTATTTTCATTTACTCATGTCTTTCATTTACGTATTTATTAACATGAAAGTTTTATTTGATAATTATTTGGCATTGACAGTTGGTTACCATAGCAACACTTTACGCACTAGTGCCTAAAGTATTGCTAATTTACGGTAGGCCCGATGGAAGAAAAATAAATTTACAGTACCGTACTGTATTTATCAATACCGTACATAAGTTAACGTCGTCTGTTTACAAGATGAATCATCTGTCTGTCAGTACATATAAATCAATATTGTCTTACTGATACAAAACATTAGGGATGCTATTTGTATTACTAACGCTAGACAAAAAATTAAAAGCTAATGAGAAAAAGAAATTCATATTTATTTACTGGTAAATGATACATGTTTATTTACTTTGAGAATTAAGATTAATTTACTGACAAAAATCCGCACATAAGTGGAACCACGCATTCAAACAAGGGTTGTACAAGGTTCAAGTATGGCGACCGGTTTATTTATTTATTTATTAAAGAATTTCCATTCATAGGTTTAAACTGAAATAACACGTAATAAAACAAATTCACACAGTAATTTTACAAGAAAAATACAAAATTAAATACAGTTAATAAGTTAAATAATTTCATCCTGACTAAGGACGGTAGAAATAATTCTTTTGAACCCGACTAGTGTTGAACAAAAATATATCTGCTGTGTTATGATAACCTTAATGATAACGCCCAAAATACCTAATTCCATCATTTAAAATTCGATCCCAATTAGGGCATATACATACAGGGTGTTAGGTAAATGTCCGGCACAATTAAATTACAGCATGGTGACGTAGAATGCAATCGATTTTTCCTTTGCCAATTTTCTCTAAAATGTGAATTTCGTACAAAAAAAGATGCCCCAAATTTTGAAAACCATTGACTTTTTTTATTTTGTGTATATATATATATATAGAGAGAGAGAAAAACATAATTTTAAATTATAACGTACACGTACTTTGATATTTTATTATTGAACTACAATTAAAATATTTTTTTCTCTATGGCAACTACACAATTTCTGGATTAATATGAAAAATAAAAAAAAGTCAGTGGTTTTCAAAATTTGGGGCAAATTTGGTTAATTACATTTTACAACAATTTTTTTTTTCTACAAATAATAATATCCTATCGGATAGATATAAATTCGGTGCATAATTAGATGTATATATTGTTAGTTATTTTATTTCAGATTTTTAATTTTGTGCAAGAAACTTGTAATCTCTGGGGGTTATACGCGGCGTTAAGTTTTGACGACCAAATACTTCTAGCACAATGACATGGAATGAATAGAAATAATTAATTAAATACCATGAAATGTAAAATAATTAAAAATATATCAAAAATGGGGGTTACTGCCTACAGGTGAAAAAACACTATTACACTAGTAAATATGTAATGAGACGTGAGTAAGTATAGCTGAGGAAACAAGCACAGAATCTTTAACTTATTTTTTAAGATCATAAAGAAATTCTCAGTGTGATCGAAATTAATTTTGGTAATCATTACTAAACAATTAAAAAACCGATTCTTCTGATCGTAAAACTCGCTTTCATTCTGCTACCCTTCGAAGTTTTTGATATTCAGCCCTATTTAGTTTCATTACTTTCTATTTAGCTGTGAGATATGGTGTTTCAAGTAAATACCGTGTTAAGAAGCTTACCAATATACCAAGTGTTTCAATATGTTACAAGTAACATATCAAAGAATAAGTTCTGAACATAATCTCTATTACCTCAGAGATATCAAGATTTTAAAGTTGCACGTGCATATTACTCAAAATCTTGTAACATCTCAGTGGAACAAGATTATCGCCATAAATCTCCCTATGAAAAATTAATCTGCGATCATACAAAACACCTTGTATTTTCCATTATTCTTTAAAGCGGTCGATTGATGTCGAGATCAAAGCATGTGGAGTAGTGATCTGGGGCTCGGCATCAATGCACGATCTGTAGGACAAGCATGTACGCTGATCGGCTTAGCCTGTTATATGCCCTACCTTACAACGCCTCCGGCTCACAACTTCTATCTGACAGCTTTACACGCATCACAGCACAGTATGTAGATGATGTTTAAGCGAATTTGACGTCGTGTGAATTGATTTCAAATAAAATAATTTGTTTTGAAACGACGGATCATTATCGTACACTATTATTATATTTGGCGCTAAAGACCTGGATACACCTTCGTGTCTCTAAACATTGGCTTCCAAATTTCCTTATCCCTGGAAACTTCATCGATGAATCGTTTCTTTGGGTTTTTTGTACTTTTAATTTCTAGAACTCAATATACTTTTTGTTTATTTGATAGATGTTTTACATGGCCAATCCATCGTAGACGGTTAAGTTTGAAAGCAAGCTTCTACTTGCCGATGATTGATTGTACAGATTGTAAAATTCTAAAATGAAGCGTCTACGTCATATACCTAGACTATTTAAAAATTACTTTTTGATGCGTAATCTAGGTTTCAAGAGCTCCCATTTAATACCCTATAATAAAACATATTTTCTAATTATCCACTTTTAACGACGACTGAAAAAATTATATTTTTCGAAAAAATAATCTGATCAAAAATTCCTGTTGAGCTATTCCTGTTCACATCAAAGTACATTATTCAGAATTTTTCATATATACAAGTCAAATTTCAACCTAAGTTTAATCATTTGGTCATAATTAATAACGTACAGACAGTGGCGGATCAAGCCTTGGCGGGGCCCAAGACATTTTTGATTTTCGGGCCCCCAACCTATGATTTACGGATCCTCAACCTAGAGGCATTCAAAGTGAAAAAAGGGACTTCACCCCCCAAATCCAAGTAAAGAGACAAAAAAAAAAAAAGGACCTCACCTCCTAAATCCAAGTGAAGAGCAAAAAAAAAAAGGGACTTCACCCCCAAATCCAAGTGAAGAGACAAAAAAAAAAGGACGTCACCTCCTAAATCCAAGTGAAGAGCAAAAAAAAGGGACTTCACCCCCCAAATCCAAGTGAAGAGACAAAAAAAAAAAAGGACCTCACCTCCTAAATCCAAGTGAAGAGCAAAAAAAAAAAGTCCTCACCTCCCAAATCCAAGTGAAGAGCAAAAAAAAAAGCACCTCACCTCCCAAATCCGGGCCCTTGAAAATTACGAGCCCAAGACAAATGTCTTTTTTGTCTCATGCGAAGATCCGTCACTGCGTACAGATAGCAGACTTATAGATGGCAGGCAAACAAACAGACAGAGAGACACACACAGCAAAAAAATCATAAGTGTAAAAGTTCATTCTCAGTTCTCAGTTTGGTTAAAATTTTAGTATTACAATTTTAATTTAAAAAAAGTAAAAAGTTAGCTATTTTTAACCAAATCACCGTGAAAACCTTCATTTATTCTGACAGTTTTTTTTTTATGAAATATTACTTTTTCAGTGTTAAAATTAACACTTCTTTAACACTATTTATTTTCTACAACACTATAATTTCATCAGTATGCAAGTGTAAAATTAACCAAAAAAGAAGTGTAAATAATTAACACAAAAAACGAGGAACTTCATGGTACACTAAAAGTGCACTACCAGGAAGTTCCATTAACACTACTTTCTTTAGAGTACATGGGTGACCATATAAGGGTTTCTTGGATTTACATAAGAAACTCTAAAAAGAACATAAATTTTATTTAAATTATTAGTTGTTTTGAATTCGTTAGTTTTATCAGT
The DNA here is from genome assembly GCA_963971575.1 of Liopterus haemorrhoidalis. NCBI lineage: Eukaryota > Metazoa > Arthropoda > Insecta > Coleoptera > Dytiscidae > Liopterus > Liopterus haemorrhoidalis. The sequence continues at coordinate 156,151,522 of OZ020611.1, read as the reverse complement.
GAAGATTTCTAAAATCTAGAAATATTAGTTTGGTAATTCTTCAGGTGAGCGCTCCAGATCCTTTTCCAACTTTTCTCTGTGCCATATTTTGTAAGATACAATTAAGTCCATTCTACATTATACTTTTTTCAATACTTTTTTCAATACTATCCAACTCTGTCGTCATTTCAACTTTTGATACTACAGAATATAGTGGGGGAAAAAATAAGAGACAGTTATAAATTTTATATCTTCCATCTCTTATTACTTTTCATTGCCAACTTAAAAATTTTTAGGTTCAGATGACAGACAACAATTTGGTTATATTATCTGTCTCATTTTGTAATACGGAACTAACAGGAATAGTTCATTTTTTATGTTGTATATTGACAATACATTTATAATATTATCATAGTATTGGTTCACACGGATACGCCAAAGTCTGTTTACACCACAACAGTCACCAAAGTAACCAGATCTAGTTTCGTATTACAAATTGAGACAGATTATAGTAAACCAATTTATAAATATTGTTTAATTGTGCTAAGTTTATATTTAATTATATGAACTAAATAAACGTCTTATCAACTTAATAAACTACTAAAAGTTAAGTTGTAAACAAAAACTAAAAAGTTGGTGTTGGTACGACTGAAAAGTATAGAACTGTCAAGCAAAAATTTGACAGGAGGTAATTTTGGATAACAGTTCTATACTTTTCAGTCGTACCAACACCAACTTTTTAGTTTTTGTTTACAACTCAACGTTTAGTAGTTTATTAAGTTGATAAGACGTTTATTTAGTTCATATAATTAAATATAAACTTAGCACAATTAAACAATATTTATAAATTGGTTTACTATAGCAAAATTGTTGTCTGCCATCTAAACCTAAAAATTTTTAAGTTGGCAATGAAAAGTAATAAGAGATGGAAGATATAAAATTTATAACTGTCTCTTATTTCCCCCCCCCACTATATTCTGTAGTATCAAAAGTTGAAATGACGTCAGAGTTGGATAGTATTGAAAAAAGTATTGAAAAAAGTATAATGTAGAATGGACTTTAGGATTGCCACATTTCAGAAGTCAAAAAGCTGGACATTGTAGGTGAAATGAGAAAGAGAGAAGAAAAAAAAAGGAAGACAATATCCCAAAAACAAGTGATAAATAAAGAAAACGGTCATATTCCGAAAAGGCCTTTCGAAAATTGTGTCCACAGTCGGGCATTAAAACTTGGCAGGATAGCTGGTCGAAAAGGAGGACTGTCCGGTGAAAAGCCGGACATGTAGCAACTCTAGCCATAATATTTGTGCTGGTTCCTCATCATGTCAAAGATATTCCACCTTCCTTTTCTTTATGAAGTGCATAGTCTCGCATATGCTAGTAATTCTTTCTTCCGATGTATTATCGTTGCTGACTCGGTCGACCAAAGCAGATTGTGATTATACGTGATTATACGTGGAAGACTCACATTTCAAAGACTAGATCTTTTGTGATGTAACTTTTGACTGCAGCGTGTGGCGCGGAATCCTAGATAGAGAGCAGAAAACTTTTTGTCTAAATATATGAATGACATTAAATAATGACAAACGGATTACAGCACAAACAATGAACATGTATTTAGCAGGCATATAAACGAATGTCAACGTAAGTTCGAAAAACCTTTCCCACTGTACAGTTGGAAAGGTTTTTCGCTCATATTTCCTTTCCACTTTCTTTAAGCGCCAATGGTCTCCATTCCTTTTTGGGCTCACCGCGTAATCTTTTCCCTTTTGTATGTCACTCAAATGCAATAGAAGGGACTCTTTTTAAGAGATTTATCATAGATTGGCCATGACATTTGAATTTTCTCTTCCTTATTTGCAGATTTATGTCCATTTGGGATATCAAGTGCATAGCTCTTCATTGAAGATTGTCCTGAGCCAGGTAATTCCAGCGATGTAATATTCAGTTGTTGTCTTGATGCAAACATTGTCAACTTGATAAATATTTTGGGGGATGCCAAACTCTTAATACAGGGTTAACCAGATTCAAAGCTACTATGATCAAGTGTTTAAATTATATTTTAATGGAAATTATTAACTGTAATTTCAATAAAAATTCCAAAAACATATTTACTGCATATCTGGCATACTGGCATAAAAAACAACAATACCATAATTTCTACAAAACACATTTGGAGCAAATTTATTTCAATAACGCTTGAAATGACACATATTCCATTTATTTCATCCCAGTGAACATATTTCAAAAGTTCCTGCAATAATATGTTGCACATTAGTTTCAATATCCATGAAAAAAATGCTGGTACCAGCTTACGAAATTTGGCCGGTCCATTTAACGAATTAAAACCGACATTATACAGCGCGTGTCAAATGTAAATTCTACTAACCGACACCCAATTTATGTTGGCTACACTGGTAATTGTTAAAAAATAAATATATTTTTTATTTTAGTGCCCAATTACAGTGTTTTTGGAGAATAATAGGGCTATAAATTTTAGTAACGATGCAATTTTTTCCTTGTTATTTAACAGTGAAGTTTTGAATACAATTGTGTGCTCATATCCAACTATAATTTATATTTACGGGAATATGAATTGAAATTATACATATTTTTACTTAATTTTAACACATTTTTTCAAGAAATGAAGACTTTTATTATTATATTACTTCCTGTTCTTCAAAGCTTCACTTATACATGTTTAAATGTGTTTCGGACGATTTTGTTTATTAAAAATTTCTGATTATTTTTATGGATCGCGAAAAAAATCTGGCACAGTCAAATCCTGTGAACCACAGCCACCAATGGCTACCTAGGCCAATCGATATCACCAAATTTTGAAATTGTTCAGTCAGTAAATGCATTACGCAAAATTTGCATGTAGAGCGAAAATGTGTAAAATGCAGAATCTTTCTGTTGAAACTACATATGCTGCACTGACAGTTACAGTATACACCGAAAAAAAAAAAAAAATGCAATTATACTTCCAGTCCAAATTGCACACCAAACAGTTACTCTAAAAAAATGTAAAAAAGATGTTCATGGATCAATCTTGGTTTTTTCGATTCCCAATAACTGCCGTTTTGTTTTTTTACATATCCATGCATGTTGAATTGAGCCTTGTCAGTTTTAATTTTCAAAAATATGCCGTCTATATTGAATTGTAACACCTTCCTATTCCGTATCTTACTCTCCATAATAAATTGCGTGCGTCCGTACTACATGGCTGTTCACTTAAATCTACCAAAATATTTAAGGAATATTTTGATATCTGAAATATTTCATCGTCAAATATTTTTTTTTTGCATATTTTAAATTCTCCTTCGATATTTCTTTTCCACTAGAAATAAACACTCAATCTTTTTTCTCTAGCAATTTTGCTAGCACAGCCAAATCTTCTATACTTGCCATAATGCCATGAACGTTTTGATTAAGAATCGGATAAAATATGTCAAATCAATTAAAATATAAATCTTTTCATTATATTTATAAGCGGTAAATATAAGCCGCTTACAAAAACAAGGATAAGATTTATATTTTAAGGATTTGGCAAATATAGTCCACTGCTTAGTGATTTATTTATATTTATTTATTTTTTTATAACAATTTTGGCCACACAACATGTAAAAACTCAATAATAGTGAAGCGATCGAAGGTATCGATACTTCGTATCATTATCGGTATCGTTTCGTAGTATCGATACTACGTAGTATTGATAATTTTACTAGTAAAAAATGCATTGTGCAGTCAACGCTAGGGTATTGAAGGTATCGACATTTTGTATTGATATCAGTATGGTTTCATAATATTGGTATCGGAAAAGTATAGTATTCCCAAAATTAAACGGCCACCCTCACTTATTGATTCCGATAATGGCTGACAGTATAACTATTATACCTGCTGAGTATATAGTTCTCTTAATAGTAGTCGACAGGACCGTAATAATTATTTAAAATAAACGTGTTTTCTGATATGCTATTTAGAATGAACTATATATACTCACATGACATTCCTTCACATTTTTATCAGGCTTAGGACTGGCTATATTTGAATTATAAATATTGGCGTCTTTAAAAATCGTTTTGTTTTAAAATCTTTATAGTCTATATTAAATACTTCAAATTTGCACAAACAAAAATCATTCTTTTTTTAAACTTGTCAATTTATGGTAATTTAAAATTATTAAAATATTAATTATTATAACTATTATCATTGTTTAAATCACTATCAGAGTTTGTGTCACTACCACTGTCATTTAAATTAATAATTATTAATGATTTATTTCGTGTATATCAATATTTTGTGGTATCGATTAATTTACTAGCAAAAAATATATGTATCGAGTATAAAAAATCTTTGTTAACAGGGCAAAAATGTTTGGACCGGATTGAGTTTAATTGAGAAAGAACAAACAAGCCTTTTTCAGTGTTTTTTTTTTTAATGAAAATTTCGACTAATTATTACATAATTAGAATTTTAGTATTATATAGTGTTGCGAGCTACAGTATATTACAAAAATAATAATTTACTGATTTGGCTCCAAACTATTTAAATTCGCTCGTGACACGTTTAATTCTATGGTGCTATCTGTAGTAGTGGATTTTAGGCCTAGAATTTCCGGTTTAAGTCAAAACTATTTCTTAATATCAAAATCCATGATTCACCACTAGGATCGCTAATTCCCATTACTATACAAATATTACCTATAGTAATTATATCCGATACCAGTAAAATATCGAAATAAAAAGTATCGAGTACTAAAATACTAGCATCGAAAGAAAAGTATCTTCATCCCTAACCTGTAGTAGGTATACTTGGGAAGGATTCACTTGGCCAACGCCCGTTAGGAAAAGGGTTCAACCTAGAAGATCATAAAAAATAAGCAATGGTATTTGTTTGGATGGTGAGAAAGAACAAATAATCGTTTTTTTTTTTTTTTTTTTTCGTTTTACTCGCTCTTCGCACAGCTACAATAGGAGAGCCCCATACTTAAATACACACATATGTTTATCTGAATATATTCAGATATAATAAACAACGATAAAAACTACGTACGTACATTAGAATGAGATGCTCAAATACGTTATGGAATTTTATACAGATTCGTGTTAAATGGATATATATTTGTTTTTAGGTTTTCTGTAGATCAATCAGCATGTAAAATCTCGTAAATTATATACATGTATACTAGAAAAACCAGAGCACGACCTGGTTGTGTTAAAAATCAACCTTAACTCAGACTTTTAATGCAAATTATATTATTTATAGCATTAATAATAAAATAATATAGTCGGTATAATTTATTTTAGTCGAAATCTCAGTATCAGCAATTCAGTTGAAATATTTTCTAGAGTGCAGTCGCAGATTTTATTAGTTCATAAAACCAGAAGTTAATAAAAACCAAAGTGTTTGGAATGATTTTTATTTTTAAACATAAAACAGACATAAAATATTGATTTAGAATTTAACAACTTTTAAAATTAACCACAAGAATTTCAATAATTAACATTTAAATTAAAAAAGCGAAAATTCAGAAATTAATTAAACGAAATGCTATTTTTTTATATCGGTAAGTATATATTACGTCATTGCATATTTTCTGTTGCATTTTTGGATAAAATTAAAATTGATATAGTTTTGAAAAATAATTTATTTAATCAACAACAGATTATCTGGTAAACTTAAAGAGATTCTTTACTTCAAAAATTATATTATTGTCACTAGACGTACATTTCGGCTACGAAGTAGCCATCTTCTGTAGCTGAATAAAACTGGACCAGTTTTATGTACGTCTAGTTCCAGGGACTGTCCTCTGACAGTAATAGTAACTATATATGTGGTTATATTGTTCCCTTCTTTATCTTAATTCTCGTGAAGTTTTAATTAATTCCGCCATTAATGTTTTGTTTGGCCAATGACGGACTGAGTAAAATAGAAGCCCTAGGCAAGGTTCGCATTGTGGGCCCTTCTAGTCAAACAAATCATAAAAATATATAATTAAAACGTCATACGGGCCCAAAAAAAAAAAAAAAAAAGGAGAGACCTAGGCAGTTGCCTAGTTTGCCTAGGCCAAAGTCTGCCCCAGTGCTTGACAGCTGCTTCAATATAATCGTTTCTAGAGAAACTACAAATAGATAAAATAAGAATTCGAAGTGCGATACAATTTTTTTCTTTTTAATGGTAAACATCGAAGTAAATCCGTAAAAGCATTTTTCCAACATTGGGTGACTCGTGTCCTTCCTATGAAATCGTTCGACTTTGGATATACGAATTCAAGCATAGCAGAACAGGCATCGAATGTGCACCTCGTTTTGGAAATGTTAAACAGCTGGCACGCCAGAAACTATCGAAGTCCATTATATGATTTTATTTCACAGGCGAATGAAAGTGCGCGAGATAAAAGATAAAATGGGTATCTCCACTGAATGAATTCATTTAATTTTGCATATTGAATGAACTGAATACGAAAAAAATAAAAAAAATCCGCAAAAAGGGTGAAAAAGACGAAGACCGCACCTTTAGTTAGAAAGGAGATGGCGTCAGTTATTTTGGGAATGAAATTCGCTTAATCCTTGAGAAGGAATAAACCGTTTGAAAAAACTTCACCGTTGAAGATGGGTGAAACGCCACCGAAAAAGACGAAGACCAAACCATCGGTTGGAAAAACAATGACGCCAGTTTTCTGAGATGCGAAAGAAATTCTCTTTATCCCTGAGCAAAGATAAAGCTTAACAGGCCAATACGATCGCGGAAAAACTTGGCAACATAATGGGCAAGAAAAAACTGATGTCTCACACTGAGAATGCACTGACAACTCAAGCGTTTTTACAAAAATTGGTCACATTTAAGTTTGACATTCTCTCGCACCACCGTATTGGCATAATTTAGCTCCCTCGAATTTCTGTCTGTTCCAGGAACTGAAACTTTTCCTAGGTAGAAAAAGAATCGAGTCGAATGAAAAGGTGACAGAAGCCGTAAACATCTATTTAGGACCTCGAAAAAAAAACCCTTCGGGGAAAGAATCGGAAACATAGAGAAACGTTGAAAATTAAAATACCCTATGAAACTAAATCTGTTGTCCTTGATATCAAAGCAAGTTACTCTTCAAATTGCCCTCGAATGATACTTTCGATCTAATAACTAGAAAAAATAATCACCGCTGCGCCCCTAATATTTTGAAGCCTGTTGCTGGGGCACCATTGCCACAGCCTTGATATTGCTCTGCCTAACAATTAGGGTAAACTTTATGGTCTCACTCACATAAATCCTCCAACTTACACCGTTTAGCTGCGTCCACACTATGCCCAGTTGGCAAGGCCTCATAAGTGTGAAAGGTGCGTATGCATATGCCAACAGGCCGCGCGGCATGACAGTTGCAAAACGATTTATATCGGTCTGAACCAAAGAGAACCGCGCTGGTGCTCATGCTGTGGACGTGTTACCTATGCCAAGGGCTTAAAAATACAGCTTAGGCTTACAAAACGTATTTCACAAGCTATGCTGAACAGGCCTGATAACAGACTGATGCGCTCTACCCTAAGCTAACAATTGGAATACTGTGGACGCAGCTTTAACTATCGGGCCTTTCCAGATAGAGCAAGATAGAATTCTGCGAGTGAAGTTGAAAGTAAAATCGCATAATATTGCACAAGAAGTAGTAGTAGTTGTAAGAAGAATTCAACAATGAAACATTATTAATTTGAGGGATGCTTATGATTCAATAAAACAAGATCTTTCCATTGATATATAGATTTTAATATTTCGTTGCTCGAGGACGAACTTCTCATAAAATTACATTAACGTGTTAGTCGCCTAGGAGCAATTTTAAATGAACATCCGGTATAGATCAACCATAGCAACAATTACAAAGCAAGGCATTTTCAAAAACTCGTTTACCAATACAACGTTAAGAATTCCCGATCAATGCAATATTTAAATATTAAATAAAGGTGCGGTAACGAGAAAATATTTTTCTTTAGCACCTCTGGTCATAAATGTTTAAATTATTTATTAAACTAACTGTATCTCTACCAATAATCTCGACATTAAAAAAATATAAATTAAGATCAGATTAAAAATTACGAAACAAAAATGTTAAATATTAAAACTTGACCTAATAAATATAACAACAAACTTACTTAAACCATAGAAGTTGTTTGAGAGACTCACCTGAAAATAGTAAAAAGAAAAAATTAACAACCAGAAAAAAACATAATAAAAAACTAAATAACATACTATAAATCCAATTATGCTAACGAAAATTCAAAACATTACAACACAGTTCGTATAAAATAACACAGATGGCTCTGCCAGCAAATTATTATTATTTTTTTTACCTGAATTTTTTACAGTGTACCTAAGGTGTGGTGCTAAATTACAGTATTTCAGATTCAAACAAGTATGATATGACTACAACAGCGGTTCTCAAACAGCGTGAACTAAGTTAAACATTTGACATCAATGTCTAAGTCAGCGGTTCTTAAAGTGGGGTTCGCGGACCCTTAGGGGTCCGCGTAGCCATTACCGGCGGTCCGCGAAATAATTTTGACATTAACTTTATATCCTCCAACTTTTCGTTTTTATTCAAATAACTCATTTAATAAAAATCCTACATGATCAAGACTTTTTGTATTTGTTGATACCTAACCAGTTATTGACATAACTAAACAATAATTAGTAAAACTTTAATTATTTGTATTCAACTGCAAATTATTTACAGAAAACTTATTAAATAAGATCTATTTTGACCAATATTTGACCAAGAAATGTTTTTATGAGTTTAACGTATTATAATTTGTAACTTTTTTAATTCGTTTTACTACTATTTTTATTCATTTTGTTTTTTTATTCTGTATGCTAATAAAAATGTTCATTTCTATAAATGCACTAGACCATTCATTAAAATAACCAGCAATACTTTTTTACCAATATTTATTATAACGTAGTGCCTATGATTTTATTGAGCCAGAAAGTAAGTCTCAAGAACGACGTAAAATGCCTAGGGTTGGGATGGGGTCAACATAAGTTTAGGAACCCCTGGTCTAAGTGATAAAATTTAACGCAATATAACTAGGTAGGGTACACTATAAAAAATAATCTAAATTCTGAATTTTTACACATTTCACGGATGACTAAGAAACCCATGTGATAAAAGTGTTCCTTGGTATAAGACTGTCACTTATTTGTCTGTCTGTCAATTTGGCATGCAAACCTTCAGTCATATAGAGACTTAACAAAACACATCGCGGGAGATTTATAAACAAATACTCTAAGCCTAAAATCAACTACTATAGATATCAACACCAAACGAAACGTGTTACGACGAATTTAATAGTCAGGCACCCAATTGCAAATCGGTAAATTATTATTTTAGTAATTTACTGCAACTCACAACACTACATGACACTAAAATTTGAATTATGTAATAGTAACCAATATTTTAATTTGAAAAGCCATAGTATAAGTGGATATTTTCATGAAAAACACTCAAAATACTCGTTTTATTTTATTTTTTGCAATATATCCCAAGCCTATCCAGACATATTTCTCTAGTTAGTGAAGAACTTTTTATACTAATACTTTTTTTAGTACATACTACGAAATATTGATACTTTTTTCCTATACCGATACTATGAAACGATACTGATATCAATATACTTATTTGATTAATCAGCGCTGACGGCACTTTTATTTTACTAAAGTAATCGATACCAAGTAGTGCTGATAGTTCTTTCCGATATCAATGCCGGTATCGATACTACAAAACGATATCGATATTTGTATATCTGTTATTAGAGAATTCTTGCAAATCTTAAAATATTGTCAGCTATACGTTAAAATAACGGACAACTTATCTGCGCACGCCTACGCTAATTTTTAACGTAATTCAAATGACGGAGTACGTCTTTGATTTAGATTTTTTGTATAGATTTGAGCGTCCTAACGTAAAAGAGAGACAAATGAAAATATTTACAATGGTAAATTATTTTTAGTAGATATATACCTTTTGTTGTAGGTATATTTTAATATATAAAATAATATATCTGTCTTAGATACTCGTATATACTTACCATGTATTAAGGGAAGGGATAAACATGAAAACTAAGTGACGTTATGCAAAAACTTTTTTTCAATGCAATTATAAATATACTATGACTTTGATTTAACGTAATATTTGTTGTTGTACGTTGGATATTCACACAGTTTGAAAAAATCTGTTGATTTTGGTGTTCCGTAAAAGCTGTTTTATTATCAAAAGCGTTCCACGAAAAGGTTAAAAAACACTGTTTTAGTACATACATCGATTAACCGACGATAAATTATTTTTAGAATATGGTTCATTTTGACGTGATTACAGCAAAAAATATCCGCCATTATTTTCTAGATATCTGCGAAACCCTGAAATGTATGAAAATTCATACTTCACATCAAATTTTAATATAAAACTTCACTCAATAAGTCTCCGGTCTGACATATATATGGCAACACTGTTGACAGACCCATATGATTTCTGGATAGTACAACCCTTCAAACGATACGTGTGAAAATTTCATGACATTCTGACAGTTAGTTTAGAGGTTAGTTTTAGTGACTCCAGTTTTGTAATTTTCAAAAGAATGGATAAAAAAGAATTTCGTGTGTTAATTAAACATTGTTTTTTGATGGAAAAAAATACTGTTAAAGCCAAACAGTGCCTTGATAAGCGTTATAGAGACTCTGCACCAGGCAAATCAACTATTACTGATTGGTATGCTGAATTTAAATTAATTTTAATTTTTTTAATTTTAGTAGCGTTGGAATGAATGTATCACTCTTGAAGGAGAGTATGTTGATGATAAAGTCGAATATTAAAAAAAAAAAAAAATGTTTTTCTTACTTAGACCTGAGACTTATTGAGCGACGTGGTATCTGTGGCGGAAGATGGTTTATTGCCACTCCAATGGAAATTTCTAGATTATCTTTTATTACTAATTTCCTTCCGTCTAAACATATTTCAAGTATTTTTAAAATTCTATTTATTTCACAATCTTAGTTACCATTATTAGATTTAACAAATAGTCACGTACTTTTCCATCACTTAAGAAATTAGTTTTACCCCAAAGAGGTCATAAACCATCACGTCACTACGAGAAACGATCCTTCTAGTAAAAGTCTGTTTCTTTGGTTTAGGCGGAACTAGATTTTCAATTTTAGTTACTTTTACAGATTAAGTGAGATTTTTGATAATTTAGGAAAAGCCTACTGTAAACCATAAAAGAAGAGCTCATGAAAAGTTACAAAAATGAAAATTCCAATTAGTTCCGCCTAAACGTTTAGAATAGCCAAAATTCTAACACTGGCATTTTTGTTTAAAATCCTCACGATAATCCCACAGATCTGAAGACTGTGACATCGATCTGTGTTTAACCTATTATCTCTGTACAAAGAGGTATTCATTTTTAAGTATTAATTATTCGAGACTGAGTTGTCCCCTGAGTTAATAGTATCGGAAGGTGAAAATTCTAAAGTGGAATCAGCGAAAATAAAGCTATGGCCGAGCATTACTTCTATTTATAAAAAAGATCTAGCATGAGAATAGTAAATAATGTAAAGTTTACTAGGCAACAAGGCACGTTGTTTTCTTTTCCCTTACTTTGGACACCGGAAATGTATAAATTTGTAGCCTTAATTATGAAAATCAAGATTTAATTCAGAGATAATTTTTTGTTGCTATAAATTATTAATCATGTTATAAATTTTTTACAGCTTTTTTTTTGTTGAATTTATTACAAAAATAAGCATCTTAAATTCAGATTTTTTTTTTCCTTTGAATGTATTCCTTCTAGTTTCCTCATTAGCGCTACAATAAGAACAAATTTTACGAGGTTTGATGAAAAAAATTAGTGGCCTAGCGTCATAAAACTTGATAAGAAAATATTTTACATTTAAATAATCACCTTCGAAATTCTACCCTCCTGCGGCTACACTTCGCTGCCATCATCTTTTCCGCTTCCTGAAACGCATTTAGTAGCCACTATACTCTATCTTTGAAAGACTGATAGTAATAAATCATTTTGTCAGGCAGTTACCAGTGGCGTGCACATTTTAAACACGTTTAAATTGGTTTTGTGTATTTCTATATTACTATTTATCATTTTATTAAACGCACGCCTGTGACCATATTTATCGTATCAGTAAACACACCCCTGTGACCATATTTTCCTCAAAATTTTTGGGTCAACTTTTTATGGCCTATTGTGTTTAACCCTAGTTCGTATTGCCATATAATATGTGCGACACACTCGGTTGTTTTTAACAATATTTCGTTTCGAACTATTCCTAATTTTTCGTTTTTTTTTTTACTGCAAATAATTTGTGTAAAAAATATTTATACAAATTACAGGTTCTGCTTAGCCGTTCGCAACCGGCTTTAAAACTGTAGGTGCCTTTCTGTGTACGCTAAAAAACGGACGTAATACTGACCATATTACTCCTGAATGTACATAGATTGAAAACATAGTCACGAAACCGGGAAACAGAAGGTCTTGGCTCCTTTCGGGATGTCGCGCCAATAATGATGATGATGATGATAATGATGACAAACAGTGTTTGGTTTAGGAATTTGTATCATAAGTTATTTTATTTTTTCTGTACAAAATCCTTAAGGCAATAAACATTTTATATTAAGAAAAGAGTGTTGAGAAGCAAGGCAACTATAATGAAAAAGAATGTTATGTTAAATCTCTATCAGTGCTTTCATAAATTTTATAAACATACTTACTTCGGATAATTAATGACTCGCCCTCGTATAAATCAACCTTAAAACTAACATCGGGTTGTAGTGCTGAGAACTGTTATTTTTATTTAGAATCTGAGTATAGTAATTGAGAACCACTGTTGAGTGCACACCTCGATCTTGAATATTTTACAATGATATTTAATTATACGTGTATTGGTAAGATAAGAACATTGTAATACAAAATTTGCCTCTTACACTCTCGCGATAAATATTTAAATTTTTTTAAGTAGATGCATAATTAAATTTTAATGCAATGTAAGAAAAACGATGTGTAAAAATGATGGAGATAAAAGGTTATCGATATTACAGTCGAGAAATGCCATGTACTAATTAAAGGAGAGAAAAAACATATATGTAAATAAGCACAGTTACATTTTTAAAATGTTTGTTAGCATGCATTTTTAATAGTGCCTCGAAGTATTAAAATAGAAAGTGTTTGTATGTATGTATATATATACTTTACATTTTACTTTAACAAAAGTTTTAATGAGGTTTTAATAGCATAATACTTGCTGTTATTATTCTTATTTGTTCCTTTTTACGTCCTGTAAAGTAAAAAGTCTTTTTGTCAGATTTTTAGATAGCGTTTTAATTTTAACCCTCTATTCCACGGGTCGGCAACAGGCGGCCCATGGGACGAATGCGGTCTGTCGAAACATTATGCGGCCCATACCATGAGTTCAAAACGAAATTACATACGGGTTGGCTATGGAAAAATAAAATAATGTCTACTGCAAGCTTTATATAACAATTGACTAACGTTTAAGCACACACAGCCTTTATAATCATTAAAATTAGAAATTATAATTTTTTAATTTCAAATGTACAGAAAAATAAATATAAAAAACTAAAGAAGCTGTTCAAAATGCAGACACCATTATCCTGCAGACACAAATTTAGTCGTCTTTTCAAACTATTTAATGCATTTATAAGAATTTGAGGAGTTATATTGGCACACTGCTCGGTAATTCTGTTTTGCACTTCTTCGATATTGTTAATAGGGGTCTTGTATACATTGTTTTTCAGTTAAGGGCATATAAAGTAATCTAACATAGTCAAGTCTGGTGATCTAGGTGGAAATGCTGGATTTGAACGTTAACTAATTTGAGTCTTGAGCGGTGTCGGCAGTCGCGCCATCCTGTTGGAAGTAGCCTTGCTGGAGCTCATCCACATGAAGCTAATTAATAAATTCACGTACAATATCCCGGTATCTCTGAGCAGTAACAGTTTCGTGGAAAATATGGGTCCGATAATACGTATTCGAGACACAGCAATCCAAACACTAACTTTTAACGAGTGAAGGGGAGTTTCGCGAAAAGTATGAGGATTTTGAGCACTCCATAACCTCATATTTTGTGAATTAATATACCCCGAAAGGGTGAACCAGGCCTCGTCAGAAAAAAACTTAAAATTTAACAAAGATCATTATTAATTAAATTTTGTAGGAACCAGTGGCAATACACAATTCGCCTATTGTGATCTGCTGGCAGCTACTCATGTAAAGCAATAACATTATACGGGAATAGCTTTAAATCTTTTTTAACAATAGTATGGCAAGTTCCTAATGATAAACCAGTCTCTTGCGAAAGTGTACGTAGGGATGTAGTGGGTTGCTTGTTCATACGTTGACGAACATCATCAACTATATTTTGAGTACGAACTCTTGGCCTTCCAGTTCTATCTCTATGAGTAAATGATCTCTGTATCACGGAATAAATCAACACATCTTCTAAGTGCGCTGTAAAAATTTCCTTCCAAGGAAAGCAATATCTGGAAATTGTAGCCGAAATTCCTCTAAATATGATACCGCACTGTATATCCATTCTCCGTTCTCTCGAACAACATTTCGAAAATATGATTCAATAATAATTTGTTTTTGTGTCCTATTGTAAAAACCATTATAATTGTAGCTTAATTGAATTTTCAATATAAACTTATGACAACAACAACAGTGATGACAGTTAATTAATTCTAAAGTTTGCTGTTGACATTACTTTTATTTCCCATAGCCAACCCTTATGTAATTTCTTTTTGATCTCATGGTATAATGTTAATTTTTCATATCCAACGTAGTCAACCAGTGAGTTTACATAACATTGAAACTCGACGTAGGCAACTTGTTATGAATCCAAAAACTCCTTAGGCGGGGTGCGGGAGGTTGCCCCTATGAGTAATATAGGTTGCTTACTTCAATATTTTGTCGGCAAGATTTGCAAGTAAAAATATATATTTTCTAATACTGTTCGTAGGGCCATTTCTAACGATTTATCGTCAAATGCAAGCGCAGAGTCCGTGAAAATAATTGCGTTTGACGATAGTAAACCGTTAGAACGGTTTTACGAACTGAGCTAAGGATAACCTCTCCTAGTGGCGGGTTGACAAAATAAAAGTATATTAGGCAACTTGCAACTCACAGGGGCAGACAGGTCAAAACTGAATTTGAAATTTTGTAGATTACATTCGCAGGTCAAATATATAATGCATAAATAAAAATCTGCCCCTTCAGGTTGTGTGAAGTATTTGTGTGAGAACCTCTGCTAATTTCGTTAACTCTACCTGTTCGCGCCAGTCGCGCGAATTATTAATATTTAAGTGAGGGTACTCAGTCCAACATTATTTTTAGTTTAGTTACCGAATAACATTCATCTGTGTCGTGTTAATTTTTGTACTCAGTTCTGACTGTACGCGTCCGCCATTCAGGTTAGGTTCACGAATGTATGTTGTATATACATTTGTCTCGTGTCTGACTGTTATTTTAGTCGCTCATTTCGGTAACCGCATTGTCTGAGCTCTTAGTATCGTGCTTCTTTAAGCAGAGGTAGAATTAGTCTTGTTCTACCTCAATTCGTTTACTCTGCTTTGTTGTCCTGAATGCATTTAAATTCGTGTGTTAGTACATTTCGCGAATATACCGTGCGGACTTTGTGTCCAAACTCTCTATTCCAGACCTGGTGTATTACGAAGCCTACAGCATCTCAAAGGGCCCTTTGCTACGTGACGTTTTAACCACTAGGTAAGTCCATCAACCTGCATATATTCAATCTCATCTCCAGCATTTTGCAATCGCGTGAGATTGCGCCCAATAAAGTCCATTCGCTTTATTTCTCGTTTTACATCCAGATCGTGAGTCCTGCCTTACGATCGTCGCGATCGTGCTCCTCAGAGTAGGAACCTGGTCAAATAAATGTCTTCGTCTGGGAATATTGCAGGGCTCAGCATTTAACACTACTTGAGCTAGCGGCTTAGTGTTTGACGGGTATAATACAACTATATAATAATAGTTGAATTCCATCTCGCTTTTATTATCATATTTGTCGATTTTCTAACTGTTTCGTGAATGCGCTCCCTTACACCTAACATTAGTTATCTTAGAATCTTCAGAACTACAAAGATCTTTTGTATGGGTCATTTGAAATCGTCCTACGGTCGCCATCACTGGCATAGAGTATGTTGTGTCTATATTATATGACGTCAATGGCTACGGCACTGTGTTTTGTTACTTTACTATTTTTTTCTGAAATATCCAATTTCCCATATAACCCCACCCAACATCTTGAAGCTAAATCATTTCCCATATAATCATGTCCGTAGAGGTGATGGGCGTATGCACGTGTGTGTGTGCACAGTTCATCTGTGGTGTAGTGTAGGTCCAGTGTACAGGTCACGATGCTCACGATTCGGTCATGTCGGAAGTTGCAATACCGTTAAAGATGATAGTTACCTGCGTTCAATTAAAGCATGGACCTCAAGCAGGCATATTGGCTCGCCGGGACTCAGGACAGCACTAACCCAGCCAACGGCACTCTATCAGCTAACAATACGTGCACGTGGAAGCGATCGTGTTCAATTAATGTGGCATTAGTTTACATCCCATGTATTCAATGATAAATGATAGGGATTTTTATTATTATTAACAATGTATGTACGTATACTTCTATTATATGAATGTCAAATTTGTATTTATGTTGTTTTTATGACGCAGTAATTAATTTTATGCACACTTGTAATTCCATTGTATAAGTCTCTATATAGGTTTAAAAAATTGATGCGAAACGTGTATTTTCACATACTTCAGGATTTCGTAGGTATCTGATACGTGAGAGACCTGGGAATATTTGATTTAAAGTATCTGAAAAATTACAATTACTTTCTGGTGTTTAAAATATTGTATACTTGATATATTGATTTGCAAATACTTTCTTCATGGTATGTATTTGATATTTGTTTTCTGAAAACGTCAGTATTTGATATACTTTAGAAGTATTTCAAATAGTTCCTTGTGTTTAAAATATTTACTTAGTATTACAATTACTTTTCTACTATTTAAAATATTTCCTAAGTAAATCAAATCTTTCCTAGTATTTCATATCTTCCAATGACTAATAGTATTTGTTATTTTAAATATTTAGTTCGGTATTTGAAATACTATCACTGAGTATTTGGCACAGCTCTGGTAAGTGACAAACTTACCGGATACATTTTTGATAGTAAACGCGTCAAAATTATTTATTTATTTATTATTATTGGATTGGATGTTTACTCTTCGGAATGCATAAAGCGCACGCGCGTCTTCCTCCAACCTGTCAGGCATTTAATCCACGACAACAGCTAATGTATTAAATTTTACAACGCTCTACACAAACAATGACGTGCTCCTTACACTGTCAATTAAGTACATATTGTTATTTCTTCCCATAAAATTATCATGTTAAATGCTGTATTAACTGAAGCCATGGGCCACAATAATTAACTTTCTCATATACATTTTCAATGTCACTGAATAAAGTGTTATATGAAATTAACATGCCATATTTTACAAAAGTTATCATGTTCGAAAATCAGCAACAAGAGTCCATATTGTAACGTGCCAATTACCTAGTTTATAATTCGAATCATAAAATGTAGATATTAATTTAACAAACTATAAACAAGCGGTAGTTGAATTATGTTTATTAAAGTTTTGTGTTATTGTCGACGTATGACTAATAATGGACCTTACAATTTATGAACATGATTACATATTTAAATCATTTTTACGATCAGTACTTACATTTTATCGTCTGACGAATGTCTGCAATGAAAAACAATAGAAATCTCCTTCGTTCACCTGCTATAAATGTTAGGTCATAAAACAGTTTTATCACTACATCGACCCTTTGAATTTAGAAACTTAATGATACTGACAGATTATTGTTCGACAACTCAAATATTAAACTGTTGTTTTATTTCCTAATTCAATTAGTGTATACAGGATTGTATTAAGGCATATTCGGCTACTTGTGCTGCTTTCAAAATTTATCTTGTAACATTAAAAAACAAAAATACAGTCGTATTTTTTATAAAGATTATGAGATGACAAGTATAATACGTATGAAACATATTTTGTGAAGCAAAGTGTATAGATAGATATGCAAATGGACATAAAAGAGACTCTATCTAGTGGTATTGTGTAGAACTAATCTAATGAACATTGAAACGACATCTTTCAAAACATTAAAAAGAAATTTTTATTATTAGGGACTTACATGAAGAAAACACAAATCAACACATAATATAATTAAATTCCTTCTAGATGTCATGGCACAAATAGCCATCGTTGCTGTGCGCCAAAATGCAATTTTATCTAACTAACTACCCTTCTAGAAGTTAGATTACAATACGTCAAAAAGTTGTTGTTGTCTATTAGATTAGTTTCGATTCTGCCACATTGGCACGCAATGTGTCAAAAAAATTACTGATTGTGAACTAGTACAGGGGTCGGCAAACTTTTAGACTATAAGATCAATTATTACCAAGAAAGATCTTTGAAGATCGAATTCACCATTTTTTATATTGTAATTTGTAAAAAAAAAGTAACAACAAAAATGAAAACACGAAAAACATATGGTATAGTGATTTACTAGATTATTAACTGCAAAAAATCAGCTGTGGCCACCACAGAACCGACCGCCATCATAAAGTACTTGTATAAAATACATTCTAGCAGCAGAGTAGAAATATTTGGCCTAATATTTTCTAACAGAGATATTATTTATCATGACCATTGAAACGTTACATATAAGTATGAAAAAATTGGGACTAAAAAATTTTACATAAATTTTTCGAAATTTTTCGTTTTTTTCGTTATCAAAAAACGTCTCAAATAAAAGTTATTAGTTATTGCATTTATAGCAACTTTTGTTCAATAATTTTTTCGAAATATTTTTCTGTGCTAAATTTTGTGCAACCGATTTTTACCAAAAGTTGATCAACTCGTGCATTGATGTCAAAAGCTTAAATATGCAGTTTCATAAAAATCCTTTTAGCCGAATTTGCTCTGCACGTGTTCACAGACAGACAGACGGACGGACGGACAGACAGACCGACAGACATCATGCTAAAAATAGTCAAAACGTTATGTAGGGATCTCAATTCGTGGAGATCCATCGAAATATCGAAATGTCAAAATCGGTATGATCACAATACCTCCCTTATACATGTTGGCGGTCAGTAAAAATAGAACAATTCTGTTTATTTCAGTTTTAACAGAATTCTAATAATATTAATAAGCAATTCTAATGTACGTACAACGCGTAAAAAAGTAAATCATTTCTTAAGGCCATAAGAATTTATGGCGTTTTTATAGTCCCATTTGATGAATTGAGATTTAAGAAATAAATAATAAAGTTGTCTTGTAATAAATGCATGAAAAAGATGCTTGGAATCGACTTCAGTTTGCTTAAAGATCAACCGGTAGATCGCGATCGACAGTTTCCCGATCCCTGAAAAGTATAGAAAAGTGTACAGGAAAATATAATGTGGAATTCTCATTTTCAGCTCAATTTCACCAACAATTCTGGTTAACCTACAAATCCAAGTTCCAAATAAGTTAAGTTGTCAAACAGTAGAGCAATGAGTTCTCTTGTATAAAATAATAAAATTAGGATAATTTTTGTTAGCAAATTTGTTATAAAGTATCCTGTATTTATATAAAAATAAGTACTTTATTTGCGTCTTAGATAACCTAGAACCACTCATTTTAAAATATTTCTACACAGCGATTTATAATCGCTATATAAAAAATTCACACTATTCATGTGTGAATTTACACATGAGACAGTGTGAATTTTAGATTCATTTAGAAACTAGTTCCGTAGATATGTACATAGTATGGAGTCACAACATGTCAACACTAGGTAATATCATATACTCAATCACATGCCTTCGTAGTCTAGTGGCTCCAGAACAAGAACGCGAAATTAAAAGGTTGGCGGGTTCGATTCCCAGTGAGGTAATATTTTGATATTTAATTTCTACATTATATGAATTATATTTTGCGGGGGGGGGGGTGTAAAATTTGAAGTAACGCTACAGTTACTCTCTTATATTTACGGTACATATTCTGATTGCTCGATGACGAAATCACTTCACGTCACCACTACCATTTATGGTACAGAACTATAGATTATTTTTATGCTTTTTGTTATCTGTAAAAATGTTAACATTTCAAAAGATAACAGATTTTGACGATATAATTTACAATAATGACCACGTTCTAAGAGGCATGACTCAAATTCCGAAACAGTAAAATGCAGAAGCCATGAAATCTTTATAACGAATATAAAATGCCTACATCATACCACCTTAATGGAATAAAGCGATAAAGCAAGAAAATTGTGCCTACACATTTTTTCTTTTCACACCGTACTTAAAATATAAATTATATGGGCTTCCATATAATTATTGTTAATGCATTGAAGGGCAGGTATTTAAGATATTGATCTGGGCGACCGACTTATATTTACCACCATTTCCGACGACTTTTAGTACGCACTATATTAATACAAAATATTGATTACAATAAGTGTAAAACAAATTTGTTTGCCTATAGTAGTAGTAGCACGTAAATAGTGGCTCTTGGAACACTTTTAACGTTTTCTAGCTAGATCTAGACTTCTTACTGAAGTCCCGACCCAATTCGGATGTTAGCTCTTCTACTTAATAAACTTGGAGGTTATTCCTTTTTTTTTGCGACCTCATATTTGGTTTATACACGTTCCAGATTATTATAAGACTATATCTGGGACGAAACAAGGATTCGAACATAGGTTATATGTAGGGTGACCATCCGTCTCGATTTTAGGTCAATTGTCCCGGTGTCCCGAAAAATGTTCTCGGGACGGCCGATAGTCCCGGTTTTTGAGGTGAGGACCTTTTTTTTGCTCTTCACTTTGAATTACGGAGCTGAGGACTTTTTTTTTGCTCTTCACTTGGATCTGGGAGGAAACAAAGACCTTCTTTTTTTCCCCTGTGTCCCGGTTTCCCTTCAGTGAAATCTGGTCACCCTAGTTATATGGTATCTCAAAATTTTTATTCAAAAGGGGGTGTTGAACTGTATACTAAGAAACTTAAAACGGCTTCCTTATTATTTGACTTAAAGCTGCATCCACAGCTCTAAAATTAATAGACTATACGCTATGAGTAGTTCCTTGTAGATTGTCACTAACAAGTTTGTCATATGGTCAAGCGACTGTTCACAGAACTATAACTTTATTTTTAGTCCGTTGTTTTAATGAAACAGACATATAAACACACATTAGCTATCTCACTTTACATAACCTAAAAAATGCTGTCGCACAAGTTTCAAGAAATTTCAGAAATCGTGAAAAGAAAAGGAATTGCTCAATTCATTTTTTAACTTACGGTAAGTATATATTTGTGGACTTATGTGGGAACACCTTAAAACTAAAGTTTGACATATCTGCATTATTATTGACTTAACAACATTTTTTCTATCCATTTTTTACCCTTAAACCTTAAACAATTTTTTTTAAATATCTCACTTATTATTTACTTTACATCAAAAATGTATGTGCGAAAATGTGTTTTAGATGAGGAAGCATTTTTTTCTGTTCAATGCAGTTTTTAATAAAAAAAAATAATTAGGGGGCCAAAGGTAACCATAAAGTTAAAAATCTCCTGTACGTAACTGCGAAAAAGAATATAATAAAAGTTAAGCTGCAAAAAAAAATAACTATTGATTACAATTAAAAAACTATTCTTCTCTCAATACAGTTACTAATAAGATCTATTTGGGGAGCTATGGGGAGCGCTAGCTACAAACTTGAAATATCTCTTTTATTATTTACTTGACAGCAACACTGTGTATAAGAAAATTTGTTTGAAAAGAAGAAACATTTCTTTTCTTTGAATACAATTTTGACTAAGAAGATTATTTAGCGGGCCAAAGGCGGAGTTACCTATAAATTTGGAATATCTCATTTATTATTTACTTAACAGCAAAAATAAATATAAGAATGAAGTTTTTATTAAGATATTTAGCGGTTCTTTTCTGTTCAAAACTGTTTATAATAAAATGAATATTTGGGAAAGGGTATGCGGAGTGTATAGCTAGTAAAGTATAAACAAGTTGCTGGGTCCAACAAGTCTATTCAATAATACACTGCATAAATGTTTAACTCGTTATTAGCCAAAGCTATGGGCTTTTCATTTCGCCGCATTCCCAGTTAAGTCCTAATGAATTCAACATGCTCACATTTCATATCTATTATCTTTTTCAAAATAAACCTGTTTGGTGAATTAGAATTATATCTTTCATTAAGTGGAATGTTGCTGATTTAATATTTAGTTTGTATAATTTTTTTATGTTTTTTGCAGGTTTTAGATGCTAATAAAAACAGTTTTTGTTATAAAAAAAGGGACATTTGCATAAATTTCTTGATGGTTTGATTAGATTAAAAGCTTATATAGTTTGCTGCAGCAGTCGAAATAAGAATCACATTATAGATGGTTTAATATTTTTAAATCTTTATATTAAAACTAGGGCAGGGTTAAACTTGATTTACTTCTAAACACTGCAATATGCAAATGGTATAACCAAGCAAACATGGAGCTTGGTTATCCCAGCTTATGTATGGAGTATATAAATTGATGTAATTACTGTAAACTCTCGATAATCCGGCCCTTCGCTATTCCGATACGTCTAGTAATAGGACTCTCAATGACGAGTACCTAAATATTTTTATCTACGACCATGAAATAATAAATGCATTATGTGTCCAACTATAAATACATAAAACAGCTCATATTGCCCAGTGTGTATAATGTGACGCGCATGCGTACTCATCTGTGAATAATGAAAGTTTTATACACGGTAATTTTTTCTGTAGTAAGTTAATTGGCGCTCAGCAACGATGGCAATTTGTGCCTCACACAACCCATCTTTATAATTAGAATATTATTTATAAGTTATAATAAATAAAACAAGTTAGTTAAAATTTTTAGCGCACAGCAACAAATGCTATTTGCGCTTTTTTACCGACCGCCAACATATATTATATAATACCTCCCTTATAGCATACCGATTTTGATATTTCGAGATTTCGATGGACCTCCACAAATTGAGATCCCTACATAAGGTTTTGACTATTTTTAGCATGATGTCTGTCCGTCTGTCTGTCCGTCGGTCTATCTGTCGGTCCGTGTACATGTGCAGAGAAAATTCGGCTAAAATGATTTGTATGAAACTTCATATTTAAGGCGGCGCACAACCCTATAGTTTTCAATAGTTTCTTATACAAAACTAATAATCGGGGATAAAATTAATAACAATCTATATATCAAAATTTGCAGAGAATTTTTGTCTATCTAATAAAATATTTTTAATTGCAAAAAGAACTGTCATGTAATTGTAAATAAGCAAATTGCTTTATAGACGCCATCTTGTAAACCAATCGACGCATATTTGCGTACGCTGCGGAAAATTGTAGCTAAAGCTTCGTTCTACAAATATGTTTATAGCTATTTTGCTCTATTGTGAAAACTACTTATAGTTATTGTACTTGGTAGTATATTTTTGCCGCCAGCTTGAAGCCGCCGCGCTTTTCAAAATAGGTGTTACGGGTAAAAATGATTTAATTTTCGTGAAAAATACGTGTACCAAGTGGCATTCCATTATCATCAAGTATAATATTTTTCGACGAAGGTTCTAAACTGTAAGTAATCAAGTCGAAAAAAATGTCGACGTATTATTTGAACATTTCTACACAAAACTATATAAATATAAAGGTTATTCGAAACCCACAAATAGATTTAAAAAATTACAGAACAATATCGCTAATGTCTATTTTCAAGTTATTGAGCGATAATATTTTTACAATAAATGTTTCTACAATTAAAAATATCCTGTTAGATAGATAAATATTCGGTGCAAAATTTGATGTATAGATTGATACTAATTTTATTTTAGATTTTTAGTTTTGTATAAGAAACTAGTAACCTCTGAGGGTTATACGCAGCCTTAAGCTTTTGATATCAATGGCACGAGTTAAATTTTTATTTATCAATAAGGATAATAATATAGACAAAAAAATTATTACGCAATTGTTAATGAACAGATTGTATTATAGACGCCTTCTTGTAAACCAATCCAAGTATATTTGCGTACTACGCGGCAAATTGTAACTAAAGCTTCATCCTACAAATATGTTTCTAGTTATTTTGTTCTAGTGTGAAAATTACTTGTAGTAGTTGTGTTCTATTTTTGCCGCCATTTTTATTTCATTTTTTCTCAATATAGGTGCTGTGGGAAAAATGATTTAATTTTCGTAAAGAATACGTGGACCAAGTGGTATTCCATTATTATGAAGTATAGTATTTTTCGACGAAACTTCTAAACCAAGGATGGGGAGTCGGCAAAAAAATAAACGACTTTCGAGTCGATATTATATAATTCTCTGCAAATTTTTAAGTATAGATTGCTACTAATTTTATTTTAGATTGTGAATTTTGACAAGAAACTTAATCTATGGGGGTTATATCAGTGACGTAACTAGAACTCATGGGCCCCTATGCGAAATCTCTCTTGGGCCCCCACTTGATTTATAAAAAAAGATTAAAATTAAAAGTAAAAAGTCTCATGCCAACTATTTTAAAAAGAATTTTGCGTATTTTGGGGTTGTATTAACTATTAATCATTAAAAGCACGTGTTTAGGGCACCCAAGAGGAAATAATAATAGATACAGTGAATTTCTTTTATCCTGCAATATAAGTATTATCGTTACTATGGTAATTGAAATCTGATAGCAAGGTAAAATTGTGTTTCTTTTAATTTGCAACATAAGATACTAACATTGCTGTGAAAATAATTTGTCGTTACTAGGGAAACCATGCATAATAATAATTTTAATGTTGCAGGATAAAATAATTTCACTGTATGTACATATGAGTCCTCCTTATAACATAAATAATATATTTTTGTACCTTAAAGAATAGACAAGATAAATAATAAAAATGTTGTATTACATTAACGGCTAGTTTTTCAATCGGTAGTTAGTCTCTTGTTAATGGTTACCGTGGTAACTTATGGTAGTTATTAGGTCTGTTCTTTTCGCTACCTTGCGTCTTACTGCAAGACGCGGCTGTATTGACACGGCGTTAAATTTATTACTGCGGCTGTAAGAATTTAAGGCAAACTGCCAATCCCAACGAACAGAAAATATTGACGCCGCCGTAAACCGTAGACGCAAGGTGGCGAAAAGAACAGACCTAATATATTGCAAATATGTCGTTAACCAACAGTTAACCATGAATTGAGCCGACCGGAGTAGCGTAGTGGTAACACATGTGATCTGCGTTGCTAAAGTCTCGGGTTCGAATCCCGTTCAGGCATGGAATTTTTCGCAAATAAAAATTGACCTGGCTAATTGCCACAGCAGCAAAAGCTATTAAATTAAAAAAAAAAAACATGAATTGAAAAATCGGCCCTTAGATTATTACAAGTGTACAGTTATTAAAAATAAACAGTATCTTCGTTTTTGTCGCATTGCTGTGTGCCATAATTTTTAAATTTAACATTATTATTATACAGGCCAAAATTACAGTCAGTTTTTCTTTTCCTTCTTAATTTAAAATTTAAATATGTAGCTCTAATTCAGCAGAACGTCTAAGGGCCCCCTAGAGCATCGAGCCCCTATGCGACGGCATACTTTGCATACCACTATATACACCACTGGGTTATACAGTCATATGTGTAAAAATAGCAGTATCAGAAAAATATTAGTATAAATACAAAAAAAAAAAACTTGGTTTAAGTAATAACAAAGCCAAAATTTTACTGATATATTATATTTTAAGAACAACTTCATTATTTTGATAAAAAGAAAGTACTTTTGTCGATTCATTAAAAAATACATATATAGTATTTGTAAAAATATGTTCATTACGCTGTTCATAAATATAGCAGTACACTTCATAAAATAAATAAAACTCATTTTGATATTAAATATTCTTTATTATTTCCGTAATATTTGGTTCCATGACACTTTTTTCGTATTACTTCTACACTTCTTCTCGGCATAGAACCAAAATAGCTACCGGCATTTCTCCAAGGAAATAGATTTCCAAGTTGTTTCAATTTCTCTCCATAATTCTTCTTTGTAAGCCGGTTTTGAAGAAGATAATTTAATTTTTACATCAGTCCACAACTTCACAATTGGATTTAAGTCCAGAGATTGAGCTGGTCAATTCATAATAGTAAGCCTATTTTCATTAAACCTATTTTTTGCTTTGAGCGAGGTGTGCCTTTAGGTCATTATATTGCATAAATATCCATTTTAAAGGCATTTCCTTCTCTGCAAAGGGAAGCATGACATACTGCAAGATACTGACATAAACATTCGCTTCCATTATATATTTAATCCAGAAAATAGGGCCCATTCCGTTTCAAGAAAAATATCCCCATGCCATAACACTACAACCGCCATGCTTTATTGTCTTTGTAGTGTACTTAGAATTGTACTTCGTGCATGCAGGCCTGCGTACTTGCTTTTGGCAGATACCAGGGTTAAATAAAACAATTTTTGTTTCATCAGACCAAACAATATTGCATCTTTTGGACCCGGCCAAAGTTGGTGTTCTTTGGCAAATTGAATTCTATTTTTCCGTTGTCTCTTGTTTAACAGCGGAGTTTTTCTTGGTCTTGTGGCTTTCAGATTTGATTTTATCAGGCGTTTTCTTACAGTTGATGCAGAAATTTGCAGGTCTAATTCGTTTTTTATTTGTGTAGAAGTAAGAAAAGGGTTTAACTTTACATACCTTACAATTTTTCTATCTGTTGTCGCCGAAATTTTACATATCCGACCTCGACTTACAGGTTCTAGAGTCCACTTTTTGGCATTAGATTACATTTTAGCGGAGCACATTCTGAATATATTTAGAAGTTTTACCAGAAATCAACTGACGTTTCTCCTGTTTTCAATGTTTAGTCCTACCCATTTTTACTAAAAAATAAGAAAGATATTTAATATTTTCCGTGGTTTAAAATATAAAATCAACTTACTTTTCAATATACTCAAAAATTTATTAAAGAATAAAACTGTTTGGTTAGCTAGTTTAGTAAAACATGAGAGAAACTTGTGGACACTAGACTGGACACTGGACTGCTATTTCTACGAACACTAGAAAAAAGATGATTTTGGTTTGTTTAAGGGGTAACTTACATATTTATTTAAAAAATTCAATGCTGCCAGCTTAAATATACTATAGACTTATTATATATACTATAAATGTAATGCTACTACATAAATAAATAACTTTAAATAAAATAAATACAATTTTACCATTTGCATTAAACCATTGCTATTTTTACGCACATGACTGCACGTACTGTTAACAACAAAAATGTATGTAAAAAGAAGTTTAGAATGAAAAGCGATTATTTTTTGTTCAATGCAGTTTTTAATAACATAAATATTTGGGGGACTACGGTGAGTGATGGCTGAAAATGAAATATATTATTTTATAATTGTTATAGCATAAATGTATTAACAAAAAACGTACGAAGTATGGACACGTCTACTATTCATTATAACCTTATGGGACCACCATCGTATATGTAGTACATCGTTATGCGGCGCATGATTGTACTTAAATAAAAAATAAAGTACAGACGCATATTATGAATGCATCTAGTACTGGTTAAAACGCAGTGCATTTTTTAATTGCCACAAACCCACAAGTCTCGCATATATGTGTCCCTTATGACTCAATCCACGTGAAGTTATGGCCGGAGCAAAATGATCAAAACATAACGGATGACATTTATGGTCTATATTTCTCCGTTTTTTACCATTGCAACGAGTGTCGGTTTGTTTATGCATTATTTACGAGTGTATTTCGTTCAGTTATTGAAAAATTGATGATTCGTGATTCCGGAGCTACGAGCTACGAGTAACGAGTACCGAGTAATGGGTAACAAACGCACTAGGATAAATACAACGATGGCTATTCGATGGCATATTCCCTGATGGTTCAGATATAATCTACAGCTATAATTGCAAACACAAACATTGTAATGAGAATGAGTTAGTGTAAATTAGTAGTGTGCGTTAACCAACTAAACATTTTAATTGGATTGCTTTTCTAAGTACTATGGACAAAAATAGCTTCACTCTACTATTATACTGACATTTTATTGTCAATCATTTCTAATAATAATAATTTTTACCAAATTTTAGAGTTTTGTACGTACGACTAATAAACCATTATACTAAGGGATCACTACGGTATCGACATCGACCCTCTGGAAGTCAATCAACTTGAAGCTGGGGTCGATTTATCCAAAAGGATCGATAGTTCTTTTTTCGTATTCAATAATTTTAATTGTTATTAATTAATATTCACATATTAGATTAATAGATAAATATATAATAAACATTGGATATTCAGCATTTTGACAATTTTGAAATACGAAATAAATATCCAAAATTGAAAACAATTGTGGAAACGTTGTTCATAAGGTTCCCTGATTCTTAGTTTATTGAAGACGGATTTAGCGACATGATTAATTTGTTAACAAAGAGTACAAACAGACTGGGTATATTCAAAAGAGACGTTTTAAGGATAAAATTGAGCAATTTTCTTAAACTTGTGGTTCATTCATCTGAAACTATTGTCCCATAAAGGCGCGCACGCTGGGGGGGGGGTCAAGGGATGCCCCCCTCCCGCTCAAAAAACACGTGGTTTTTTCAAAATATAAGATATGGATGAAATTGTTTTTTAAGGTTATTACTTGTACATTGGATGACCTATAAAAAAAGATCCTCCTTTCCAAAAAAGTATTTCGGAAATGAGGACTTTCTTTTTGGGTCATCACTTGTATTTTGGAAGTAAGGACCATTTTTTTAGGTCAACACCTGTATTTTGGAAGTGAGGACCTTTTTTTAGGTCAACACCTGTATTTTGGAAGTTGAAGTGCATTTGGTCAGCACTTGTAACCGAGTAATTTCTTAACTTGTAAAAGAAAAATTCCTGATATTTCCGATAAACGATCATCCGTCATAGTTGACGTAATAATAATTGAAATAATAGTGTTTATAGGCTCGAGTCAGGCCCGATTAGACTGCACACTTTATTTATATACCATAGTTAGCTGTCATCAGTAGAGCCCTGCAAATCCGGATTATCCGCGGATATCCGCAACTTTGCGGATGCGGATCGGATGCGGATTAAATGTCATATCCGCTTATCCGCAATATACGCGTGAACATTAAATCTTCGGTTACTTTCGGAGAAACAAGCATTTGTGTTCTGACTACGCAGTCCTCGGTTATTTTCGGTTGTCTGTATATACATGATATTTTGTAGCATTCAATCTCACTTTATGTTATTTTTATTAAGACAATTGTCCATGATCAAGACTGAGTTGAGACAATCAACTTAACTTTCTTTTTATTATTGAATATATTATAGAAAATAATATTTTGGACAAAAGTTTCCTGGTACACTTTCGACGTAATTCTTCCTACCTCTGCTCTAATTCTGGCTTTTAAATCTGATAAATGTTTTTTTTTTTACATAAAACTGATTAGTAAGTTTTATTTAAATACCAAAATTTACCTACATAATTTTTTCTCGAAAATTTTATTATGTAACCTGCCAATTTTTTTATACTACCTAAAGTAAAAAGTTTTGCAGATCCCAAAAATTTGAAAAATGACACATGTTGCTATTTGAAAAAGTTGCAACGCCTAACTCATGCGCGAAATGGCGTAAAAGAATTACTTGATCCTAAAAATATGAAGCACCTTCTATCAAGTAACTATTCTGATTTTTTTTTAAAATTCAATATTAAAAAAAGCAGCACGCCACTTACTCCCAACGAAAAAGAACGCTTAGGCCCCCCAAAATTGTTATCTCTCTCTAGATTTAAATAAGTTATTAGCGCATCTAGGCCTTAAAACTTTTGGGGTTCCTTAGGTTAGGTTAGTAATAAATAAGCTGGTAAATCCAAAAATTTTCAGTAGAGTTTTAGAGCAGAGATTACCTAAACAGGCGAAATATGTTAGTTCTTTCCAAACTGACAGCAAAACCTGTAGTGCGGATAGTGCGGATATTTTTGCGGATGCGGATCGGATGCGGATTTGTTATTTACAAAAGCTGCGGATGCGGATCGGATGCGGATCATGGATGTGCGGATGCGGATCGGATGCGGATACAGAAAAGCTTATCCGCGCAGGGCTCTAGTCATCAGTTGTCAGTATTTCGACCCCTTTATAGCGTTTCTATCAGTAGCTTCCACGCGAAAAATAAGCACGTCACGTAAACATCTTATACATTATATTACAGAAAAAATTTAGTACAATTTCTATCCGCAGTTATCATTTTCCGAGTGGTGGGGCGGACTTACTGTCTTCCCGGGCCCGGCATTATTTTATTACCGGAGTTCTGGCTCTCTCTCGGCGCCACTGATTACTCTTTTCAAGGCCCGAGGTGTTCCAGTGTTGCGAGGCCCCTTAATGCTGAATAGAAACGAGTAAATTCGCATGAACTAAAATTTGTTTAACATTTCATAGCAAATATAAAATAGAAATGATAAATATAAAAATAATTAAACAAAAAAAAGGGCAAGGGTTTGGAATAAAACACTTAAAAGTGGACAAGCAACCCCTCCCCCCGCATTGTACAGCGGACGCTAATGCCAGCAACCATCCATAGATGGTTTCAGATTTTCAGAAACGTAAATCATAATTTGGGATTTAGGAAGTAAATTATAAGTATAATTACTGATACATTATAGTCAAATAACATTTATTTTCCAAAACAAAATATTAATTGTGCAAGATATAATACCATAAGTTCAAAAAGTAATTACATAAGGGTTGGCTATGGAAAAATGAAATAATGTCTACTGCAAGCTTTAGAATTAATTAACTGTCATCACTGTTGTTTTATGCCATAAGTTTATATTGTTGTATAAAGATTGCAGTAGACATTATTTTATTTTTCCATAGCTAACCCTTATGTAATTACTTTTTGAACCCATGGTATATACTGCGAGAGTCGTCATTTTTACTAAGTAAATAGCTTTTTTAACTTTATCAAATTTTGCTCATCACTCCACGTATGATACGCTCTCATGTGATAAGGCACTCAAAATTAAAAAAAAAAAATTCTTTTCGAGAAATACAGGTTGGTTTATATTTGCGAGGTTTTCGGGTTAAATATCGGTATAAGCATGCCAAATTTCAACTCTCTAGGTGCAGCCGTTTGGCCATAATCTACGAAACAGACAGACACTTACAAACTAGCGTCGACGAATCAACGCAGTTACGTCACACGACATAACAAACGACTGTATTGTTTGGAACAATGTAATCGTTTGTTACGTCGTGTGACGTAACTGCGTTGATTCGCCGACGCTAGTATACAAGGTTCCTTGTTAATGCCTATGAAACCCTAACAACTATCATATTTTATCGCTTAGAAAGTAACAAAACAACACAGAGGCACAAAAGAGGATAAAATATTAAATTAGAAAAATTAAATAAACAAAATCTGACGTCATTTCTAAGAATGTCAAAAGAATTGAAACGCCATCTAAATCTCAAAGAACAAGTTTAAAAATATGGCTAATTTAATAAAAATCACCAAACAACCAAATATATTTACGAATCGATTAACGAACACATTTAACTAAAATAAACCACACACGAAGAATTTTATTTATATACATAAATTCTAAATAAAAACACATGTAAATATCACAATTTGAAGTTCACAAAGTGTATTAACCTTAAATATCAAGTAAGTGATCAAGGATCATGTTTTTTTTTGCGAGTACAGAACGAAAAACAACGAAATGAAATGTGTCAATCTTGAGTTATTTAGTATTTTGGGCGGACTTCAAAGAGAAAGTTTTATATGTGTTAGTGGTGGGTTGACAATATTGGCCGGTACCAGATACACGCGGTGGTATTCTTGGAATTTCATTGGCAATGGAACTACTCTACTGACCAAGCTAACGCGGGTTCCGCTCTGAGAACACTCACATGCTGCCTCAATACATTCCCAACTCTGATTCATAATAGTTTGTTGTGAATCTGTCACGCTTCACCATTCTTCGTTTAATACAGGAAATCGACTTAAAACAATTCGTCTGAAAATTCACCCAGACCCCACTTTGCGTCAGGGACGCCTTCTTGAAAATAGCGACGTCAAACGAAATGTAATTTGCCATATCATTGAATACAGATTACGTGACCGCTACTGAAATTTTAGATATTTGAATTTAAAAAAATATAAAATAAACCTTGAAAAATATTATAAATTAAGTAAAAGTAAAATAAAAGTAAAAACAAATTTGAAATGAAAAGATGTTTTTTTAAATTATTTTATAGTATGTTAGTTATGTGTTTAAGCAGAACAAGGTTCGTTATGTACCAGAGCCAACAGAACGGTGTTCTGGTTCATGGAAATTATCATTACAGTTAGTGGAATTATTGAAAATATTGTTACGTTTAGTAAAAAACATTTCAATTTCTGTTCTGGTTCATCCGAAAAACTGTGTTGTTCTCATTTGAAAACAATAATTTTTATTTTCATTTAATAAAATTTATTAAAGCAAATTCGATTAAACGGATTTTTAAGAAATTTCATATTTAACTTTTAGATTTCAGACGCAAATTTCTCAATTTGATCAACTTTTGGTACAGATCCGTTTACTGGAATGGATAGTTTACTGATGTCGCTTTGATATGTTTCACGAATATTTCGCAACAGTTAAATATTTCGGAAAAAAATAATATATAATGTTTATAATAACCTAGGTTTTTCTTCAATAGTATTTACATTTTAAATGTCTTCTGTGTTTCATTTTAATTTATATATAATTTTACAACTGTTTTTATAAACGCTAACCCAACAAAACATAATTCTTATACGACTGTCCTAACAAACGTGACGTTAGCCCCAATGTTAATTTTACACCGGAAACAAACTGTAACATCGGGTTGTTAAGAATACAGATTTTTCAGTGATGTTAAATCTGATTTAATAGAGCTATGCTATTTTCATTGGTTTTAAGTTAACGGGTGTTACGACCGAATCTTCAGTTTCGGTCGAAACTGAAGTTTCGATCGTAACCGTACCGTCATAAGTTGCTATATAAGCAATAACAAATAACATCCATCTTAGACATTTTTTTATGAGACTCATATTTTTGCGATATTATTTACATCTATTTTGACATGTATGTAGGTACGATTTCATGTTTACGTTAAGTTATACATACACATTAGGACATTTTTTTGGTGTTCTGGTTCCTGAAATTTTCCATTTCGAGCCCAGAAGCAGAACTAGATTTTAAATCTATTCTCTTTTGAATTGAACGATTGTATGAGGTTTTTGATCATTTTGTTGAAAAAAAGTTGCATTCAATCATTAAAAAGTAAGCTCGAAACAACTTAATAATCCCGTTTTATTCCGCTTAAACATTTGGGATAGACTAGACATAATTGTGTAGTCCAGTGTTTCTCAACAGGTGGTCCGCGGACCACCAGTGGTCCGCAGAAAAATTTAAGTGGTCCGCGAAAATTTTTATGTGTTTTTTGCAGTTTTTTTCTTTTATTTTTTATGCACATTTTTTATGTAA